>CANTUR010001429.1:0-188039 GCA_947683625.1 Mallotus nudiflorus
ATCATAATTCATATTGATTTTACGGAATGCAAAATTTGTGCACATATGCACACGTTTGAATGCAAAATGTGAACTCATGAACATTTGTGCACAAATTTTTGAAACTTGATATCCAATGTTCCAATTGAATAATTAACATCCCAAATGCATATTACACAACATTAAAAACTCATAATTCAAATTGATTTAACGGAGTGCATAATTTGTGCACATTTTGCACATATTTGAACGCAAAACGTGAACTCGTGCAAATTTGTGCACAAATGGTTTGAAACATGTTATCCATTGTTCCAATGAATATTTAACAACCCCAAATTC
Source organism: Mallotus nudiflorus (assembly GCA_947683625.1). NCBI lineage: Eukaryota > Viridiplantae > Streptophyta > Magnoliopsida > Malpighiales > Euphorbiaceae > Mallotus > Mallotus nudiflorus. Next base: position 319 of record CANTUR010001429.1, read on the forward strand.
CTATTCCAGCCTTAGGAACTCATAATTCAAATTGATTTAAAGGAGTGCATAATTTGTGCGCAATTGAGCATGTTTCAACGCAAAAGGTGAACCCGTGCGAATTTGTGCACAAATGGGCTTTAAACATCTTATCCAATGTTCAAATTCAATATTCAACATCCCAAATTCATATTCCAGCCTTAAAAACTTATAATTCAAATTGATTTAACGGAGTGCATAATTTGCATGCATTTTCGTATGTTTGAACGCAAAACGTGAAGTCATGCAAAATTTATGCACGAATAATTTTAAACATGTTGTCCAATGTTTCAACTTGACTATTAAACATCCCAAATTCCTATTCCATCTTTAGAAACTCATAATTCGAATTTATTTTACGGAATGCATAATTTGTGCACATTTGCTCATGTTTGAACACAAAACGTGAACTCGTGCAAATTTGTGCACAAATAGTTTTAAACATGTTATCCAGTGCTCAAATTGAATATTTATCATCCCAAATTCCTATTTCGGCTGTTAAAACTCATAATTCATATTGATTTTACGGAATGCAAAATTTGTGCACATATGCACACGTTTGAACGCAAAACGTGAACTCGTGAACATTTGTGCACAAATGTTTGAAACTTGATATCCAATGTTTCAATTGAATAATTAACATCCTAAATGCATATTAAACAACATTAAAAACTCATTAATTCGAATTGATTTAACAGAGTGCATAATTTGTGCACATTTACGCATGTTTGAACGCAAAATGTGAACTCGTGCAAATTTGTGCACAAATGGTTTTAAACATGTTATCCAATGCTCAAATTGAATATTTATCATCCCAAATTCCTATTTCGGCTGTTAAAACTCATAATTCATATTGATTTAACGGAGTGCATAATTTGTGCGCAATTGTGCATGTTCGAACGCAAAATGTCAACTCGTGCAAATTTGTGTGCGAATGGTTTTAAACAAGTTATCAATCTTCAAATTGAATATTAACATCCCAAATTCCTATTCCAGCCTTAAAAATTCATAATTCAAATTGAATTGATGGAATGCATAATTTGTGCACATTTTTGCGTATTTGAATGCAAAACGTGAACTCGTGAAAATTTTGTGCACAAATGGTTTGAAACATGTTATCCAATGTTCCAGTTGAATATTTAACATCCCAAATTCGTATTCCAGGGTTAAAAACTTCGAATTCAAATTGATTTAACAGATTGCATAATTTGTGCACATTTATGCGCATGTTTGAACGTAAAACGTGAACTCGTGCAAATTCGTGCACAAATGATTTTAAACAATTTATCAATGCTCAAATTGAATATTTATCTTCCCAAATTCCTATTCCAGCTTTTAAAACTCATAATTCATATTGATTTTACTGAATGCAAATTTGTGCACATTTGCGCATGTTTGAACGTAAAATGTGAACTCGTGAAAATTTGTGCCCAAATGTTTGAAACTTCCATCCAAAGTTTCCAATTGAATATTTAAAATCCCAAATGCATGTTGCAGCTTTAAAAACACATAATTCAAAATTGATTTAATGGAGTCCATAATTTGTGCACATTTGCGCATGTTTGAACGCAAAACGTGAACTCATGCAAATTTGCGGACAAATGGTTTTAACCATGTTATCCAATATTCCAATTGAATATTTAACATCCCAAATTCATATTCCGGAGTTAAAAACTTTGAATTCAAATTGATTTGACGGATTGCATAATTTGTGCACATTTGCGCATGTTTGAACGCAAAACGTGAACTCGTGCAAATTTGTGCACAAATGGTTTTAAACATGTTATCCAGTGCTTAAATTGAATATTTATCATCCCAAATTCCTATTTCGACTGTTAAAACTCATAATTCATATTGATTTAACGGAGTGCATAATTTGTGCGCAATTGTGCATGTGTCGAACGCAAAACGTCAACTCGTGGCAAATTTGTGTGCGAATGGTTTAAACAAGTTATCCAATGTTCAAATTGAATATTAACATCCCAAATTCCTATTCCAGCCCTAAAAAATCATAATTCAAATTGAATTGATGGAATGTATATTTTGCGCACATTTTTGCATGTTTGAATGCAAAACGTGAACTCATGAAAATTTGATGCACAAATGGTTTGAAACATGTTATCCAATGTTCTAGTTGAATATTTAACATCCAAAATTCATATTCCAGGGTTAAAAACTTCGAATTCAAATTGATCTAACGGATTACATAATTTGTGCACATTTATGCGCATGTTTGAACGCAAAACATGAACTCGTGCAAATTCATGCACAAATGATTTTAAACAATTTATCCAATGCTCAAATTGAATATTTATCTTCCCAAATTTCTATTCCAGCTTTTAAAACTCATAATTCATATTGATTTTACCGAATGCAAAATTTGTGCACATTTGAGCATGTTTGAACGTAAAACGTGAACTCGTGAAAATTGGTGCGCAAATGTTTGAAACTTACATCCAATGTTTCCAATTGAATATTTAACATCCCAAATGCATGTTGCAACTTAAAAACACATAATTCAAAATTGATTAAATGGAGTCCATAATTTGTGCACATTTGCGCATGTTTGAACGCAAAACGTGAACTCGGGTAAATTTGCGGACAAATGGTTTTAACCATGTTATCCAATATTCCAATTGAATATTTAACATCCCAAATTCATATTCTGGAGGTTAAAAACTTTGAATTCAAATTGATTTGACGAATTGCATAATTTGTGCACATTTGCGCATGTTTGAACGCAAAACGTGAACTCGTGCAAATTCGTGCACAAATGATTTTAAACAATTTATCCATTGCTCAAATTGTATAATTATCTTCCCAAATTCCTATTCCAGCTTTTAAAACTCATAATTCATATTGATTTAACGGATTGCATAATTTGTGCACATTTATGCGCATGTTTGAACACAAAACGTGAACTCGTGCAAATTCGTGCACAAATGATTTTAAACAATTTATCCAATGCTCAAATTGAATATTTATCTTCCCAAATTCCTATTCCAACTTTTAAAACTCATAATTCATATTGATTTTACCGAATGCAAAATTTGTGCACATTTGCGCATGTTTGAACATAAAATGTGAACTCGTGAAAATCTGTGCCCAAATGTTTGAAACTTGCATCCAATGTTTCCAATTGAATATTTTAACATCCCAAATGCATATTGCAACTTTAAAAACACATAATTCAAAATAGATTTAATGGAGTCCATAATTTGTACACATTTATGCATGTTTTGAACGCAAAACGTGAACTCGTGCAAATTTGCAGACAAATGGTTTTAACCATGTTATCCAATATTCCAATTGAATATTTAACATCCCAAATTCATATTCCATAGTTAAAAACTGTGAATTCAAATTGATTTAACGGATTGCATAATTTGTGCACATTTGCGCATGTTTGAACGCAAAAACGTGAACTCGTACAAATTTATTCACAAATGGTTTTAAACATGTTATCCAGTGCTTAAATTGAATATTTATCATCCCAAATTCCTATTTCGGCTATTAAAACTCATAATTCATATTGACTTAACGGAGTGCATAATTTGTGCGCAATTGTGCATGTTCGAACGCAAAACGTCAACTCGTGCAAATTTGTGTGCGAATGGTTTTAAACAAGTTATCCATGTTCAAATTGAATATTAACATCCAAATTCCTATTCCAGCCTTAAAAATTAATAATTCAAATTGAATTGATGGAATGCATAATTTGCGCACATTTTTGCGTGTTTGAACGCAAAACGTGAACTCGTGAAAATTTTGTGCACAAATGGTTTGAAACATGTTATCCAATGTTCCAGTTGAATATTTAACATCCCAAGTTCGTATTCCAGGGTTAAAAACTTCGAATTCAAATTGATTTAACGGATTGCATAATTTGTGCACATTTATGCGCATGTTTGAACGCAAAACGTGAACTCATGCAAATTCGTGTACAAATGATTTTAAACATTTATCCAATGCTCAAATTGAATATTTATCTTCCCAAATTCCTATTCCAGCTTTTAAAACTCATAATTCATATTGATTTTACCGAATGCAAAATTTGTGCACATTTGCGCATGTTTGAACGTAAGACGTGAACTCTTGAAAATTTTGTGCGCAAATGTTTGAAACTTGCATCCAATGTTTCCAATGGAATATTTAACGTCCCAAATGCATGTTGCAGCTTTAAAAACACATAATTCAAAATTGATTTAATGGAGTCCATAATTTGTGCACATTTGCGCATGGTTTGAACGCAAAACTTGAACTCGTGCAAATTTGCGGACAAATGGTTTTAACCATGTTATCCAATATTCCAATTGAATATTTAACATCCCAAATTCATATTCTGGAGTTAAAAACTGTGAATTCAAATTGATTTGACGGATTGCATAATTTGTGCACATTTGCGCATATTTGAACGCAAAACGTGAACTCGTGCAAATTTGTGGACAAATGGTTTTAAACATGTTATCCAGTGCTCAAATTGAATATTTATCATCCCAAATTCCTATTTCGGCTATTAAAACTCATAATTCATATTGATTTAATGGAGTACATAATTTGTGCGCAATTGTGCATATTCGAACGCAAAACGTCAACTCGTGCAAATTTGTGTGCGAATGGTTTTAAACAAGTTATCCAATGTTCAAATTGAATATTAACATCCCAAATTCCTATTCTAGCCTTAAAAATTCATAATTCAAATTGAATTGATGGAATGCATAATTTGCGCACATTTTTGTGTGTTTGAACGCAAAACGTGAACTCGTGAAAATTTTATGCACAAATGGTTTGAAACATGTTATCCAATGTTCCAGTTGAATATTTAACATCCCAATTTGTATTCCAGGGTTAAAAACTTCGAATTCAAATTGATTTAACGGATTGCATAATTGTGCACATTTATGCGTATGTTTGAACATAAAACGTGAAATCGTGCAAATTCATGCACAAATGATTTTAAACAATTTATCCAATTCTCTAATTGAATATTTATCTTCCCAAATTCCTATTCCAGCTTTTAAAACTCATAATTCATATTGATTTCACCGAATGCAAATTTGTGCACATTTGCGCATGTTTGAACGTCAAACGTGAATTCGTGAAAATTTGTGCCCAAATGTTTGAAAATTTCATCCAATGTTTCCATTGAATATTTAACATCCCAAATGCATATTGCAACTTTAAAAACACATAATTCAAAATTGATTTAATGGAGTCCATAATTTGTGCACGTTTGCGCATGTTTGAACACAAGACGTGAACTCGTGCAAATTTGCGGACAAATGGTTTTAACCATGTTATCCAATATTCCAATTGAATATTTAACATCCCAAATTCATATTCCGAAGTTAAAAACTTTGAATTCAAATTGATTTGACGGATTGCATAATTTGTGCACATTTGCGCATGTTTGAACGCAAAACGTGAACTCGTGCAAATTTGTGCAGAAATGGTTTTAAACATGTTATCCAGTGCTCAAATTGAATATTTATCATCCCAAATTCCTATTTCAGCTATTAAAACTCATAATTCATATTGATTTAACAGAGTGCATAATTTGTGCGCAATTGTGCATATTCGAACGCAAAACGTCAACTCGTGCAAATTTGTGTACGAATGGTTTTAAACAAGTTATCCAATGTTCAAATTGAATATTAACATCCCAAATTCCTATTCCAGCCTTAAAAATTCATAATTCAAATTGAATTGATGGAATGCATAATTTGCGCACATTTTTGCGTGTTTGAACGCAAAACGTGAACTCGTGAAAATTTTGTGCACAAATGGTTTGAAACATGTTATCCAATGTTCCAGTTGAATATTTAACATCCCAAATTCATATTCCAGGGTTAGAAACTTCGAATTCAAATTGATTTAATGGATTGCATAATTTGTGCACATTTATGTGTATGTTTGAACGCAAAACGTGAACTCGTGCAAATTCGTGCACAATGATTTTAAACAAATTATCCAATGCTCAAATTGAATATTTATCTTACCAAATTCCTATTCCAGCTTTTAAAACTCATAATTCATATTGATTTCACCGAATGCAAAATTTGTGCACATTTGCGCATGTTTGAACGTCAAACGTGAATTCGTGAAAATTTGTGCCCAAATGTTTGAAAATTTCATCCAATGTATCCAATTGAATATTTAACATCCCAAATGCATGTTGCAACTTTAAAAACACATAATTCAAAATTGATTTAATGGAGTCCATAATTTGTGCACGTTTGCGCATGTTTGAACACAAGACGTGAACTCGTGCAAATTTGCAGACAAATGGTTTTAACCATGTTATCCAATATTCCAATTGAATATTTAACATCCCAAATTCATATTCCGAAGTTAAAAACTTTGAATTCAAATTGATTTGACGGATTGCATAATTTGTGCACATTTGCGCATGTTTGAACGCAAAACGTGAACTCGTGCAAATTTGTGCAGAAATGGTTTTAAACATGTTATCCAGTGCTCAAATTGAATATTTATCATCCCAAATTCCTATTTCGGCTATTAAAACTCATAATTCATATTGATTTAACAGAGTGCATAATTTGTGCGCAATTGTGCATGTTCGAACGTAAAACGTCAACTCATGCAAATTTGTGTACGAATGGTTTTTAAACAAGTTATCCAATGTTCAAATTGAATATTAACATCCCAAATTCCTATTCCAGCCTTAAAAATTCATAATTCAAATTGAATTGATGGAATGCATAATTGCGCACATTTTTGCATATTTTGAACGCAAAACGTGAACTCGTGAAAATTTTGTGCACAAATGGTTTGAAACATGTTATCCAATGTTCCAGTTGAATATTTAACATCCCAAATTCGTATTCCAGGTTAAAAACTTCAAATTCAAATTGATTTAACGGATTGTATAATTTGTGCACATTTATGCGCATGTTGAACGCAAAACGTGAACTCGTGCAAATTCATGCACAAATGATTTTAAACAATTTATCCAATGCTCAAATTGAATATTTATGTTCCTAAATTCCTATTCTAGCTTTTAAAACTCATAATTCATATTGATTTTACCGAATGCAAAATTTGTGCACATTTGTGCATGGTTGAACGTAAAACGTGAACTCGTGAAAATTTGTGCCCAGATATTTGAAACTTGCATCCAATGTTTCCAATTGAATATTTAACATTCCAAATGCATGTTGCAGCTTTAAAAACATATAATTCAAAATTGATTTAATGGAATCCATAATTTGTGCACATTTGCGCATGTTTGAACGCAAAACATGAACTCGTGCACATTTGCAGACAAATGGTTTTAACCATGTTATCCAATATTCCAATTGAATATTTAACATCTCAAATTCATATACCGGAGTTAAAAACTTTGAATTCAAATTGATTTGTCAGATTCCATAAATTCGTGCACATTTGCGCATGTTTGAATGCAAAACGTGAACTCGTGCAAATTTGTGGACAAATGGTTTTAAACATGTTATCCAGCCCTTAAATTGAATATTTATCATCCAAAATTCCTATTTCGGCTGTTAAAACTCATAATTTATATTGATTTAATGGAGTGCATAATTTGTGCGCAATTGTGCATATTCGAACGCAAAACGTGAACTCGTGCAAATTTGTGTGCGAATGGTTTTAAACAAGTTATCCAATGTTCAAATTGAATATTAACATCCCAAATTCCTATTCTAGCCTTAAAAATTCATAATTCAAATTGAATTGATGGAATGCATAATTTGCGCACATTTTTGTGTGTTTGAACGCAAAACGTGAACTCGTGAAAATTTTGTGCACAAATGGTTTGAAACATGTTATCCAATGTTCCAGTTGAATATTTAACATCCCAAATTCGTATTCCAGGGTTAGAAACTTCGAATTCAAATTGATTTAACGGATTGCATAATTTGTGCACATTTATGCCCATGTTTGAACGCAAAACGTGAACTCGTGCAACTTCATGCACAAATGATTTTAAACAATTTATCCAATGCTCAAATTGAATATTTATGTTCCCAAATTCCTATTCTATCTTTTAAAACTCATAATTCATATTGATTTTACCGAATGCAAAATTTGTGCACATTTGCGCATGGTTGAACGTAAAACGTGAACTCGTGAAAATTTGTGCCCAGATATTTGAAACTTGCATCCAATGTTTCCAATTGAATATTTAACATTCCAAATGCATGTTGCAGCTTTAAAAACATATAATTCAAAATTGATTTAATGGAATCCATAATTTGTGAACATTTGCGCATGTTTGAACGCAAAACATGAACTCGTGCACATTTGCAGACAAATGGTTTTAACCATGTTATCCAATATTCCAATTGAATATTTAACATCTCAAATTCATATACCAGAGTTAAAAACTTTGAATTCAAATTGATTTGTCAGATTCCATAAATTGTGCACATTTGCGCATGTTTGAATGCAAAACGTGAACTCGTGCAAATTTGTGGACAAATGGTTTTAAACATGTTATCCAGTCCTTAAATTGAATATTTATCATCCAAAATTCCTATTTCGGCTGTTAAAACTCATAATTTATATTGATTTAATGGAGTGCATAATTTGTGCGCAATTGTGCATATTCGAACGCAAAACGTGAACTCGTGCAAATTTGTGTGCGAATGGTTTTAAACAAGTTATCCAATGTTCAAATTGAATATTAACATCCCAAATTCCTATTCTAGCCTTAAAAATTCATAATTCAAATTGAATTGATGGAATGCATAATTTGCGCACATTTTTGTGTGTTTGAACGCAAAATGTGAACTCGTGAAAATTTTGTGCACAAATGGTTTGAAACATGTTATCCAATGTTCCAGTTGAATATTTAACATCCCAAATTCGTATTCCAGGGTTAGAAACTTCGAATTCAAATTGATTTAACGGATTGCATAATTTGTGCACATTTATGCCCATGTTTGAACGCAAAACGTGAACTCGTGCAAATTCATGCACAAATGATTTTAAACAATTTATCCAATGCTCAAATTGAATATTTATCTTCCCAAATTCCTATTCTATCTTTTAAAACTCATAATTCATATTGATTTTACCGAATGCAAAATTTGTGCACATTTGCGCATGTTTGAACGTAAAACGTGAACTCGTGAAAATTTGTGCCCAAATATTTGAAACTTGTATCCAATGTTTCCAATTGAATATTTAACATTCCAAATGCATGTTGCAGCTTTAAAAACATATAATTCAAAATTGATTTAATGGAGTCCATAATCTGTGCACATTTGCACATGTTTGAACGCAAAACGTGAACTCGTGCAAATTTGCGGACAAATGGTCTCAACCATGTTATCCAATATTCCAATTGAATATTTAACATCCCAAATTCATATTCCGGATTTAAAAACTTTGAATTCAAATTGATTTGACGGATTGCATAATTTGTGCACATTTGCGCATGTTTGAACGCAAAACGTGAACTCGTGCAAATTTGTGCACAAATGGTTTTAAACATGTTATCGAGTGCTCAAATTGAATATTTATCATCCCAAATTCCTATTTCGGCTGTTAAAACTCATAATTCATATTGATTTAACAGAGTGCATAATTTGTGCGCAATTGTGCATATTCGAACGCAAAACGTCAACTCATGCAAATTTGTGTGCGAATGGTTTTAAACAAGTTATCCAATGTTAAAATTGATATTACATCCCAAATTCCTATTCCAGCCTTAAAAATTCATAATTCAAATTGAATTGATGGAATGCATAATTTGCGCACATTTTTGCGTGTTTGAATGCAAAACGTGAACTCGTGAAAATTTTGTGCACAAATGGTTTGAAACATGTTATCCAATGTTCTAGTTGAATATTTAACATCCCAAATTCATATTCCAGGGTTAGAAACTTTGAATTCAAATTGATTTAACGGATTGTATAATTTGTGCACATTTATGCGCATGTTTGAACGCAAAACGTGAACTTGTGCAAATTCGTGCACAAATGATTTTAAATAATTTATCCAATGCTCAAATTGAATATTTATCTTCCCAAATTCCTATTCCAGCTTTTAAAACTCATAATTCATATTGATTTTACCGAATGCAAAATTTGGTGCACATTTGCGCATGTGTTGAACGTAAAACGTGAACTCGTGAAAATTTGTGCCCAAATTTTTGAAAATTTCAACCAATGTTTCCAATTGAATATTTAACATCCCAAATGCATGTTGCAACTTTAAAAACACATAATTCAAAATTGATTTAATGGAGTCCATAATTTGTGCACGTTTTGCGCATGTTTGAACATAAAACGTGAACTCGTGCAAATTTACGGACAAATGGTTTTAACCATGTTATCCAATATTCCAATTGAATATTTAACATCCCAAATTCATATTCCGGAGTTAAAAACATTGAATTCAAATTGATTTGACGGATTGCATAATTTGTGCACATTTGCGCATGTTTGAACGCAAAATGTGAACTTGTGCAAATTTGTGCACAAATAGCTTTAAACATGTTATCCAGTGGCTCAAATTGAATATTTATCATCCAAAATTCCTATTTCGACTATTAAAACTCATAATTCATATTGATTTTACGGAATGCAAAATTTGTGCACATATGCACATGTTTGAATGCAAAACGTGAACTCGTGAACATTTGTTCACAAATGTTTGAAACTTGATATCCAATGTTCCAATTGAATAATTAACATCCCAAATGCATATTACACATCATTAAAAAGTCATAATTCAAATTGATTTAACGGAGTGCATAATTTGTGCACATTTTACGCATAACGTGAACTCGTGCAAATTTGTGCACAAATGGTTTTAAACATGTTATCCATTGTTCCAATTGAATATTTAACAACCCAAATTCCTATTCCAGCCTTAGGAACTCATAATTCAAATTGATTTAAAGGAGTGCATAATTTGTGCGCAATTGAGCATGTTTCAACGCAAAAGGTGAACCTGTGCGAATTTGTGCACAAATGGCTTTAAACATCTTATCCAATGTTCAAATTGAATATTCAACATCCAAAATTCATATTCCAGCCTTAAAAACTCATAATTCAAATTGATTTAACGGAGTGCATAATTTGCGTGCATTTTCGCATGTTTGAACGCAAAACGTGAACTCGTGCAAAATTTGTGCACGAATAATTTTAAACATGTTATCCAATGTTTCAACTTGACTATTAAACATCCCAAATTCATATTCCAACTTTAGAAACTCATAATTCGAATTTATTTTACTGAATGCATAATTTGTGCATATTTGCGCATGTTTGTACGCAAAATGTGAACTCATGCAAATTTGTGCACAAATAGTTTTAAACATGTTATCCAGTGCTCAAATTGAATATTTATCATCCCAAATTCCTATTCTAGCTGTTAAAACTCAAAATTCATATTGATTTTACGGAATGCAAAATTTATGTACATATGCACACGTTTGAACTCAAAACGTGAACTCGTGAACATTTGTGCACAAATGTTTGAAACTTGATATCCAATGTTCCAATTGAATAATTAACATCCCAAATGCATATTACACAGCATTAAAAACTCGTAATTCAAATTGATTTAACGGAGTGCATAATTTGTGCACATTTTGCGCATGTTTGAACGCAAAATGTGAACTCGTGCAAATTTATGTACAAATGGTTTTAAACATGTTATCCATTGTTCCATTTGAATATTTAACAACCCAAATTCCTATTCCAGCCTTAGGAACTCATAATTCAAATTGATTTAAAGGAGTGCATAATTTGTGCGTAATTGAGCATGTTTCAACGCAAAAGGTGAACCCGTGCGAATTTGTGCACAAATGGCTTTAAACATCTTATCCAATGTTCAAATTGAATATTCAACATCCTAAATTCATATTCCAGCCTTAAAAGCTCATAATTCAAATTGATTTAATGGAGTGCATAATTTGCGTGCATTTTCGCATGTTTGAACGCAAAACGTGAACTCGTGCAAAATTTATGCACGAATAATTTTAAACATGTTATCCAATGTTTCAAATTGACTATCAAACATCCCAAATTCCTATTCCAGCTTTAGAAACTCATAATTCGAATTTATACCATTTGTGCACAAATTTTCACGAGTTCACGTTTTATAGACAAACATGCACTGATGTGCACGAATTATGCATTCCGTAAAATAAATGCGAATTATGAGTTTCTAAAGCTGGAATAGGAATTTGGGATGTTTAATAGTCAATTTGAAACATTGGATAACATGTTTAAAATTATTCGTGCACAGATTTTGCACGAGTTCATGTTTTGCGTTCAAACATGCGAAAATGCACGCAAATTATGCACTCCGTCAAATCAATTTGAATAATGAGTTTTTAAGGCTGGAATATGAATTTGGGATGTTGAATATTCAATTTGAACATTGGATAAGATGTTTAAAGCCATTTGTGCACAAATTCGTACGAGTTCACCTTTTGCGTTGAAACGTGCTGAATTGCGCACAAATTATGCACTCCTCTAAATCAATTTGAAGTATGAGTTCCTAAGGATGGAATAGGAATGTGGGTTGTTAAATATTCAATTGGAATAATGGATAACATGTTTAAAACCATTTGTGCACAAATTTGCACAAGTTCACATTTTGCGTTCAAACATGCGCAAAATGTGCACACATTATGCACTCCATTAAATCAATTCGAATTATGAGTTTTTAATGCTGTAATATGCATTTGGGATGTTAATTATTCAATTGGAACATTGGATATCAAGTTTCAAACATTTGTGCACAAATGTTCACGAGTTCACGTTTTGCATTCAAACATGTGCATATGTGCACAAATTTTGCATTCCGTAAAATCAATATGAATTATGAGTTTTAACAGCTGGAATACGAATTTGGGATGATAAATATTCAATTTGAGCACTAGATAACATATTTAAAAAAATTTGTGCACAAATTTGCACGAGTTCACGTTTTGCGTTCAAACATGCGCAAATGTGCACAAATTATGCAATTCGTTAAATCAATTTGAATTCAAAGTTTTTAACTCTGGAATATGAACTTGGGATGTTAAATATTCAATTGGAACATTGGATAACATGGTTAAAACCATTTTTCCACAAATTTGCACGAGTTCACGTTTTGCGTTCAAACATGAGGAAATGTGCACAAATGATGGACTCCGTTAAATCAATTTTGAATTATGTTTTTTTAAAGCTGCAACATGCATTTGGGATGTTAAATATTCAATTGGAAACATTGGATACAAGTTTCACACATTTGGGCATAAATTTTCATAAGTTCACATTTTGCGTTCAAACATGCGCAAATGTGCATAAATTTTGCATTCAGTAAAATCAATATGAATTATGAGTTTTAAAAGCTGGAATAGGAATTCAGGAAGATAAATATTCAATTTGAGTATTGGATAAATTGTTTAAAACCATTTGTGCACGAATTTGCACGAGTTCACGTTTTGCGTTCAAATATGCGCATAAATGTGCACAAATTATGCAATCCATTAAATCAATTTGAATTTGAAGTTTTTAACCCTAGAATACGAATTTTGGATGTTAAATATTCAACTGGAACATTGGATAACATGTTTCAAACCATTTGTGCATACAATTTTCACGAGTTCACGTTTTGCATTCAAACACGCAAAAATGTGCACACATTATGCATTCCATCAATTCAATTTGAATTATGAATTTTTAAGGCTAGAATAGGAATTTGGGATGTTAATATTCAATTTGAACATTGGATAACTTGTTTAAAACCATTTGCACACAAATTTGCACGAGTTGACATTTTGCGTTCAAACATGCACAATTGCGCACAAATTATGCACTCCGTTAAATCAATTTGAATTGTGAGTTTTTAAGGCTGGAATATATCAATTTGGGATGTGAAATACTCAATTGGAATATTGTATAACATGTTGAAAACCAAAAATTTGTGCACAAATTTTCACAAGTTTACGTTTTGCGTTCAAACATGCGCAAATGTGCACAAATTATGCATTTCATGAAATCAATTTGAATTATGATTTTCTAAAGTTGGAATAGTAATTTGGGTTGTTAAATATTCAATTGGAACATTGTATAACATGTTTAAAACTATTTGTGAACAAATTTGCACGAGTTCACGTTTTGTGTTCAAACACACGCATATGTGCACAAATTATGCAATCCGTTAAATCAATTTGAATTTGAAGTTTTTAACTCTAGAGTATGAATTTGCGATGTTAAATATTCAATAGGATCATTGGATAACATGTTTAAAACCATTTGTGCACAATTTTTCACGAGTTCACGTTCAAACGTGCGCAAACGTGCACAGATTATGCATTCCGTTAAATCAATTTGAATCATGAGTTTTTGAGGTTGGATATGAATTTGGGATGTAAAATGCTCAATTTGAACATTGGATAAGATGTTTAAAACCATTTGTGCACAAATTTGCACGAGTTCACATTTTGCGTTAAAACATGCTCAATTGCGCACAAATTATGCAATCCATTAAATCAATATGAATTATAATCTTTTAAGGCTGAGAAATAAATTTGGCACATTAAATATTCCATTAGAATGTTGGATAACTTGTTCAAACCATTTGTCCACAAATTTGCATGAGTTCACGTTTTGCGTTCAAACATGTGCACAAGTTATGCACTTCGTTAAATCAATTTGAATTATGAGTTTTTAATGCTAAAATATGTATTTGGAATGTTAAATATTCAATCGCAACATTGGATAACAAGTTTCAAAACCGTTTGTGCATAAATTTTCACGAGTTCACGTTTTTTGGACAAACATGCACTGATGTGCACGAATTATGCATTCCGTAAAATAAATGCGAATTATGAGTTTCTAAAGCTGGAATAAGAATTTGGGATGTTTAATAGTCAAGTTGAAACATTGGATAACATGTTTAAAATTATTCATGCACAGATTTTGCACGAGTTCACATTTTGCGTTCAAACATGCAAAAATGCACGCAAATTATGCACTCCATCAAATCAATTTGAATTATGAGTTTTTAAGGCTGGAATATGAATTTGGGATGTTGAATATTCAATTTGAACATTGGATAAGATGTTTAAAGCCATTTGTGCACAAATTCGCACGAGTTCACCTTTTGCGTTGAAACATGCTCAATTGCGCACAAATTATGCACTCCTTTAAATCAATTTGAATTATGAGTTCCTAAGGCTGGAATAGGAATTTGGGTTGTTAAATATTCAATTGGAGTAATGGATAACATGTTTAAAACCATTTGTGCACAAATTTGCACGAGTTCACGTTTTGCGTTCAAATATGCGCAAAATGTGTACACATTATGCACTCCATTAAATCAATTCGAATTATGAGTTTTTAATGCTGTAATATGCATTTGGGATGTTAATTATTCAATTGGAACATTGGATATCAAGTTTCAAACATTTGTGCACAAATGTTCACGAGTTCACGTTTTGCGTTCAAACGTTTGCATATGTGCACAAATTTTGCATTCCGTAAAATCAATATGAATTATGAGTTTTAATAGCTGGAATAGGAATTTGGGATGATAAATATTCAATTTGAGCACTGGATAACATGTTTAAAACTATTTGTGCACAAATTTGCACGAGTTCACATTTTGCGTTCAAACATGCACAAATGTGCACAAATTATGCAATCCATTAAATCAATTTGAATTCGAAGTTTTTAACTCTGGAATATGAACTTGGGATGTTAAATATTCAATTGGAACATTGGATAACATGGTTAAAACCATTTGTCTGCAAATTTGCACGAGTTCACGTTTTGCGTTCAAACATGCGCAAATGTGCACAAATGATGGACTCCGTTAAATCAATTTTGAATTATGTTTTTAAAGCTACAACATGTATTTGGGATGTTAAATATTCAATTGGAAACATTGGATACAAGTTTCAAACATTTGGGCATAAATTTTCACGAGTTCACGTTTTACGTTCAAACGTGCGCAAATGTGCACAAATTTTGCATTCGGTAAAATCAATATGAATTATGAGTTTTAAAAGCTGGAATATGAATTTGGGAAGATAAATATTCAATTTAAGCATTGGATAAATTGTTTGAAACCATTTGTGCATGAATTTGCATGAGTTCACGTTTTGCATTCAAACATGCGCATAAATGTGCACAAATTGTGCAATCCGTTAAATCAATTTGAATTCGAAGTTTTTAACCCTGGAATACGAATTTGGGATGTTAAATATTCAACTGGAACATTGGATAACATGTTTCAAACCATCTATGCACAAAATTTTCACGAGTTCACGTTTTGCGTTCAAACACACAAAAATGTGCACACATTATGCATTCCATCAATTCAAATTGAATTATAAATTTTTAAGGCTGGAATAGGAATTTGGGATGTTAATATTCAATTTGAACATTGGATAACTTGTTTAAAACCATTCGCACACAAATTTGCACGAGTTGACGTTTTGCATTCAAACATGCACAATTGCGCACAAATGATGCACTCCGTTAAATCAATTTGAATTATGAGTTTTTAAAGCTGGAATATATCAATTTGGGGTGTGAAATATTCAATTGGAATAGTGGATAACATGTTCAAAACCAAATATTTGTGCACAAATTTTCACGAGTTTACGTTTTGCGTTCAAACATGCACAAATTATGCATTCCGTGAAATCAATTTGAATTATGATTTTCTAAAGCTGGAATAGTAATTTGGGTTGTTAAATATTCAATTGGAACATTGTATAACATGTTTAAAACTGTTTGTGAACAAATTTGCACGAGTTCACGTTTTACGTTCAAACACGCGCAGATGTGCACAAATTATGCAATCCGTTAAATCAATTTGAATTCAAAGTTTTTAACTCTGGAGTATGAATTTGGGATGTTAAATATTCAATTGGAGCATTGGATAACATGTTTAAAACCTGATGTGAACCCAAGTTCAAAGCCTAAAGAAATCCAAGATCCATTAATAGTACAAGAAGGCCCAATCACAAGGTCCAAATCCAATAAGCTTCAAGAAGCCATATTGGGTTTAATTAGGGACATTTGGAAAGCCCAAGAATTTCAACCCAATAAGGCATCCATGGAGGCCCAAGGAATAATATTTAACTTATTTTGTGTTTATAATAATTAGGGTTACATGTAGCCACCATATATAAGTTAATGGGGTAATTAATACCAAGTAATGGCTATTAATGTGGGTAGTGGTTATTAAGAGTTAATGAAGTAATTAATACCAAGTAATGGCTATTAATGTGGGTGGTGGTTATTAAGGCCATTTAAGAGTAAAAGTAATCCTATGTGTGTGAGTCTATTTTAGTAGTGTGCGCATGGACTTGTGCTCTATATAAACAAGTCCTTTTCTTTCTTTTGTAGCATGAATGAATTTGATATATGAATTATAACTTTGTTTGAGTTTTATTGTGAGGAATTTTGTCTTTAATTTCTTGCATAAACTTTGTGACTTATCAAGCTTTATTCTAGCTTGTGGTGTCAAAATCTAAATCTTTGTTTTCTTGTTATTTATCAAACTTTCTTGTTTATGGCATAAGAGGAAATTCAAAGTCTATCTTAGTATCTTTATCCTTGTTGGTAAAGGGGTTAAGTAGCATCTATCTTCTTACTTCAATCTTTGAACGATCCGAATTTGTGCATTAAATTGGTAATTTCTAGTTTTCTTCTAATTAAAATTATCATAGTATTCTTGCTATTGGGGAGTTAATTGATGAAAACCTACAATTCCCATCATAAGTGGTATCAGAGCATTGGCTCAAGATTGAGGTTTACGTATCCAAAACTATCTTTTAATTCTCAATATCTTGTGTTCATCTTATATTTTGGCACCTTTCTTGCTATCTATTGTTCTTGTTATTTTTTTTATCTTTATTATTCTTATCTCAAGATTTTGTTTGCAGATATCAAAAAAAAAAGTTGTTATCTTTGAGATTTTTTGATACCGTTCAATTCGTGCATACATCAGAAAAAAAAAAGAGAAATTCGTCCATAAAAAAATATATGTTATCTTTGATATTCCTATGTTAGATCAGTTTACATTAAAAAAAAATTGACTCTTCATATTCCATTGAGATCTATCTTTATAATTCTGTCTCTTTGTATTCTTTGCTGATCTATCTTTGTTTTTCATTTCTATTAGCCTATTTGTTACAAATTGTTCATTTCTTTAAGCCTACCTTATTATTTTCTTGTTAGCCTACCTTATTTTTTTTATTATTGATTATTGCTTTCTTGAATTTTGTTTGATTGAGAAACTTAGTTCATCTAAGAAATCAAAAGGCAAATTTAGGAGGTAAAAGGCAAGAGTGTGAGATCATTAGAGAAAAAGCCAAAATTGAGTGTAAACACGAGTGGTATACATCAATTTTGAGTGAAACACGTGAGGGAGTGTTGTGAGATTGTTTCTTTCTATTTTCTTTTGTTAAAATTTTAGGTTTTACAATAATGTCAAAAGACACAAGTTCTTCTTCTACAAATGATCATGTGATTCAAGCTATGCAACAACAATTCGAAAGAATGTTTAACATGATGGCGGGAGTCAATGAGAAATTGGAGAGGCATGATGGCATCCTTAACCAATTACAAGGAGAGCCTAGACAAAGAAGACGTCCACCAATTAACCAAGAGGACTATGAAGGAGAGGCTGAATTGGATGATGATCAAGTCACCTTGGTGGGACAACAAATCAATCCTAGGAGACAAGCTAGGAGAGGACGTCCTAATGATGATGTTGATCACAACCTTGGAAGCATCAAAATGAAGATTCCTTCATTCCAAGGAAGAAATGATCCAGATGTGTACCTTGAATGGGAGAGGAAAGTGGAACTCATCTTCGAATGTTATAATTATTCGGAGGAGAAAAAGGTAAAACTTGCCACTGTTGAGTTTAGTGATTATGCAATTGTTTGGTGAGATCAATTTTGCAAGGAAAGACGTAGATATGGAGAAAGACTTGTGGAGTCTTGGAGGGAAATGAAGCAAATCATGAGAAAGAGGTTTGTTCCAAGCCACTACTATAGAGAGCTTCATCAAAGGTTACAAACTCTAATTCAAGGATCCATGAGCATGGAGGAGTATCACAAAGAAATGGAGAAGGCTATGATTATAGCAAATGTGGTAGAAGATCGTGAAGCTACCATGGCAAGGTTCTTGAGAGGGCTTAACAAAAACATTACTGATGTTGTTGATCTGCAACATTATATGGAGATTGAAGATATGGTGAATTTGGCCATGAAAGTGGAAAGGCAATTGAAAGGAAAGAGGTATGATTCTAAACCAAATGTGGGTTCTTCTTCTTCTTGGAAAACTTCTTGGGGGAAAAAGGATGATAAACCTTTTAATAAGTCAAAAGTGGAAGAAACTAAACCTAAAATTGACTTGGGTAATAAAGGAAAGGGTGAGAATCAACCAGCCCAAACTAGGGGAATTAAATGTTATAAGTGTTTGGGTCATGGGCACATTGCTAGGGAATGTCCAAATAAGAAAGCTATGATTCTAAGGGATGGTGATATTGAATCGGAGAGTGAGGGGGATAGTGATGATGATATACCTTCTTTAGAAGATTGTAGTGATGTTGAATGTGCTAAAGGAGATAATCTTGTTGTTCAAAGAACATTGAGTTTGAAAAATAAACATGATGTCCATAGGGAGCAAAGGGAAAATTTGTTTCATACTCATTGTTTGATTTCTAACAAGTTGTGCAACATGATTGTGGATAGTGGAAGTTGTACTAATGTAGCAAGCACTTTGCTAGTGGAGAAATTGAAGTTTCCTACTACCAAGCACCCAAGACCATACAAGTTGCAATGGCTTATGAAAGTGGAGTTATAAAGGTAAATAAGCAAGTTCTAATTTCTTTTCAAATTGGTAGATGTAAGGATAAGGTGTTGTGTGATGTGTTACCAATGTTGGCCGGACATATGTTGTTGGGGAGACCTTGGCAATATGATAGAAGGGCTAATCATGATGGATTCAAAAATATGTATACTTTGATTGTGGATGGAAAAAGGTTTAACCTTGGACCATTAACTCCAAAATAGATTTTTGAAGACCAAATGCGCATCAAGCAACAATATGAAGAAATGGGTTCTTCATTGGGAAATTCTTTGGGAAGGGAAACCTTTGAGAGTAAAGAAAAAGGTGAGATGAGTGAACCTAAAAATTCCAACTCTCTTGACCAAAATGGGAAACACATGGTGAGAGAAAACAAGAAAAGTTCAAATGAAAGAAAAATGAGTGTTTATGCAAAAATGAGTGATGTAAAGGAAGCGATGCTTTTGAGGCAACACATGCTTGTACTTATGTACAAGGAGATTTTGCATATTTCTAATGAAATAACCAATGGTTTGCCTAGTGTTGTTGTTGATCTTTTGCAGGTTTATGAAGATTTATTCCCAGAAGAAATTCCAAATGGTTTGCCACCTAAAGGAGGCATTGAGCACCAAATTGATTTCATACCCGGAGCAAGCATTCCAAATAGACCAGCATATAGATGTAATCCAGAGGAGACCCAGGAAATCCAATAGCAAGTGAGTGAGCTTATGGACAAGGGTTATGTTCGCGAAAGCATGAGTCCATTTGCCATACCCATCTTGTTAGTGCCTAAGAAAGATGGAACTTGGAGGATGTGTGTTGATTGTCATACCATTAATAAAATCACGGTGAAGTATAGACATCCCATTCCTAGGCTAGATGACATGTTGGATGAATTGCATGGTTCATATTTGTTTTCAAAAATTGATTTGAAATCTGGTTATCATCAAATTAGAATGAGAGAAGGTGATGAATGGAAAATAACTTTTAAAACTAAACATGGTTTATATGAGTGGTTAGTAATGCCTTTTGGTTTAACTAATGCACCAAGCACTTTCATGAGATTGATGAATCATGTTTTAAGAGCATTCATTGGCAAATTTGTTGTTGTCTATTTTGATGATATCTTGGTTTATAGCAAAAATTTAGATGAGCATGTACAACATTTGACTTGTGTTTTTGATGTGCTTAGAGAAGAGAAGTTGTATGCTAATCTAAAGAAATGTTGTTTTTGCACTAATGAAATTACTTTTCTTGGATATATTGTCAATGACAAGGGCATTCATGTTGATCAAAAAAAGGTAAAAGTAATTAGAGAATGGCCAACACCCACAAGTGTAAGTGATGCAAGAAGCTTTCATGGTTTAGCTAGCTTTTATAGAAGGTTCATTAAAAAAAATTTCTACCATAGTTGCACCTTTAACTGAATGCATCAAAAAGAATGTTGGTTTTAAGTGGGGAATTGAACAAGATGAGGCTTTTAACTTGCTAAAAGACAAACTAAGTTATGCACCCTTGTTATCTTTGCCAAATTTTACTAAACCTTTTGAGATTGAGTGCGATGCAAGTGGCATAGGTATTGGAGGAGTTTTAATGCAAGAAGGCAAGCCCATAGCATTCTTTAGCGAAAGCTAAGTGGAGCAAGTCTAAACTACCATACATATGACAAGGAGTTCTATGCATTGGTGAGGGTTCTAAGGACATGGAAGCATTACCTTGGTTACAAAGAATTCATAATTCACACTGACCATGAGTCCTTGAAGTATCTCAAAGGACAAGGAAAGCTCAACAAGAGACATGCAAAATGGGTGGAATTCATTGAATCCTTTCTGTACATCATTAAGTACAAACAAGGGAAAGAAAATGTGGTGGCCGATGCATTATCAAGAAGGTATGCCTTGATCTCTAAACTTGATGCAAAATTATTAGGATTTGAATACATCAAAGATCTTTATTCTAATGATCCTAATTTTGCTAATGTTTATGGGGCATGTGAGAAAGGGGGTTTTGATAAGTTCTATAAGTTTGATGGTTTTCTTTTTCAGGAAAACAAATTATGTGTGCCACAAAGTTCTTTAAGAGAGTTACTTGTGAGAGAGGCACATAGCGGAGGTTTAATGGGGCATTTTGGGATTAAGAAAACTTTGGATGTGTTGGGTGACCATTTATTTTGGCCACACATGAAAAGGGATGTTAAGAGAATTTATGAGAAATGCATTACTTGCAAACAAGCCAACTCCAAAGCAATGCCTCATGGTTTGTATACACCTCTTACCATACCAAATGAACCTTGGGTAGACATTTCTATGGATTTTGTTTTAGGATTACCTAGGTCCAAGGGAGGGAGAGATTCCATTTTTGTTGTTGTGGACAGGTTTAGCAAAATGGCACATTTCATTCCATGTCACAAGACGGATGATGCAACCCATATTGCCAATCTATTCTTCAAGGAGATTGTTAGGCTACATGGAGTGCCAAGGACCATTGTGAGTGATAGGGATGTCAAATTCCTAAGTTACTTTTGGAAGACTCTATGGGGAAAGATGGGGACAAAGCTTTTGTATTCTACAACTTGTCATCCATAAACGGATGGACAAATGGAGGTGGTCAATAGGACACTTTCAACACTTTTGAGGGCTGTCATCCAAAGAAATCTGAAGAATTGGGAAGAATGTTTGCCATATGTGGAATTTTCTTACAATAGGAGTGTGCATGGTTCAAAAAATTGCTCACCATTTGAAGTTATGTATGGATTCAACCCATTGACTCCATTAGATTTGCTACCATTTCCATTGGACAAATCTAATCTAAAGGGGAAACAAAAAGCTGAGTTCATCAAGACTTTGCATGAGAGGGTGCATGCAAACATTGAGAAGAAGACACTCCAATATAAAAAGCAACACAACAAAGGGAGGAAGCAAGTCATTTTTGAGCCCGGAGATTGGGTGTGGGTGCACTTGAGGAAGGAAAGATTTCCTAACCAAAGGAAATCAAAGCTTATGCCAAGAGGAGATGGTCCTTTTAAAGTGCTTCAATGCATTAACAACAATGCCTACAAGCTAGAACTTCCAAGTGAGTATGAAAATGTTAGTGCTACTTTCAATGTTAGTGACTTGTCTTTGTTTGATGTAGGTGATAAAGATGATGGAGCTGATTTGAGGACAAATCCTTTTGAAGAAAGGGGGAATGATGTGAATCCAAGTTCAAAGCCTAAAGAGATCCAAGATCCATTAATAGTACAAGAAGGCCCAATCACAAGGTCCAAATCCAAGAAGCTTTAAGAAGCCATATTGGGTTTAATTAGGGACATTTGGAAAGCCCAAGAATTTCAACCCAATAAGGCATCCATGGAGGCCCAAGGAATAATATTTAACTTATTTTTGTGTTTATAACAATTAGGGTTACATGTAGCCACCATATATAAGTTAATGGGATAATTAATACCAAGTAATGGCTATTAATGTGGGTAGTGGTTATTAAGAGTTAATGAGGTAATTAATACCAAGTAATGGCTATTAATGTGGGTGGTGGTTATTAAGGCCATTTAAGAGTAAAAGTAATCCTATGTGTGTGAGTCTATTTTAGTAGTATGTGCATGGACTTGTGCTCTATATAAACAAGTCCTTTTCTTTCTTTTGTAGCATGAATGAATTTGATATATGAATTATAACTTTGTTTGAGTTTATTTTGAGGAATTTTGTCTTTAATTTCTTGCATAAACTTTGTGACTTATCAAGCTTTATTCTAGCTTGTGGTGTCAAAATCTAAATCTTTGTTTTCTTGTTATTTATCAAACTTTCTTGTTTGTGGCATAAGAGGAAATTCAAAGTCTATCTTAGTTTTTAACCCTGGAATACGAATTTGGGATGTTAAATATTCAACTGGAAGATTGGATAACATGTTTCAAACCATTTGTGCACAAAATTTTAACAAGTTCACGTTTTGCGTTCAAACACGCAAAAATGTGCACACATTATGCATTCCATCAATTCAAATTGAATTATGAATTTTTAAGGCTGGAATAGGAATTTGGGATGTTAATATTCAATTTGAACATTGGATAACTTGTTTAAAACCATTCGCATACAAATTTGCACGAGTTGATGTTTTGCGTTCAAACATGCACCATTGCACACAATTTATGCACTCTGTTAAATCAATTTGAATTATGAGTTTTTAAGGCTGGAATATATCAATTTGGGATGTGAAATATTCAATTGGAATATTGTATAACATGTTCAAAACCAAATATTTATGCATAAATTTTCATGAGTTTTCGTTTTGCGTTCAAACATTCGCAAATATGCACAAATTATGTATTCCGTGAAATCAATTTGAATTATGATTTTCTAAAGTTGGAATAGTAATTTGGGTTGTTAAATATTCAATTGGAACTTTGTATAACATGTTTAAAACTATTTGTGAACAAATTTGCACGAGTTCACGTTTTGCGTTCAAACACGCGCAGATGTGCACAAATTATGCAATCCGTTAAATCAATTTGAATTTGAAGTTTTTAACTCTGGAGTATGAATTTGGGATGTTAAATATTCAATTAGAGCATTGGATAACATGTTTAAAACCATTTGTGCGCAAATTTTCACGAGTTCACGTTCAACCGTGCGCAAACGTGTACAGATTATGCATTCCGTTAAATCAATTTGAATCATGAGTTTTTGAGGCTGGAATATGAATTTGGGATGTAAAATTCTCAATTTGAACATTGGATAAGATGTTTAAAACCATTTGTACACAAATTTGCACGAGTTCACATTTTGCGTTAAAACATGCTCAATTGCGCACAAATTATGCAATCCATTAAATCAATATGAATTGATATGAACCCTATCTATAATAGAGATAGAACACACATCCAACTTTGAATATTAGCCCAAGGATCATCAAGGATAGTTGTGTTGATGGAGCTAAACCCCTTGCTTATTAATTTGAAGCAAGATACTTAGCTATTATAAGATGAACAATCACACAATTCTAAGTTTAATCTAACCTAGCAATTGTAATGAAAGGTAAAAGTGAAACAATTTGATGTGAATCCAAGTTCAAAGCCTAAAGAGATCCAAGATCCATTAATAGTACAAGAAGGCCCAATCACAAGGTCCAAATCCAAGAAGCTTCAAGAAGCCATATTGGGTTTAATTAAGGACATTTGGAAAGCCCAAGAATTTCAGCCCAATAAGGCATCCATGGAGGCCCAAGGAATAATATTTAACTTGTTTTTGTGTTAATAACAATTAGGGTTACATGTAGCCACCATATACAAGTTAATAGGGTAATTAATACCAAGTAATGGCTATTATTATAGGTAGTGGTTACAAAATTAATGGGGTAATCAATACTAAGTAATGGCTATTAATGTGGGTAATGGTTATTAAGGCCATTTAAGAGTAAAAGTAATCCTATGTGTGTGAGTCTATTTTAGTAGTGTGAGCATGGACTTGTACTCTATATAAACAAGTCCTTTTCTTTCTTTTGTAGCATGAATGAATTTGATATATGAATTATAATTTTGTTTGAGTTTTATTGTGAGCATGTACAACATTTGACTTGTGGGTAGTGGTTGTTTATATAGAGTACAAGTCCATGCTCACACTACTAAAATAGACTCACACACATAGGATTACTTTTACTCTTAAATGGCCTTAATAACCATTAACCACATTAATAGCCATTACTTATTATTGATTACCCCATTAACTTTAGTAACCACTACCCATAATAATAGCCATTACTTAGTATTAATTACCCTATTAACTTGTATATGGTGGCTACATGTAACCCTAATTGTTATTAACACAAAAACAAGTTAAATATTATTCCTTGGGCCTCCATGGATGCCTTATTGGGCTGAAATTCGTGGGCTTTCCAAATGTCCTTAATTAAACCCAATATGGCTTCTTGAAGCTTCTTGGATTTGGACCTTGTGATTGGGCCTTCTTGTACTATTAATGGATCTTTGATCTCTTTAGGCTTTGAACTTGGATTCACATCATTCCCCCTTTCTTCAAAAGGATTTGTCCTCAAACCAGCTCCATCATCTTTATCACCTAAATCAAACAAAGACAAGTCACTAACATTGAAAGTAGCACTAACATTGCCATACTCACTTGGAAGTTCTAGCTTGTAGGCATTATTGTTGATGCGTTGAAGCACTTTAAAAGGACCATCTCCTCTTGGCATAAGCTTTGATTTCCTTTGGTTAGGAAATCTTTCCTTCCTCAAGTGCACCCACACCCAATCTCTGGGCTCAAAAATGACTTGCTTCCTCCCCTTGTTGTGTTGCTTTTCATATTGGAGTGTCTTCTTCTCAATGTTTGCACGCACCCTCTCATGCAAAGTCTTGATGAACTCAGCTTTTTGTTTCCCCTCTAGATTAGCTTTGTCCAATGGCAATGGTAGCAAATCTAATGGAGTCATTGGGTTGAATCCATACACAACTTCAAATGGTGAGCAATTTGTTGAACCATGCACACTCCTATTGTAAGCAAATTCCACATGTGGCAAACATTCTTCCCAATTCTTCAGATTTCTTTGGATGACAGCCCTCAAAAGTGTTGAAAGTGTCCTATTGACCACCTCCGTTTGTCCATCCGTTTGTGGATGACAAGTTGTAGAATACAAGAGCTTTGTCCCCATCTTTCCCCAAAGAGTCTTCCAAAAGTGACTTAGGAATTTGACATCCCTATCACTCACAATGGTCCTTGGCACTCCATGTAGCCTAACATTCTCCTTGAAAAATAGATTGGCAATATGGGTTGCATCATCCGTCTTGTGACATGGAATGAAATGTGCCATTTTGCTAAACCTGTCCACAACAACAAAAATGGAATCTCTCCCTCCCTTAGACCTAGGTAATCCTAAAACAAAATCCATAGAAATGTCTA
Source organism: Mallotus nudiflorus (assembly GCA_947683625.1). Classification (NCBI taxonomy): domain Eukaryota; kingdom Viridiplantae; phylum Streptophyta; class Magnoliopsida; order Malpighiales; family Euphorbiaceae; genus Mallotus; species Mallotus nudiflorus. The sequence goes on from CANTUR010001429.1 coordinate 27,041, forward strand.
CCCAAGGTTCATTTGGTATGGTAAGAGGTGTATACAAACCATGAGGCATTACTTTGGATTTGGCTTGTTTGCAAGTAATGCATTTCTCACAAATTCTCTTAACATCCCTTTTCATGTGTGGCCAAAAGAAATGGTCACCCAACACATCCAAAGTTTTCTTAATCCCAAAATGCCCCATTAAACCTCCGCTATGTGCCTCTCTCACAAGTAACTCTCTTAAAGAACTTTGTGGCACACACAATTTGTTTTCCCGAAAAAGAAAACCATCAAACTTATAGAACTTATCAAAACCCCCTTTCTCACATGCCCCATAAACATTAGAAAAATCAGGATCATTAGAATAAAGATCTTTGATGTATTCAAATCCTAATAATTTTGCATCAAGTTTAGAGATCAAGGCATACCTTCTTGACAATGCATCGACCACCACATTTTCTTTCCCTTGCTTGTACTTAATGATGTACGGAAAGGATTCAATGAATTCCACCCATTTTGCATGTCTCTTGTTGAGCTTTCCTTGTCCTTTGAGATACTTCAAGGACTCATGGTCAGTGTGAATTATGAATTCTTTGTAACCAAGGTAATGCTGCCATGTCCTTAGAACCCTCACCAATGCATCGAACTCCTTGTCATATGTAGGGTAGTTTAGACTTGCTCCACTTAGCTTTTCGCTAAAGAATGCTATGGGCTTGCCTTCTTGCATCAAAACTCCTCCAATACCTACGCCACTTGCATCGCACTCAATCTCAAAAGGTTTAGTAAAATTTGGCAAAGATAACAAGGGTGCAGAACTTAATTTGTCTTTTAGCAAGTTAAAAGCCTCATCTTGTTCAATTCCCCACTTAAAACCAACATTCTTTTTGATGCATTCAGTTAAAGGTGCAGCTATGGTAGAAAATTTTTTAATGAACCTTCTATAAAAGCTAGCTAAACCATGAAAGCTTCTTGCATCACTTACACTTGTGGGTGTTGGCCATTCTCTAATTACTTTTACCTTTTCTTGATCAACATGAATGCCCTTGTCATTGACAATATATCCAAGAAAAGTAATTTCATTAGTGCAAAAATAGCATTTCTTTAGATTAGCATACAACTTCTCTTCTCTAAGCACATCAAAAACACAAGTCAAATGTTGTACATGCTCATCTAAATTTTTGCTATAAACCAAGATATCATCAAAATAGACAACAACAAATTTGCCTATGAATGCTCTTAAAACATGATTCATCAATCTCATGAAAGTGCTTGGTGCATTAGTTAAACCAAAAGGCATTACTAACCACTCATATAAACCATGTTTAGTTTTAAAAGTTGTTTTCCATTCATCACCTTCTCTCATTCTAATTTGATGATAACCAGATTTCAAATCAATTTTTGAAAACAAATATGAACCATGCAATTCATCCAACATGTCATCTAGCCTAGGAATAGGATGTCTATACTTCACCGTGATTTTGTTGATGGCACGACAATCAACACACATCCTCCAAGTTCCATCTTTCTTAGGCACTAACAAGATGGGTACGGCACATGGACTCATGCTTTCACGAACATAACCCTTCTCCATAAGCTCACTCACTTGCTTTTGGATTTCCTTGGTCTCCTCCGGATTACATCTATATGCTGGTCTATTTGGAATGCTTGCTCCGGGTTTGAAATCAATTTGGTGCTCAATGCCTCTTTTAGGTGGCAAACCATTTGGAATTTCTTCTGGGAATAAATCTTCATAAACCTGCAAAAGATCAACAACAACACTAGGCAAACCATTGGTTATTTCGTTAGAAATATGCAAAATCTCCTTGTACATAAGTACAAGCATGTGTTGCCTCAAAAGCATAGCTTCCTTCACATCACTCATTTTTGCATAAACACTCATTTTTCTTTCATTTGAACCTTCCTTGTTTTCTCTCACCATGTGTTTCCCATTTTGGTCAAGAGAATTGGAATTTTTAGGTTCACTCATCTCACCTTTTTCTTTACTCTCAAAGGTTTCCCTTCCCAAAGAATTTCCCAATGAAGAACCCATTTCTTCATATTGTTGCTTGATGCGCATTTGGTCTTCAAAAATCTATTTTGGGGTTAATGGTCCAAGGTTAAACCTTTTTCCATCCATAGTCAAAGTATACATATTTTTGAATCCATCATGATTAGCCCTTCTATCATATTGCCAAGGTCTCCCCAACAACATATGTCCGGCCAACATTGGTAACACATCACACAACACCTCATCCTTATATCTACCAATTTGAAAAGAAACTAGAACTTGCTTATTTACTTTTACAACTCCACTTTCATTAAGCCATTGCAACTTGTATGGTCTTGGGTGCTTGGTAGTAGGCAACTTCAATTTCTCCACTAGCAAAGTGCTTGCTACATTAGTACAACTTCCACTATCCACAATCATGTTGCACAACTTGTTAGAAATCAAACAATGAGTATGAAACAAATTTTCCCTTTGCTCCCTATGGACATCGTGTTTATTTTGCAAACTCAATGTTCTTTGAACAACAAGATTATCTCCCTTAGCACATTCAACATCACTACAATCTTCTAAAGAAGGCATATCATCATCACTATCCCCCTCACTCTCCGATTCAATATCACCATCCCTTAGAATCATAGCTTTCTTATTTGGACATTCCCTAGCAATGTGCCCATGACCCAAACACTTAAAACATTTTATTCCCCTAGTTTGGGTTGGTTGATTCTCACCCTTTCCCTTATTACCCAAGTCAATTTTAGGTTTATTTTCTTCCACTTTTGACTTGTTAAAAGGTTTATTATCCTTTTTCCCCCAAGAAGTTTTCCAAGAAGAAGAAGAACCCACATTTGGTTTAGAATCATACCTCTTTCCTTTCAATTGCCTTTCCACTTTCATGGCCAAATTCACCATATCTTCAATCTCCACATAATGTTGCAAATCAACAACATCAGCAATGTTTTTGTTTAGCCCTCTCAAAAACCTTGCCATGGTAGCTTCACGATCTTCTACCACATTTGCTCTAATCATAGCCTTCTCCATTTCTTTGTGATACTCCTCCACACTCATGGATCCTTGAATTAGAGTTTGTAATCTTTGATGAAGCTCTCTATAGTAGTGGCTTGGAACAAACCTCTTTCTCATGATTTGCTTCATTTCCCTCCAAGACTCCACGGGTCTTTCTCCATATCTACGTCTTTCCATGCAAAATTGATCCCACCAAACAATTGCATAATCACTAAACTCAACAGCGGCAAGTTTTACCTTTTTCTCTCCCGAATAATTGTGACATTCGAAGATGAGTTCCACTTTCCTCTCCCATTCAAGGTACACATCTGGATCATTTCTTCCTTGGAATGAAGGAATCTTCATTTTGATGCTTCCAAGGTTGCGATCAACATCATCTTTAGGACGTCCTCTCCTAGCTTGTCTCCTAGGATTGATTTGTTGTCCCACCAAGGTGACTTGATCATCATCCAATTCATCCTCTCCTTCATAGTCCTCTTGGTCAATTGGTGGACGTCTCCTTTCTTTAGGCTCTCCTTGTAATTGGTTAAGGATGCCATCATGCCTCTCCAATTTCTCATTGACTCCCGCCATCATGTTAAACATTCTTTCGAATTGTTGTTGCATAGCTTGAATCACATGATCATTTGTAGAAGAAGAACTTGTGTCTTTTGACATGATTGTAAAACCTAAATTTTTAACAAAATAAAATAGAAAAAAAAAATAATCTCACAACACTCCCTCACATGTTTCACTCAAAATTGATGTATAGCACTCGTGTTTACACTCAATTTTGGCTTTTTCTCTAATGATCTCACACTCTTGCCTTTTACCTCTCAAATTTGCCTTTTGATTTCTTAGATTAACTAAGTTTCTCAATCAAACAAAATTCAAGAATGTAGTAATCAATGATAAAAAAATAAGGTAGGCTAACAAGAAAATAATAAGGTAGGCTTAAAGAAAAGAACAGTTTGTAACAATTAGGCTAATAGAAATGAAAAAAAAGATAGATTATCAAAGAACACAAAGAGACAGAATTATAAAGATAGATCTCAATGGAATATGAAGAGTCAATTTTTTTTAATGTAAACTGAGATCTAACATAGGAATATCAAAGATAACATATACTTTTTTTTTATGGACGAATTTTTTTTTTTTTTTTATGGACGAAATTTTTTTTTTTTTTTTTTGATATCTGCAAACAAAATCTTGAGATAAGAAGAATAAAGATAAAAAAAAATAACAAGAATAATAGATAGCAAGAAAGGTGCAAAATATAAGATGAACACAAGATATTGAGAACTAAAAGATAGTTTTGGATACGCAAACCTCAATCTTGAGCCAATGCTCTGATACCACTTATGATGGGAATTGTAGGTTTCATCAATTAACTCCCCAATAGCAAGAATACTATGATAAGTTGAATTGAAAGAAAACTAGAAATTACCAATTTAATCCACAAATTCGGATCGTTCAAAGATTGAAGTAAGAAGATAGATGCTACTTAACCCCTTTACCAACAAGGATAAAGATACTAAGATAGACTTTGAATTTCCTCTTATGCCACAAACAAGAATGTTTGATAAATAACAAGAAAACAAAGATTTATATTTTGACACCACAAGCTAGAATAAAGCTTGATAAGTCACAAAGTTTATGCAAGAAATTAAAGACAAAATTCCTCACAATAAAACTCAAACAAAGTTATAATTCATATATCAAATTCATTCATGCTACCAAAAGAAAGCAAAGGACTTGTTTATATAGAGTACAAGTCCATGCTCACACTACTAAAATAGACTCACACACATAGGATTACTTTTACTCTTAAATGGCCTTAATAACCATTAACCACATTAATAGCCATTACTTATTATTGATTACCCCATTAACTTTAGTAACCACTACCCATAATAATAGCCATTACTTAGTATTAATTACCCTATTAACTTGTATATGGTGGCTACATGTAACCCTAATTGTTATTAACACAAAAACAAGTTAAATATTATTCCTTGGGCCTCCATGGATGCCTTATTGGGCTGAAATTCGTGGGCTTTCCAAATGTCCTTAATTAAACCCAATATGGCTTCTTGAAGCTACTTGGATTTGGACCTTGTGATTGGGCCTTCTTGTACTATTAATGGATCTTTGATCTCTTTAGGCTTTGAACTTGGATTCACATCACACACTGACCATGAGTCCTTGAAGTATCTCAAAGGACAAGGAAAGCTCAACAAGAGACATGCAAAATGGGTGGAATTCATTGAATCCTTTCCGTACATCATTAAGTACAACTAAGGGAAAAAAATGTGGTGGTCGATGCATTGTCAAGAAGGTGATAAAGATGATGGAGCTGATTTGAGGACAAATCCTTTTGAAGAAAGGGGGAATGATGTGAATCCAAGTTCAAAGCCTAAAGAGATCCAAGATCCATTAATAGTACAAGAAGGCCCAATCACAAGGTCCAAATCCAAGAAGCTTCAAGAAGCCATATTGGGTTTAATTAAGGACATTTGGAAAGCCCAAGAATTTCAGCCCAATAAGGCATCCATGGAGGCCCAAGGAATAGTATTTAACTTGTTTTTGTGTTAATAACAATTAGGGTTACATGTAGCCACCATATACAAGTTAATAGGGTAATTAATACCAAGTAATGGCTATTATTATGGGTAGTGGTTACAAAAGTTAATGGGGTAATCAATACTAAGTAATGGTTATTAATGTGGGTAATGGTTATTAAGGCCATTTAAGAGTAAAAATAATCCTATGTGTGTGAGTCTATTTTAGTAGTGTGAGCATGGACTTGTACTCTATATAAACAAGTCCTTTTCTTTCTTTTATAGCATGAATGAATTTGATATATGAATTATAATTTTGTTTGAGTTTTATTGTGAGGAATTTTGTCTTTAATTTCTTGCATAAACTTTGTGACTTATCAAGCTTTATTCTAGCTTGTGGTGTCAAAATCTAAATCTTTGTTTTCTTGTTATTTATCAAACTTTCTTGTTTGTGGCATAAGAGGAAATTCAAAGTCTATCTTAATATCTTTATCCTTGTTGGTAAAAGGGTTAAGTAGCATCTATCTTCTTACTTCAATCTTTGAATGATCCGAATTTGTGGATTAAATTGGTAATTTCTAGTTTTCTTCTAATTCAACTTATCATAGTATTCTTGCTATTGGGGAGTTAATTGATGAATCCTACAATTCCCATCACAATTCAAGTAAACTTGCAAAGTTTCAAAAGAACAAAGTTTAAGGAAAAAACCTTACTTTTAATATTTTAATCTTTAATTCGTATGTCATAGGGTTAGCCTTTATATAGGCATGTAAACAACCTAATCCTTGAAGGAAAAGGTTCTATTCCTTATTCCCAAAGATACCTATATAGGAAAATCTTTAATTAAGGAGATTTCCTTTAAAATAGGACAACTAATGACAACTCATCTTTGAAAAGTCAAAACTGACAACTCATTACAATTCATGATAACTAAGCAAAATAACAACTCATGACAACTAAGCATTAAAGCATGCCATGTCACATGCCATGTCATATGTTGACCATTGACCATTGACTTTGACTTATTTACTATTTGACTTTGACTTTGACTTATTGACTTTGACTTGGAATATTCTTGAATCTTCTCAAATCTTCTAGAATCTTCTAGAATCTTCCTTATTGACTCCAAAATAGGAAAATAAATCAAAATTCATCCAATCAAGCTAATTAATTTCAGAATAGGAAATTAAGCTAATTAGCTTGAATTCTTCATATTCAGGCATTGTTGATCCCTTTTTGGGGTTCATATTATGAATTATAAGCTTTTAAGGCTGAGAAATGAATTTGGGATGTTAAATATTCCATTAGAATGTTGGATAACTTGTTCAAACCATTTGTCCAAAAATTTGCATGAGTTCACGTTTTGCGTTCAAACATGTGCACAAGTTATGCACTCCGTTAAATCAATTTGAATTATGATTTTTTAATGCTGAAATATGTATTTGGAATGTTAAATATTCAATCCCAACATTGGATAACAAGTTTCAAAACTGTTTGTGCACAAATTTTCATGAGTTCACGTTTTGTGGACAAACATGCAGTAATGTGCACGAATTATGCATTCTGTAAAATAAATGTGAATTATGAGTTTCTAAAGCTGGAATAGGAATTTGGGATGTTTAATAGTCAATTTGAAACATTGGATAACATGTTTAAAATTATTCGTGCATAAATTTTGCACGAGTTCACGTTTTTGCGTTCAAACATGCGAAAATGCACGCAAATTATGCACTCCGTTAAATCAATTTGAATTATGAGTTTTTAAGGTTGGAATATGAATTTGGGATGTTGAATATTCAATTTGAACATTGGATAAGATGTTTAAAGCCATTTGTGCACAAATTCGCACGAGTTCACCTTTTACGTTGAAACATGCTCAATTGCACACAAATTATGCACTCCTTTAAATCAATTTGAATTATGAGTTCCTAAGGCTAGAATAGGAATTTGGGTTGTTAAATATTCAATTGCAATAATGGATAACATGTTTAAAACCATTTGTGCACAAATTTGCACGAGTTCACGTTTTGCGTTCAAACATGCGCAAAATGTGCACAGATTATGCACTCCGTTAAATCAATTCGAATTATGAGTTTTTAATGCTGTAATATGCATTTGGGATGTTAATTATTCAATTGGAACATTGGATATCAAGTTTCAAACATTTGTGCACAAATGTTCACGAGTTCACATTTTGCGTTCAAACGTGTGCATATGTGCATAAATTTTGCATTCCATAAAATCAATATGAATTATGAGTTTTAATAGCTGGAATAGGAATTTGGGATGATAAATATTCAATTTGAGCACTGGATAACATGTTTAAAACTATTTGTGCACAAATTTGCACGAGTTCACGTTTTGTGTTCAAACATGCGCAAATGTGCACAAATTATGCAATCTGTTAAATCCATTTGAATTCGAAGTTTTTAACTCTGGAATATGAATTTGGGATGTTAAATATTCAATTGGAACATTGGATAACATGGTTAAAACCATTTTTCCACAAGTTTGCATGAGTTCACGTTTTGCGTTCAAACATGCGCAAATGTGCACAAATGATGGACTCCGTTAAATCAATTTTGAATTATGTGTTTTTAAAGCTGCAACATGCATTTGGGTTGTTAAATATTCAATTGGAAATATTGGATGCAAGTTTCAAACATTTGGGCACAAATTTTCACGAGTTCACGTTTTGCGTTCAAACATGCGCAAATGTGCACCAATTTTGCATTCGGTAAAATCAATATGAATTATGAGTTTTAAAAGCTGGAATAGGAATTTGGGAAGATAAATATTCAATTTAAGCATTGGATAAATTTTTTAAAACCATTTGTGCATGAATTTTTACGAGTTCACGTTTTGCGTTCAAACATGCGCATAAACATGCACAAATTATGCAATCCGTTAAATCAATTTGAATTCGAAGCTTTTAACCCTGGAATACGAATTTGGGATGTTAAATATTCAATTGGAACATTGGATAACCTGTTCCAAACCATTTGTGCACAAAATTTTCACGAGTTCACGTTTTGAGTTCAAATATGCAAAAATGTGCACAAATTATGCATTCCATCAATTCAATTTGAATTATGAATTTTTAAGGCTGGAATAGGAATTTGGGATGTTACTATTTAATTTGAACATTGGATAACTTGTTTAAAACCATTCGCACACAAATTTGCACGAGTTGACGTTTTGCGTTCAAATATGCACAATTGCGCACAAATTATGCACTCCGTTAAATCAATTTGAATTATGAGTTTTTAAGGCTGGAATATATCAATTTGGGGTGTGAAATATTCAATTGGAATATTGGATAACATGTTCAAAAACAAATATTTGTGAACAAATTTTTATGAGTTTACATTTTGCGTTTAAACATGCGCAAATGTGCACAAATTATGCATTCCATGAAATCAATTTGAATTATGATTTTCTAAAGCTGGAATAGTAATTTGGGCTGTTAAATATTCAATTAGAACATTGTATAACATGTTTAAAACTATTTGTGAACAAATTTGCACGAGTTCACATTTTGCGTTCAAGCATGCACAGATGTGCATAAATTATGGAATCCGTTAAATCAATCTGAATTTGAAGTTTTTAACTCTGGAATATGAATTTGGGATGTTAAATATTCAATTGGAGCATTGAATAACATGTTTAAAACCATTTGTGCACAAATTTTCACGAGTTCACGTTCAAACGTGCGCAAACGTGTACAGATTATGCATTCCGTTAAATCAATTTGAATCATGAGTTTTTAAGGCTGGAATATGAATTTGGGATGTGAAATGCTCAATTTGAACATTGGATAAGATGTTTAAAACCATTTGTACACAAATTTGCATGAGTTCACATTTTGCATTAAAACATGCTCAATTATGCACAAATTATGCAATCCCTTAAATCAATATGAATTATAAGCTTTTGAGGCTGAGAAATGAATTTGGGACGTTAAATATTCCATTAGGACATTGGATAACTTGTTCAAACCATTTGTCCACAAATTTGCATGAGTTCACGTTTTGCGTTCAAACATGTGCACAAGTTATGCACTCCGTTAAATCAATTTGAATTATGAGTTTTTAATCCTGAAATATGTATTTGGAATATTAAATATTCAATCGCAACATTGGATAACAAGTTTCAAAACCGTTTGTGCACAAATTTTCACGAGTTCACGTTTTGTGGACAAACATGCACTGATGTGTACGAATTATGCATTCCATAAAATAAATGTGAATTATGAGTTTCTAAAGCTGGAATAGGAATTTGGGTTGTTTAATAGTCAATTTGAAACATTGGATAACATGTTTAAAATTATTCGTGCACAAATTTTGCACGAGTTCACGTTTTTGCATTCAAACATGCGAAAATGCACGCAAATTATGCACTCCGTTAAATCAATTTGAATTATGAGTTTTTAAGGCTGGAATATGAATTTGGGATGTTGAATATTCAATTTGAACATTGGATAAGATGTTTAAAGCCATTTGTGCACAAATTCGCATGAGTTCACCTTTTACGTTGAAAACATGCTTAATTGCGCACAAATTATGCACTCCTTTAAATCAATTTGAATTATGAGTTCCTAAGGCTGGAATAGGAATTTGGGTTGTTAAATATTTAATTGGAACAATGGATAGTATGTTTAAAACCATTTGTGCACAAATTTGCACGAGTTCACGTTTTGCGTTCAAACATGCGCAAAATGTACACAGATTATGCACTCCGTTAAATCAATTCGAATTATGAGTTTTTAATGTTGTAATATGCATTTGGGATGTTAATTATTCAATTGGAACATTGGATATCAAGTTTCAAACATTTGTGCGCAAATGGTCACGAGTTCACATTTTGCGTTCAAACGTGTGCATATGTGCACAAATTTTGCATTTAGTAAAATCAATATGAATTATGAGTTTTAAAAGCTGGAATAGGAATTTGGGATGATAAATATTCAATTTGAGCACTGGATAACATGTTTAAAACTATTTGTGCACAAATTTGCACGAGTTCACGTTTTGTGTTCAAACATGCGCAAATGTGCACAAATTATGCAATCTGTTAAATCCATTTGAATTCGAAGTTTTTAACTTTGGAATATGAATTTGGGATGTTAAATATTCAATTGGAACATTGGATAACATGGTTAAAACCATTTTTCCACAAGTTTGCATGAGTTCACGTTTTGCGTTCAAACATGCGCAAATGTGCACAAATGATGGACTCCGTTAAATCAATTTTGAATTATGTGTTTTTAAAGCTGAAACATGCATTTGGGTTGTTAAATATTCAATTGGAAATATTGGATGCAAGTTTCAAACATTTGGGCATAAATTTTCACGAGTTCACGTTTTGCGTTCAAACATGCGCAAATGTGCACCAATTTTGCATTCGGTAAAATCAATATGAATTATGAGTTTTAAAAGCTGGAATAGGAATTTAGGAAGATAAATATTCAATTTGAGCATTGGTTAAATTATTTAAAACCATTTGTGCACGAATTTGCACGAGTTCACGTATTGCGTTCAAACATGCGCATAAATGTGCACAAATTATGCAATCCATTAAATCAATTTGAATTCAAAGTTTTTAACCATGGAATACGAATTTGGGATGTTAAATATTCAACTGGAACATTGGATAACATGTTTCAAACCATTTGTGCACAAAATTTTCACGAGGTCACATTTTGCGTTCAAACACGCAAAAATGTGCACAAATTATGCATTCCATCAATTCAATTTGAATTATGAATTTTTAAGGCTGGAATAGGAATTTGGGATGTTAATATTCAATTTGAACATTGGATAACTTGTTTAAAACCATTCGCACACAAATTTGCACGAGTTGACGTTTTACGTTCAAACATGCACAATTGCGCACAAATTATGCACTCCGTTAAATCAATTTGAATTATGAGTTTTTAAGGCTGGAATATATCAATTTGGGATGTGAAATATTCAATTGGAATATTGGATAACACGTTCAAAATGAAATATTTGTGCACAAATTTTCACGAGTTTACATTTTGCGTTCAAACATGCGCAAATGTGCACAAATTTTGCATTCGGTAAAATCAATATGAATTATGAGTTTTAAAAGCTGGAATAGGAATTTGGGAAGATAAATATTCAATTTGAGCATTGGATAAATTGTTTAAAACCATTTGTGCATGAATTTGCACGAGTTCACGTTTTGCGTTCAAACATGCGCATAAATGTGCACAAATTATGCAATCCGTTAAATCAATTTGAATTCGAAGTTTTTAACCCTAGAATACGAATTTGGGATGTTAAATATTCAACTGGAACATTGGATAACATGTTTCAAACCATTTGTGCAAAAATTTGCACGAGTTCACATTTTGCGTTCAAACATGCGCAAATGTGCACAAATTATGTAATCCATTAAATCCATTTGAATTCGAAGTTTTTAACTCTAGAATATGAATTTGGGATGTTAAATATTCAATTAGAACATTGGATAACATGGTTAAAACCATTTTTCCGCAAGTTTGCACGAGTTCACGTTTTGCGTTCAAACATGCGCAAATATGCACAAATGATGCACTCCGTTAAATCAATTTTGAATTATGTGTTTTTAAAGATGAAACATGCATTTGGGATGTTAAATATTCAATTGGAAACATTGGATGCAAGTTTCAAACATTTGGGCACAAATTTTCACGAGTTCACGTTTTCTGTTCAAACATGCACAAATGTGCACAAATTTTGCATTCAGTAAAATCAATATGAATTATGAGTTTTAAAAGTTGGAATAGGAATTTGGGAAGATAAATATTCAATTTGAGTATTGGATAAATTATTTAAAACCATTTGTGCACGAATTTGCACGAGTTCACGTTTTGCGTTCAAACATGCGCATAAATGTGCACAAATTATGCAATCCGTTAAATCAATTTGAATTCGAAGCTTTTAACCCTCGAATATGAATTTGGGATGTTAAATATTCAACTAGAACATTGGATAACATGTTTTAAACCATTTGTGCACAAAATTTTCACGAGTTCACGTTTTGCATTCAAACACGCAAAAATGTGCACAAATTATGCATTCCATCAATTCAATTTGAATTATGAATTTTTAAGGCTGGAATAGGAATTTAGGATGTTACTATTTAATTTAAACATTGGATAACTTGTTTAAAACCATTCGCACACAAATTTGCACGAGTTGACGTTTTGCGTTCAAACATGCACAATTGCGCACAAATTATGCACTCCGTTAAATCAATTTGAATTATGAGTTTTTAAGGCTGGAATATATCGATTTGGGATGTGAAATATTCAATTGGAATATTGGATAACATGTTCAATGCGATTGAATATTTAACATTCCAAATACATATTTCAGCATTAAAAACTCATAATTCAAATTGATTTAACGGAGTGCATAACTTGTGCACATGTTTGAACGCAAAATGTGAACTCATGCAAATTTGTGGACAAATGGTTTGAACAAGTTATCCAACGTTCTAATGGAATATTTAACGTCCCAAATTCATTTCTCAGCCTTAAAAAGTTATAATTCATATTGATTTAATGGATTGTATAATTTGTGCGCAATTGAGCATGTTTTAACGCAAAATGTGAACTTGTGCAAATTTGTGCACAAATGGTTTTAAACATCTTATCCAATGTTCAAATTGAGCATTTTACATCCCAAATTCATATTCCAGCCTCAAAAACTCATGATTCAAATTGATTTAACAGAATGCATAATCTGTACACGTTTGAACGTGAACTCGTGAAAATTTGTGCACAAATGGTTTTAAATATGTTATCCAATGCTCCAATTGAATATTTAACATCCCAAATTCATACTCCAGAGTTAAAAACTTCAAATTCAAATTGATTTAACGGATGGCATAATTTGTGCACATCTGCGCGTGTTTGAACGCAAAATGTGAACTCGTGAAAATTTGTTCACAAATAGTTTTAAACATGTTATACAATGTTCCAATTGAATATTTAACAACCCAAATTACTATTCCAGCTTTAGAAAATCATAATTCAAATTGATTTCATGGAATGCATAATTTGTGCACATTTGCGCATGTTTGAACGCAAAACATAAACTCGTGAAAATTTGTGCACAAATATTTGGTTTTGAACATGTTATCCACTATTCCAATTGAATATTTCACACCCCAAATTGATATATTCCAGCCTTAAAAACTCATAATTCAAATTGATTTAACGGAGTGCATCATTTGTGCATAATTGTGCATGTTTGAACGCAAAACATCATGATACGAACCCTACCTATAATAGAGATAGAATGCGCATCCAACTTTGAATATTAGCCCAAGGATCATCAAGGATAGTTGTGTTGATGGAGCTAAACCCCTTGCTTATTAATTTGAAGCAAGATACTTAGTTATTATAAGATGAACAATCACACAATTCTAAGTTTAATCTAACCTAGCAATTGTAATGAAAGGTAGAAGTGAAACAATTCAAGTAAAGTTGCAAAGTTTTAAAAGAACAAAGTTTAAGGAAAAACCTTAATTTTAATATTTCAATACTTCTTTGTCCTTGATCTTGTCATTGGTCCCTCATAATGCAATGGATCACTTGGTTTGATGGGCTTGCTTAGCTTGGTTGCATCATTCCCCCCTTCCTCAAGATGATTCGTCCTCGAATCAGCACCTACATTAAAATCAAAAAGAGATAAATCAAAAACATTAAATGTAGCACTTACACCATACTCACCGGGTAAGTCAATCTTATAAGCATTTTCATTGATGCACTCTAACACTTGGAAGGGTCCATCACCACGAGGCATCAACTTAGATTTCCTTTGAGTGGGAAACCTTTCTTTATGCAAATGTACCCAAACCCAATCACCACCTTTCTTTACGCAAATGTGCCCCTTGTTTGCATGTTTGGCATATTGCTCATTCTTTCTTTCAAGATTTGCTCGCACCTTTTCATGTAAGGACTTCATAAATTCTTCCTTCTTATTTCTATCTAGATTTACTTGTTCACTCAAAGGTAAAGCAATCAAATCTAAAGGACTCAATGGAATAAAACCATAAACAATCTCAAAAGGACAAAAATTGGTAGAAGAATGCACACTACGATTATATGCAAATTCAATATGTGGCAAGCAATCTTCCCATGATTTCAAATTATGCCTAACCATGGTTCTTAGTAATTGAGATAAAGTTCTATTAACTACCTCAGTTTGCCCATCAGTTTGTGGATGACAGGTTGTAGAAAATAAAAGTTTAGTGCCCAATTTACCCCATAAAGTCTTCCAGAAGTAGCTTAAAAATTTAGCATCTCTATCACTCACAATTGTTCTAGGCATGCCATGCAAACGAACAATCTCTTTAAAGAACAAATCTGTAACATGTTGTGCATCATTAGTTTTTCTACATGCTATAAAGTGAGCCATTTTAGAAAACCTATCTACAACAACATATATTGAATCATGTCCCTGCCTAGTCCTAGGTAAACCGAGCACAAAATCCATGGAAATATCAATCCAAGGTGAACTAGGCACGGGTAGAGGCATATACAAACCATGTGGTCTTAACTTAGACTTAGCTTGTTTACACACAATGCACTTATCATAAATTCTAACAACATCTTTTTTCATGTTAGGCCAATAAAAGTGATCATGTAAAACATCTAAAGTCTTGGCTATACCAAAATGTCCCATTAAACCACCCTCATGTGCTTCACGAACAAGTAATTCACGCATAGAACAGTTAGGAACACACAACCATTTCTCTTTAAACAAGTAACCATCATGCCTATAGAACTTTTCAAAAGCAATATTTTCACATGCATGATAAACACTACCAAAATCATTGTCATTCTTATACAACTCTTTTACGTATTCAAATCCTAGCAATTTGGCATCTAAAGAAGCAAGTAAAGTATACCTTCTTGAAAGTGCATCAGCCACAACATTCTCTCTACCTTGCTTGTATTTAATGACATAAGGAAACGACTCAATGAATTCACTCCACCTAGCATGTCGTTTGTTAAGCTTATTTTGCCCTTTCAAGTGCTGTAAGGATTCATGATCAGTATGTATCACGAACTCTTTAGGCAATAAATAATACTGCCATGTCTCCAGAGCGCAAACTAAGGCATACATCTCTTTGTCATAAGTGGGGTACTTCAAACTTGCACCATTTAACTTTTCACTAAAATAAGCAATTGGTTGTCCATCTTGCATTAGAACAGCCCCAATTCCAAAACCTAAAGCATCACATTCAATTTCAAATGTTTTAGAAAATTTAGGTAGAATAAGTAAAGGAGCAGATGTCAACTTATCCTTAAGCATGTTAAATGCTTGTTCTTGTGCTTCTCCCCACTTGAAGCCAACATTTTTCTTGATGACTTCGGTCAATGGCGCTGCAATGGCACTAAAATCCCTCATAAATTGCCTATAAAAGCTTGCAAGACCATGAAAAATTCGCACATCACTAACTCCTCTAGGTGTAGGCCAGTCTTTAATTGCCTTGACCTTCTCTTCATCTACCTCTATTCCTTTTGCACTAATAACAAAGCCTAAGAAAATAAGCTTATGTGTGCAAAAACTACACTTTTTGAAGTTAGCATACAAACATTCCTTACGCAGCACTTCCAAAACCAAATGCACATATTCAATATGCTCTTCCAAAGATTTACTATATATAAGTATATCATTAAAATAAACAACCATAAATTTTCCAATGAAAGCACGCAAAACATGGTTCATTAATCTCATAAAAGTGCTAGGTGCATTAGTTAAACCAAAAGGCATGACTAACCACTCATATAAACCATATTTTTTTTAAATGTAGTTTTCCACTCATCACCCTCTTTCATGCGAATATAATGATAACCACTTTTCAAATCAATCTTGGAAAATAAAACAGCCCCATGCAACTCATCAAGTATATCATCTAACCTAGGAATAGGATGACGATACTTTACCGTTATTTTGTTAATTGCACGACAATTAACACACATGCTCCAAGTGCCATCCTTCTTAGGCACAAGTAAAATCGGAACGGCACACGGGCTCATGCTTTCTCTAATATAACCTTTGTTCATAAGATCCTCAACTTGCCTTTATAACTCTTTGGTTTCTTGAGGATTGCATCTATATATGGGTCTATTTGGAATTATAGAACCAGGTACAAAGTCAATTTGATGCTCTATTCCTCTTATTGGTGGCAAACCACTAGGACTATCATCGGGAAACACATCTTGAAATTCTTGCAATAATCTCACAAAAGAACTAGGCAAAGAAGGGTCAAGATTGTTAGAGCTCAAATAAGATTCATTGTAAACAAGTACAAGCATAGGCTGCCTTAAAAGTAAAGTTTTCCTTACATCTTTTTCTTTTGCATAAAAACTTGCTTTTCTCTCTTGTGTTACCTTATTCACACTCAACTCTCCTTTTGCATGTGCATCACTCTTTTTTTTCTCATTGTGCATCCCCTCAAGCTCTCCTTTTTCCACTTTTTGCTCACTCCTCTCATTGCTTTTCTCACAGCTCTCCTTTTGCTTGTTTGCCTTTTCTTTTTTATGCAAACTCTCTCTCTCTCTCTTTATTGCTTTTTCTTTTTCAAACTCTTCAAATCTTTGCTTTATGACTTTTTGGTCCTCATACACTTCTTTAGGGGTTAAAGGTTTAAGGGTAATGGGTACATCATTCATTATAAAAGAAAATCTATTAGAAAACCCATTATGATTAGCCCTCCTATCATATTGCCAAGGACGCCCCAAAAGAATATGACAAGCTTTCATAGGCACTACATCACACAATACTTCATCTTCATATTTGCCTATGGAAAATGCTATCTTCACTTGTTTAGTTACTTTTATCTCCCCATAATCATTCAGCCATTGCAATGTGTAAGGCCTAGGGTGCTTCATGGTATATAAATGCAATTTCTCAACTAACATGGTGCTAGCTACATTTGTGCAACTACCGCCATCAATGATCATACAACATACCTTATCTTACACCTTGCATCTAGTGTGAAAGATGTTCTCACGTTGTGCCTCATCCTCCATCTTGGTTTGCACATTCATGATTCGCCTTGTAACAAGCAATTCACCATGTGATGGACTTTGTACAACCTCATCATCACTTGCATCCTCAAGCTCAGGCATCTCCAAATTGCACTCATCATCATCACTTTCACTAAAGACTTCGCTACCCCTCATCGTCATGGTGCGCTTATTTGGGCAGTTAGAAGAGATATGCCCATAACCCAAACATTTAAAACATTGAACATCACAAGATCATTTAGTTTGAGTTTCACCTTTGTCTTTGGTCTTGGCATTGCCCCCTTCGTTTCCTCCTTTGTTGTTGTTAAATTTTGCCTTAGTGAAGCTCTTATCTCCATTCTTCCAATTTGACTTCCATGAAGCACTAGAAGAAGTTGAATTGCCTTTGGAATTTTTGAACTTCAATTGCTTCTCAATCTTGATCGCCATGTGCAACATATCATCCATGTCAACATAGTGATGTAATTCCACTAAGTCGGCTATGTTCCTATTTAGCCCATGCAAAAACCTCGCCATTGTTGCCTCATGGTCTTCATCAATATTTTCTCTAATCATAGCTATCTCCATTACTTGATGTTACTCCTCTACACTTTTAGATCCTTGCACAAGGTTTTGAAGTTTATTATACAATTCTTTATAATAGTGTGTAGGAACAAACCTTTTGCGCATGATTGCCTTCATCTCCTCCCATGTCTCAATAGGTCGATCATGGTTCCTTCTTCTACTAGTCACCAATTGATCCTACCAAACAAGTGCATAATCGGTAAACTCTACAGCAGCTAGCTTCACCTTCTTTTCTTTTGAATATTGATGGCACTCAAAGATGAACTGCACCTTTTTCTCCCATTCCAAATAGGCTTCGGCATCACTTTTGCCTTGAAAGCTTGGAATTTTCATCTTAATGCTTCCAAAGTTGTTATCAACTCTTGCATGCCCGTTTTTGCCTGAATTGGATGTTTGTTCATCATCCTCTTGTTCATGTCTCCCACAGGTTCTAGTATTAATTATACTAGCATCTCCATAATGACTTGACTCTATCTTGTCTATTCGATCTGCCAAGTCTCCAATTTAGTTTACCAAATCTAGTCTTAACTTGTCAAACAATTGGGTCATGGATTTCATGTACATCTTTTGATCGGGCATTCCTTCTTCACGTTCTTGAGTCATTGCTTTAATTTTTCCTACAAGAAATTATTAGTAGCAATAAAAAAATATCTCACCAAACACTCCCTTATATGTTTCACTCAATTTAAATGGCACTCACACTCGTGTTTCACTCAATAAGGCTCTTACCCTTTTATGAGCTCACCACTCATCTTTTACCACTCAAATTCCCCAAATCTCAGTTCTAATAAAACTAATGCAAATTATATGAAAATTGCTCAATCAACTCAACACCACAATCACAAAAATCAAATTAAACTTAAAATTCAAAGTGACTATTCACGAATCAAATAAACAAGAAAATAAGCAAGTGAACAAAACTTAGCTCAAAATCAAGAAAAACCCCAATTTTTAGAAGCCAAGAAATCGTACACAATGAAAATTAACAAAAGAAGTCAAATTTGAGTTATTAACCCACAAACACAACCAAAACACAATTCTGAATTAAAACAAAGTAACAAAATTTTTTTTTCTCAATAGATATGGAAATTGAACAAACAAACTCAATTAAGGGTCTTTTGATAGATTTTGAACCCTTTTGCATAAAACACAATGATTGGTTTTTTTTTTAAATTAAGAAGAATTGAAAAGAAGAAGAAGAAATTATGAACAAAAATTAAATGATAAATAACCAAACCTTGAAGTTTGGCTCTGATACCAAACTGATACGAACCCTACCTATAATAGAGATAGAACGCGCATCCAACTTTGAATATTAGCCCAAGGATCATCAAGGATAGTTGTGTTGATGGAGCTAAACCCCTTGCTTATTAATTTAAAGCAAGATACTTAGCTATTATAAGATGAACAATCACACAATTCTAAGTTTAATCTAACCTAGCAATTGTAATGAAAGGTAGAAGTGAAATAATTCAAGTAAATTTGCAAAGTTTCAAAAGAACAAAGTTTAAGGAAAAACCTTACTTTTAATATTTCAATACTTCTTTGTCCTTGATCTTGTCATTGGTCCCTCATAATGCAATGGATCACTTGGTTTGATGGGCTTGCTTAGCTTGGTTGCATCACGTCAACTCGTGCAAATTTGTGTGCGAATGGTTTTAAACAAGTTATCTAATGTTCAAATTGAATATTAACATCCCAAATTCCTATTCCAGCCTTAAAAATTCATAATTCAAATTGAATTGATGGAACGCATAATGTGTGCACATTTTTGCGTGTTTGAACGCAAAACGTGAACTCGTGAAAATTTTATGCACTGATGGTTTGAAACATGTTATCCAATGTTCTAGTTGAATATTTAACATCCCAAATTCATATTCTAGGGTTAAAAACTTCGAATTCCAATTGATTCAACGGATTGCATAGTTTGTGCACATTTGCGCATGTTTGAACGCAAAACGTGAACTTGTGCAAATTTGTGCACAAATAGTTTTAAACATGTTATCCAGTGCTAAAATTGAATATTTATCATCCCAAATTCCTATTCCAGCTATTAAAACTCATAATTCATATTGATTTTACGGAATGCAAAATTTGTGCACATATGCACACGTTTGAACGCAAAATGTGAACTCGTGAACATTTGTGCACAAATGTTTGAGACTTGATATCCAATGTACCAATTGAATAATTAACATCCCAAATGCATATTATAGCATTAAAAACTCATAATTTGAATTGATTTAATGGAGTGCATAATCTGTGCACATTTTGCGCATGTTTGAATGCAAAACGTGAACTCGTGCAAATTTGTGCACAAATGGTTTTAAACATGTTATCCATTATTCCAATTGAATATTTAACAACCTAAATTCCTATTCCAGCCTTAGGAACTCATAATTCAAATTGATTTAAAGGAGTGCATAATTTGTGCGCAATTGAGCATGTTTCAACGCAAAAGGTGAACTCGTGCGAATTTGTGCACAAATGGCTTTAAACATCTTATCCAATGTTAAAATTGAATATTCAACATCCCAAATTCATATTCCAGCCTTAAAATCTCATAATTCAAATTGATTTGATGGAGTGCATAATTTGCTTGCATTTTCGCATGTTTGAACGCAAAACGTGAACTCGTGCAAAATTTATGCACGAATAATTTTAAACATGTTATCCAATGTTTCAACTTGACTATTAAACATCCCAAATTCCTATTCTAGCTTTAGAAACTCATAATTCGCATTTATTTTACGGAATGCATAATCCGTGCACATCAGTGCATGTTTGTCCACAAAACGTGAACTCGTGAAAATTTATGCACAAACGGTTTTGAAACTTGTTATCCAATGTTGCGATTGAATATTTAACATTCCAAATACATATTTCAGTATTAAAAACTCATAATTCAAATTGATTTAACGGAGTGCATAACTTGTGCACATGTTTGAACGCAAAACATGGACTCATGCAAATTTGTGGACAAATGGTTTGAACAAGTTATCCAATGTTCTAATGGAATATTTAATGTCCCAAATTCATTTCTCAGCCTTAAAAGCTTATAATTCATATTGATTTAATGGATTGCATAATTTGTGCGCAATTGAGCATGTTTTAACGCAAAATGTGAACTCATGCACATTTGTGGACAAATTGTTTTAAACATCTTATCCAATGTTCAAATTGAGCATTTTACATCCCAAATTCATATTCCAGCCTCGAAAAACTCTTGATTCAAATTGATTTAACAGAATACATAATCTGTACACATTTGTGCACGTTTGAACATGAACTCGTGAAAATTTATTCATCTAAGTAATCTGATTTCTAACCATTCTTAGGGGTTGTTGCTGAATTGACTATTGGGGTTTTCAAGTTAATGCTTTGGGGGTTCGAATACATAAAGGGGTTCTCAAGCTTATTCTTGGAGGTTCCGTATCATTTGGTATCAGAGCTTTGGCTCTAGATCAGGTTTTATCTTTTATAATTTTTATTCTTAATCCTGATTTCTTATGTTTTTCTTATTCTTTTAAAATCATTCTTATTTATTTTTGTTCTTCATTCTTGTGTTTTGTTCTTTGTTCTTATTTGTTTGTCTTGATTTTTTTTCCTTTAGGTCAGTCAATTGTTTTGCATTCTGAAATTTAGATTTGTGTTCATAGTTGAAATTTAAAAAAAAAAATTCGTGCAAAAAAAAAAAAAGAGAAGAAATTTGAAAAAAAAAAGAAGCAAAAAAAAATTCGTGAAAAAAAAAAGAGAAAGTTATTAGAAAAGGAAGAATTGAGATTCTTGAGTGATTTATATCCTAATCAGGTCTGATTTGCATTTCCTTCCATTCCTTGCTCATTAAGGAATATTATTTGAGTGATTAATATCCTCATCAGGTCTGATTTTGGTTTCCTAATCCTATTTGGTTTATAATTGACATATCTAACTAGATCTTGTCATATCTTGTGTTATTTGTCTATTAAGGATTTTGCATATCTTTACAATACTTGCTCATTAAGGAATATTACTTATTGAGGCAGATTTGACTTTTCTCCTTAAAATAACTTCTAAATTCGTTTTCTTTTCTATTCTAGAAGATCTTTGTATTTCTTTCACATGTCTTTTGCATCTTTTTGAGTTTTCCTATTTTATTTCTTCTGAATTGTTGTGTTTATTTTTTTAACCGAATTGCCTCAAACTTGTTTTGAAAATTTCACTTTTGAAAGTTCTACTTGAATATTGCTTCAATCTAATTGATTTATTCTAAAAGTGTGATTCACCTAAGAACATAAAAGAATTAGCTTGAGTGGTGAAAGGAAGCCGAGTGAAACATCAAATTGAGTTAAACACGAGTGACCACCCGCATCATTTGAGTGCAAACACGTGAGGGAGTGCTTGTGAGGATTTTAAATTATTATTATTATTTTTATTTTTATTGTTTCTAACATTCTTTTACGGCAATGTCAAACCAAGGTGAAAATAAAGGTGAGGGTAAAGTTGATGAAACTTTGCTCCGTGAGGCTCAACAAAGGCAATTTGAACGTATGAATACAAATTTTGAGACTATAATGGAGAGATTAAACCGCATGGATACAAGGCTAGGAGCGGTTAAAAGGGCAACAACACCAAATCATAATGAGGAAGTAGAAGGCAATGTTGACAATGAGGATGAAGATGAGGCCTATGCACAAGTAGGAGTACCAAGAGGTGGAGGTAGACAAGGCCGAGGTGGAGGAAGAGGAAGGTTACAACCGGTTCCATACAATGGAAGAAACTGAGGCAATGAAGATTATGTAGATCGAAATTTGGGAAGCATCAAACATAAGATACCTAACTTTCAAGGTAAATCAGATCCGGAGTCCTATTTACAATGGGAGAAGCAATTGGAGCTTATATTTGATTGCCATCAATTTAGCGAGGAAAAGAATGTAAAATTGGCGGTTACTCAATTTTCTGATTATGCTATTGCTTGGTGGGACCATTTGATGATTAATAGGCGAAGGAATTTGGAGTACCCAATTGATAATTGGCTTGAGCTCAAGGTTGTAATGAGGAAGCGATTTGTTCCAAAACACTATCATAGGGAACTTGTACAAAAACTTCAAGTTCTTAAACAAGGTAGTAAGAGTGTGGATGATTACCATAAAGAGATGGAGATGCTCATGACTAGGGCTGATATAGATGAAGATGTGGAGGTCACTATGGCATGCTTCTTGGCTAGTCTAAACAAAGACATATCTGATCGAGTAGATTTACACAAATATGAAGATTTAGAAGAGATGGTGCACATGGCCGTCAAGATAGAAAGGCAACTCCAAGGAAGAGGGGCGACAAGGTACAATTCCAAATCCTATTCTAGTCCTAATTTTAATTGGAAAAAGGATGGAAAGAGTGATTATAGGGGTGGGAATAAGGTTGCTCATGAGGTTGCTAAAGGGAAGGCAGATTCGGTCTCTAAGGACAAAATCAAAACCGATGAGCCTAAAGGGAGAAATAGAGACATTAAGTGTTGGAAGTGTCAAGGAGTAGGTCATGTGAGCAAAGATTGCCCTAATAAGAGAACTATGACCATCAGGAATGGGGAAATTGTGACTGATGAAGAAGAGGGCAATAATGAAAGTGATAAGGATGAGATGCCTGAATTGGAAAGTTGTAGTGATGGGAGTATAGAGGAGCCAATCAAAGGTGACATGCTGGTTACAAGGCGTGCTCTTAGTACTCAAATAAAGGAAGATTGCATTGAAGAGCAACGAGATAACTTATTCCATACAAGGTGTCATGTGCAAGGCAAGGCATGTCTTATGATTGTTGATGGAGGGAGTTGCACCAATGCAGTGAGCTCATTCTTAATTAGTAGATTGGGGCTGTCTACTATACCACACCCATGACCATACAGACTTCAATGGCTTAATGATTGTGGAGAGGTTAAGGTAAATAGACAATCTATTATTTCCTTTTCAATTGATAAATATCATGATGAGCAATTGTGTGATGTAGTTCCTATGCATGCTGGAGATATTTTGCTTGGTAGACCATGGCAATTTGATAGAAAGACCAAGCATGATGGGTACCTCAATCGGTATCACTTTACCAAGGATGGGCGCAAGATCATATTAACACCGCTTTCTTCAAAGGAGGTGTATGAAGACCAATGTAAAATTGAAAGAATGAGAGTAGAGGCTGAAAAAAAAGAAAAAGAGAGTAAGAAAAATTCTTTAGAGAGTGAAAAGAAAGAGGGAAAAACAAAAGAAGAGATTCAGCCTAGAGAGAAAAAAGAAAAGAATTTGAGTTTAATAGCTAGGACAAGTGAGGTTAGATAGGCCTTGTATGCTAATCGGCCTATATTTGTACTTTTGTACAAAGGGGCTTATTTGGCAACTAATGAACTTAACCCATCTTTGCCTAGTGTGTTTGTTGATCTTTTGCAGGAATTTGAAGATGTGTTTCCCAAAGAGATGCCTAGTGGATTACCCCCAATTAGAGGCATAGAACATCAAATTGACTTCATTCCTGGGGCAGCCATACCCAATCGACCAGCATATAGAGCAAATCCAAGAGAAACAAAGGAGATCCAAACACAAGTGGAGGAGTTGCTAGCTAAAGGGTATGTGAGGGAAAGTCTTAGTCCTTGTTCGGTTTCTGTCATTCTTGTGCCAAAGAAGGATGGAACATGGAGGATGTGTGTGGATTGTAGAGCCATCAATAAAATCATTGTAAAGTATCGTCATCCTATTCCTAGATTAGATGATATGCTTGATGAGTTATATGGTTCTTGTTTGTTCACTAAAATAGACTTGAAATCTGGTTATTATCAAATTCGAATGAATGTTGGTGATGAATGGAAAACAGCTTTTAAGACTAAGTATGGGTTGTATGAGTGGCTTGTTATGCCCTTTGGTCTTACTAATGCACCTAGCACATTCATGCGATTGATGAACCATGTGTTGCGAAATTACTTAGGTAAATTTGTTGTTGTTTACTTTGATGATATTCTGATTTACTCTAAGTGTTTAGATGATCATGTTATGCATGTGCGAATTGTACTAGAAACACTTAGACAAGAAAAGTTGTATTCAAACCTTAACAAGTGTAGTTTTTGCATGAATAAGGTTAATTTTCTTGGTTTTGTTGTATCTAGTCAAGGCATAGAGGTTGATGAGGAGAAGGTTATGGCTATTAAAGAGTGGCCAAAACCTAAAAATGCTAGTGAGGTGAGAAGTTTTCATGGGCTTGCTAGTTTCTATAGGAGATTCATTAAAGATTTCAGCACTATAGCCGCACCTTTGAATGAATTAGTTAAGAAAAATGTTGGATTTGTTTGGGGTGATGCACAAGAACATGCATTTAATGAAATTAAGGCAAAATTGTGTAATGCACCTTTACTTGCTTTACCTAACTTTGATAAAACTTTTGAGATTGAATGTGATGCTAGTGGCATAGGGATTAGAGCTGTTTTGATGCAGGATCAAAGACCACTAATGTATTTTTGTGAAAAGTTAAGTGGGGCAACCTTGAAATATCCAACTTATGACAAGGAATTATATGCATTGGTTCGAGCTTTGCAAACATGGCAACATTATTTGTGGCCTAGGGAGTTTGTGATACACACTAACCATGAAAGTTTAAAGCATTTGAAGGGTCAAGATAAGCTAAACCGTAGGCATGCCAAATGGGTGGAGTTCATAGAAACATTTCCATATGTGATTAAGTACAAACAAGGTAAAGAGAATGTGGTTGCTGATGCATTATCTAGAAGGTACACCTTACTTAACTCTGTTACTACTAAATTATTAGGTTTTGAGTTTATAAAGGAGTTGTATCCACATGATGATGATTTTGGTGATATATATGCATCTTGTGCCAATGGGGTTGTTTCAGATGATTTTTACTTGTTTGATGGTTTCTTGTTTAAAAGAAATAAATTGTGCATTCCTAAGTGTTCTATAAGGGAATTATTAATTAAGGAGGCACATGGAGGAGGCTTAATGGGGCATTTTAGGGTAAATAAGACCTACAATATGTTGTTAGAACATTTCTTTTGGTCCGGCATGAAACATGATGTGTATAAAGTTTGTGAGCATTGCATTACATGTAGAGAGGCTAAGTCTAGGTTGAAACCGCATCGGTTATACACACCATTACCCATTCCTAGTGAACCTTGGACTGATTTGTCTATGGATTTTGTGCTTGGATTGCCTAGAACTAGGAAAGGTCATGATAGTATCTTTGTTGTGGTTGATAGAATTAGTAAAATGGCTCATTTTATACCATGTCATAAAACTGATGATGCTAAGTTGATTGTTGATTTGTTTTTCAAAGAAGTTGTGCGTTTACATGGCATACCTAGGAGCATTGTTAGTGATAGGGATGTTAAGTTTTTGAGTCATTTTTTGCATGTGTTATGGGGAAAGTTAGGAACTAAGCTATTGTTTTCAACTACTTGTCACCCTCAAACCGATGGGCAAACTGAAGTAGCTAATAGGACTTTGATTACTTTGCTTAGGGCAATCATAGAAAAGAACATTAGGATGTGGGAGGATTGTTTACCATTTGTGGAGTTTGCTTACAATAGGGCTGTTCATAGCACTACTAATTGCTCTCCATTTGAGATTATTTATGGATTTAATCCACTTACTCCTATTGATTTATTGCCACTGCCACCTAACAATTTTGTGAGTGTTGATGCTAATTCTAAGGCTGATTTGGTGAAGAAGTTACATAAGCAAGTTAAGGAGAGGATTAAGAAGCAAAATGCTAAAGTAGCTTCACGTGTGAACAAGGGAAGGAAGCCAATGATTTTTCAGCCTGGAGATTGGGTTTGGGTGCATTTTCGTAAAGAAAGGTTTCCACTTCAAAGGAAGTCTAAGCTAAACCCAAGAGGAGATGGTCCTTTTCAAATACTTGAAAGGATTAATGACAATGCATACAAAGTGGACCTACCTGGTGAGTATAATGTTAGTGCTTCATTCAATGTGGCTGATTTGAGTCCTTTTGATATAGGTGATGCTTTAGATTCGAGGACGAATCCTTTTGAGGAGAGGGGAAATGTTATGGAGCAGCCAACACACCAAGCTCAAAGAATTCAACATGATGAAGATGAGCATGGTCAAGAAGGCAAGGATCAAGTTCAAGAGGTTTTGAGTCCAATCAGCATGCCTCAAAGACCTATAACAAGGTCTCAATCTAAGAAGCTTCAAGAAGCCTTAATCCATCATCTACAAGGCTTTGTGAACTTAGCTAGTGAAAGTTTACAAGGACACCAAAGCTTTGTGCCAAGTGCAGCTTAAGTTCAATACAACTTACTTCAAGTCCAAGTTATTAATGGGTTTAAATATGTTAAATAAAGGCTGGATGAATTTGTTATTTTAAAAGCCCATTAGTTTTAGTTAGTTTAATTATTCTTAAAATAGGAAGTATGTCAAAATTCCTATTTAAGGTCTGATTAGATTAATTTCCTTTTTTTGTGATTAGGGTTATTAGTTTTCCTTACTCACTAAGGAAAACCTTGTAAAGGCTATATATATATGCCTTGGACGAATTTTATTATTCAAAATTGAAGTTTTAAAACCTAAAGGTTGTTTTGCTTTTATCTTTGTGTTCTTGTGTAGAATACATGCTTTAAGGAACATTCAAGTCGATTGATCATCTTCTTATGGAGTGTTTCGAAATTGGAATTTAGAAACGAGTTTTCTTTATTCTAATTCTTTGATCATCTAAGTAATCTGATTTCTAAACATTCTTAGGGGTTGTTGCTGAATTGACTATTGGGGTTTTCAAGTTAATGCTTTGGGGGTTCGAATACATAAAGGGGTTCTCAAGCTTATTCTTGGAGGTTTCGTATCATCTACCCATGCCTAGTTCACCTTGGATTGATATTTCCATGGATTTTGTGCTCGGTTTACCTAGGACTAGGCAAGGACATGATTCAATATATGTTGTTGTAGATAGGTTTTCTAAAATGGCTCACTTTATAGCATGTAGAAAAACTAATGATGCACAACATGTTGCGGATTTGTTCTTTAAAGAGATTGTTCGTTTGCATGGCATGCCTAGAACAATTATGAGTGGTAGAGATGCTAAATTTTTAAGCTACTTCTGGAAGACTTTGTGGGGTAAATTAGGCACTAAACTTTTATTTTCTATAACCTGTCATCCACAAACTGATGGGCAAACTGAGGTAGTTAATAGAACTTTATCTCAACTACTAAGAACCATAGTTAGGCATAATTTGAAATCATGGGAAGATTGCTTGCCACATATTGAATTTGCATATAATCGTAGTGTGCATTCTTCTACCAATTTTTTTCCTTTTGAGATTGTGTATGGTTTTATTCCATTAAGTCCTTTAGATTTGATTGCCTTACCTTTGAGTGAACAAGTAAATCTAGATGGAAAGAAGAAGGCAGAATTTGTGAAGTCCTTACATGAAAAAGTGTGAGCAAATCTTGAAAGAAAGAATGAGCAATATGCCAAACATGCAAACAAAGGGCCCATAAAAGTTGTATTTGAACCAGGTGATTGGGTTTGGGTACATTTCTGTAAAGAAAGGTTTCCCACTCAAAGGAAATCTAAGTTGATGCCCCGTGGTGATGGACCCTTCCAAGTGTTAGAGCGCATCAATGACAATGCTTACAAGATTGATTTACCCGGTGAGTATGGTGTAAGTGCTACATTTAATGTTGCTGATTTATCTCTTTTTGATTTTGATGTAGGTGCTGATTTGAGGACGAATCATCTTGAGGAAGGGGGGAATGATGCAACCAAGCTAAGCAAGCCCATCAAACCAAGTGATCCATTGCATTATGAGGGACCAATGACAAGATCAAGGACAAAGAAGTTCGAACAAGCATTGAATTTGCTTGTCTTTCACATTACAAGCAAGTTGGTGGATTTGACTACAAGTACAAGCTTGGAGCCGCATGATGAAAAATTCAAGTTAATTAGCTTAATTTCCTATTCTAAAATTAATTAGCTTGAATTGGACGAATTTGGAAGTTGTTTTTTTTTCTATTTTGGAGTCAATAAGGAAGATTCAAGAAGATTCAAGAAGATATGAGAAGATTCAAGGATGTTCCAAGTCAAAGTCAATAAGTCAACAAGTCAAAGTCAAATAGTCAACAAGTCGAAGTCAAGGATCAATGGTCAACATGTGGCATGGCATGCCTCTATTCTTAGTTGTCATGAGTTGTCATTTTGCTTAGTTGTCATGACTTGTAATGAGTTGTCAATTTTGACTTTTCAAAGATGAGTTGTCATGAGTTGTCCTATTTTGAAGGAAATCTCCTTAATTAAGGATTTTCCTATATAGGTATCTTTGGGAATAAGGAATAGAACCTTTTCCTTCAAGGATTAGGTTGTTTACATGCCTATATAAGGGCTAAACCTATGACATACGAATTTAAGCATTGAAATATTAAAAGTAAGGTTTTTCCTTAAACTTTGTTCTTTTGAAACTTTGCAAGTTTACTTGAATTGTTTCACTTCTACCATTCATTACAATTGCTAGGTTAGATTAAACTTAGAATTGTGTGATTGTTCATCTTATAATAGCTAAGAATCTTGCTTCAAATTAATAAGAAAGGGGTTTAGCTCCATTAACACAACTATTCTTGATGATCCTTGGGCTAATATTCAAAGTTGGATGCACGTTCTATCTCTATTATAGGTAGGGTTCATATCAAATAGTTTTAAACATGTTATACAATGTTCCAATTGAATATTTAACAACCCAAATTACTATTCCAGCTTTAGAAAATCATAATTCAAATTGATTTCATGGAATGCATAATTTGTGCACATTTGCGAATGTTTGAACGCAAAACGTAAACTCGTGAAAATTGGTGCACAAATATTTGGTTTTGAACATATTATCCACTATTCCAATTGAATATTTCACCCCCCAAATTGATATATTCCAGCCTTAAAAACTCATAATTCAAATTTATTTAATGGAGTGAATAATTTGTGCGCAATTGTGCATGTTTGAACGTAGAACGTCAACTCATGCAAATTTGTGTGCGAATGGTTTTAAACAAGTTATCCAATGTTAAAATTGAATATTAACATCCCAAATTCCTATTCCAGCCTTAAAAATTCATAATTCAAATTGAATTGATGGAATGCATAATGTGTGCACATTTTTGCATGTTTGAACGCAAAACGTGAACTCTTGAAAATTTTGTGCACAGATGGTTTGAAACATGTTATCCAATGTTCCAGTTGAATATTTAATGTCCCAAATTCGTATTCTAGGGTTAAAAACTTCGAATTCAAATTGATTTAACGGATTGCATAATTTGTACACATTTATGCGCATGTTTGAACGCAAAATGTGAACTCATGCAAATTCGTGCACAAATGGTTTTAAACAATTTATCCAATGCTTAAATTGAATATTTATCTTTCCAAATTCCTATTCCAGCTTTTAAAACTCATAATTCATATTGATTTTACTGAATGCAAAATTTGTGCACATTTGCGCATGTTTGAACGCAAAACGTGAACTCGTGAAAATTTGTGCCCAAATGTTTGAAACTTGTATCCAATGTTTCCAATTGAATATTTAACATCCCAAATGCATGTTGCAGCTTTAAAAACACATAATTCAAAATTGATTTAACGGAGTCCATCATTTGTGCACATTTACGCATGTTTGAACGGAAAACGTGAACTCGTGCAAATTTACGGACAAATGGTTTTAACCATGTTATCCAATGTTCCAATTGAATATTTAACATCCCAAATTCATATTGCAGAGTTAAAAACTTTGAATTCAAATTGATTTAGCGGATTGCATAATTTGTGCACATTTGCGCATGTTTGAATGCAAAACGTGAACTCGTGCAAATTTGTGCACAAATAGTTTTAAATATGTTATCCAGTGCCCAAATTGAATATTTATCATCCTAAATTCCTATTCCAACTGTTAAAACTCATAATTCATATTGATTTTACGGAATGCAAAATTTGTGCACATATGCACACGTTTGAACGCAAAACGTGAACTCGTGAACATTTGTGCACAAATGTTTGAAACTTGATATCCAATGTTCCAATTGAATAATTAACATCCCAAATGCATATTACAGCATTAAAAACTCATAATTCAAATTGATTTAACGGAGTGCATAATTTGTGCACATTTTGTGCATGTTTGAACGCAAAACGTGAACTCGTGTAAATTTGTGCACAAATGGTTTTAAACATGTTATCCATTGTTCCAATTGAATATTTAACAACCCAAATTCCTATTCCAACCTTAGCAACTCATAATTCAAATTTATTTAAAGGAGCACATAATTTGTGCGCAATTGAGCATGTTTCAATGCAAAAGGTGAACTCGTGCGAATTTGTGCACAAATGGCTTTAAAAATATTATCCAATGTTAAAATTGAATATTCAACATCCAAAATTCATATTCCAACCTTAAAAACTCATAATTCGAATTGATTTAATGGAGTGCATAATTTGCGTGCATTTTCGCATATTTGAATGCAAAACGTGAACTCGTGCAAAATTTGTGCACGAATAATTTTAAACATGTTATCCAATGTTTCAAATTGACTATTAAACATCCCAAATTCCTATTCCAGCTTTAGAAACTCATAATTCGCATTTATTTTATGGAATGCATAATTCGTGCACATTAGTGCATGTTTGTCCATAAAAC
This sequence comes from Mallotus nudiflorus, assembly GCA_947683625.1. Classification (NCBI taxonomy): domain Eukaryota; kingdom Viridiplantae; phylum Streptophyta; class Magnoliopsida; order Malpighiales; family Euphorbiaceae; genus Mallotus; species Mallotus nudiflorus. The sequence goes on from CANTUR010001429.1 coordinate 58,861, forward strand.
GTGAACTCGTGAAAATTTATGCACAGACGGCTTTGAAACTTGTTTTCCAATGTTGTGATTGAATATTTAACATTCCAAATACATATTTCAGCATTAAAAACTCATAATTCAAATTGATTTAACAGAGTGCATAACTTGTGCACGTGTTTGAACGCAAAACGTGAGCTCATGCAAATTTGTGGACAAATGGTTTGAACAAGTTATCCAACGTTCTAATGGAATATTTAATGCCCCAAATTCATTTCTCAGCCTTAAAAGCTTATAATTCATATTGATTTAATAGATTGCATAATTTGTGCGCAATTGAGTATATTTTAATGCAAAATGTGAACTCGTGCAAATTTGTGGACAAATGGTTTTAAACATCTTATCCAATGTTAAAATTGAGCATTTTACATCCCAAATTCATATTCCAGCCTCAAAAACTCAAGATTCAAATTGATTTAACGGAATGCATAATCTGTACACGTTTGCACACGTTTGAACGTGAACTCATGAAAATTTGTGGACAAATGGTTTTAAACATGTTATCCAATGCTCCAATTGAATATTTAACATCCCAAATTCATACTCCAAAGTTAAAAACTTTGAATTCAAATTGATTTAATGGATTGCATAATTTGTGCACATCTGCGCGTGTTTGAATGCAAAATGTGAACTCGTGCAAATTTGTTCACAAATAGTTTTAAACATGTTATATAATGTTCCAATTGAATATTTAACAACCCAAATTACTATTCCAACTTTAGAAAATCATAATTCAAATTGATTTCATGGAATGCATAATTTGTGCACATTTGCGCATGTTTGAACGCAAAACGTAAACTCGTGAAAATTTATGATGCAACCAAGCTAAGTAAGCCCATCAAACCAAGTGATCCATTGCATTATGAGGGACCAATGACAAGATCAAGGACAAAGAAGTTCAAACAAGCATTGAATTTGCTTGTCTTTCACATTACAAGCAAGTTGGTGGATTTGACTACAAGTACAAGCTTGGAGCCGCATGATGAAAAATTCAAGTTAATTAGCTTAATTTCCTATTCTGAAATTAATTAGCTTGAATTGGACGAATTTGGAAGTTTTTTTTTTCTATTTTGGAGTCAATAAGGAAGATTCAAGAAGATATGAGAAGATTCAAGGATATTCCAAGTCAAAGTCAATAAGTCAACAAGTCAAAGTCAAAGTCAAATAGTCAACAAGTCAAAGTCAAGGATCAATGGTCAACATGTGACATGGCATGCCTCTATTCTTAGTTGTCATGAGTTTTCATTTTGCTTAGTTGTCATGACTTGTAATGAGTTGTCAATTTTGACTTTTGAAAGATGAGTTGTCATTAGTTGTCCTATTTTGAAGGAAATCTCCTTAATTAAGGATTTTCCTATATAGGTATCTTTGGAAATAAGGAATAGAACCTTCTTCAAGGATTAGGTTGTTTACATGCCTATATAAGGGCTAACCCTATGACATACGAATTTAAGCATTGAAATATTAAAAGTAAGGTTTTTCCTTAAACTTTGTTCTTTTGAAACTTTGCAAGTTTACTTGAATTGTTTCACTTCTACCATTCATTACAATTGCTAGGTTAGATTAAACTTAGAATTGTGTGATTGTTCATCTTATAATAGCTAAGTATCTTGCTTCAAATTAATAAGAAAGGGGTTTAGCTCCATCAACACAACTATCCTTGATGATCCTTGGGCTAATATTCAAAGTTGGATGCACATTCTATCTCTATTATAGGTAGGGTTTGTATCAGTTTGGTATCAGAGCAAAACTTCAAGGTTTGGTTATTTATCATTTAATTTTCGTTCATAATTTCTTCTTCTTCTTTTTAATTCATCTCAATTTCAAAAAAAAAAAACCAATCTTTGTGTTTTATGCAAAAGGGTTCAAAATCTATCAAAAGACCCTTAATTGAGTTAGTTTGTTCAATTTCCATATCTATTGAGAAAAAAAAATGTTACTTTGTTTTAATTCAGAATTGTGTTTTGGTTGTGTTTGTGGGTTAATAACTCAAATTTGACTTCTTTTGTTAATTTTCATTGTGTATGATTTCTTGGCTTCTAAAAATTGGGGTTTTTCTTGATTTTGAGCTAAGTTTTATTCACTTGCTTATTTTCTTGTTTATTTGATTCGTGAATAGTCACTTTAAATTTTAAGTTTAATTTGATTTTTGTGATTGTGGTGTTGAGTTGATTGAGCAATTTTCGCATAATTTGCATTAGTTTTATTAGAATTGAGATTTGGGGAATTTGAGTGGTAAAAGGCGAGTGATGAGCTCATAAAAGGGTAAGAGCCTTATTGAGTGAAACACGAGTGTGAGTGCCATTTAAATTGAGTGAAACACGTAAGGGAGTATTTGGTGAGATCATTTTTTTTATTGCTACTAATAATTTCTTGTAGGAAAAATTAAAGCAATGACTCAAGAAGGTGAAGAAGGAATGCCCGATCAAAAGATGTACATGAAATCCATGACCCAATTATTTGACAAGTTGAGACTAGATTTGGTAAACCAAATTGGAGACTTGGCAGACCGAATAGACAAGATAGAGTCAAGTCATCATGGAGATGCTAGTATAATCAATACTAGAACCCGTGGGAGACATGAACAAGAGGATGATGAACAAACATCGAATTCAGGCAAAAACGGGCATGAAAGAGTTAATAACAACTTAGGAAGCATTAAGATGAAAATTCCAAGCTTGCAAGGCAAAAGTGATGCCGAAGCCTATTTGGAATGGGAGAAAAAGGTGGAGTTCATCTTTGAGTGCCATCAATATTCAGAAGAAAAGAAGGTGAAGCTAGCTGCCATAGAGTTTACCGATTATGCACTTGTTTGGTGGGATCAATTGGTGACTAGTAGAAGAAGGAACCATGATCGACCTATTGAGACATGGGTGGAGATGAAGGCAATCATGCGCAAAAGGTTTGTTCCTACACACTATTATAGAGAATTGTATAATAAACTTCAAAACCTTGTGCAAGGATCTAAAAGTGTAGAGGAGTACCATCAAGCAATGGAGATAGCTATGATTAGAGCAAATATTGATGAAGATCATGAGGCAACAATGGCGAGGTTTTTGCATGGGCTGAATAGGAACATAGCCGACTTAGTGGAATTACATCACTATGTTGACATGGATGATATGTTGCACATGGCGACCAAGATTGAGAAGCAATTGAAGTTCAAAAATTCCAAAGGCAATTCAACTTCTTCTAGTGCTTCATGGAAGTCAAATTGGAAGAATGGAGATAAGAGCTTCACTAAGGCAAAATTTGACAACAACAAAGGAGGAAACGAAGGGGGCAATGCCAAGACCAAAGACAAAGGTGAAACTCAAACTAAACGATCTCGTGATGTTCAATGTTTTAAATGTTTGGGTTCTGGGCATATCTCTTCTAACTGCCCAAATAAGTGCACCATGACGATGAGGGGTAGCGAAGTCTTTAGTGAAAGTGATGATGATGAGTGCAATTTGGAGATGCCTGAGCTTGAGGATGCAAGTGATGATGAGGCTGTACAAAGTCCATCACATGGTGAATTGCTTGTTACAAGGCGAATCATGAATGTGCAAACCAAGATGGAGGATGAGGCACAACGTGAGAACAACTTTCACACTAGATGCAAGGTGCAAGATAAGGTATGTTGTATGATCATTGATGGTGGTAGTTGCACAAATGTAGCTAGCACCATGTTCGTGAAGCACATGAGGGTGGTTTAATGGGACATTTTGGTATAGCCAAGACTTTAGATGTTTTACATTATCACTTTTATTGGCCTAACATGAAAAAAGATGTTGTTAGAATTTGTGATAAGTGCATTGTGTGTAAACAAGCTAAGTCTAAGTTAAAACCACATGGTTTGTATATGCCTCTACCCGTGCCTAGTTCACCTTGGATTCATATTTCCATGGATTTTGTGCTTGGTTTACCTAGGACTAGGCAAGGACATGATTCAATATATGTTGTTGTAGATAGATTTTCTAAAATGGCTCACTTTATAGCATGTAGAAAAACTAATGATGCACAACATGTTGCGGATTTGTTCTTTAAAGAGATTGTTTGTTTGCATGGCATGCCTAGAACAATTGTGAGTGATAGAGATGCTAAATTTTTAAGCTACTTCTGGAAGACTTTGTGGGGTAAATTAGGCACTAAACTTTTATTTTCTACAACCTGTCATCCATAAACTGATGGGCAAACTGAGGTAGTTAATAGAACTTTATCTCAACTACTAAGAGCCATGGTTAGGCATAATTTGAAATCATGGCAAGATTGCTTGCCACATATTGAATTTGCATATAATTGTAGTGTGCATTCTTCTACCAATTTTTGTCCTTTTGAGATTGTGTATGGTTTTATTCCATTAAGTCCTTTAGATTTGATTGCTTTACCTTTGAGTGAACAAGTAAATCTAAATGGAAAGAAGAAGGCAGAATTTGTGAAGTCCTTACATGAAAAAGTGCGAGAAAATCTTGAAAGAAAGAATGAGCAATATGCCAAACATGCAAACAAGGGGCGCATAAAAGTTGTATTTGAACCAAGTGATTGGGTTTGGGTACATTTACGTAAAGAAAGGTTTCCCACTCAAAGGAAATCTAAGTTAATGCCCCGTGGTGATGGACCCTTCCAAGTGTTAGAACGCATTAATGACAATGCTTACAAGATTGATTTACCCAGTGAGTATGGTGTAAGTGCTACATTTAATGTTGCTGATTTATCTCTTTTTGATTTTGATGTAGGTGCTGATTCGAGGACAAATCATCTTGAGGAAGGGGGGAATGATGCAACCAAGCTAAGTAAGCCCATCAAACCAAGTGATCCATTGCATTATGAGGGACCAATGACAAGATCAAGGACAAAAAAGTTCAAACAAGCATTGAATTTGCTTGTCTTTCACATTACAAGCAAGTTGGTGGATTTGACTACAAGTACAAGCTTGGAGCCACATGATGAAAAATTCAAGTTAATTAGCTTAATTTCCTATTCTGAAATTAATTAGCTTGAATTGGACAAATTTGGAAGTTGTTTTTTTCTATTTTGGAGTCAATAAGGAAGATTCAAGAAGATTCTAGAAGATATGAGAAGATTCAAGGATATTCCAAGTCAAAGTCAATAAGTCAACAAGTCAAAGTCAAAGTCAAATAGTCAACAAGTCAAAGTCAAGGATCAATGGTCAACATATGACATGGCATGCTTCTATTCTTAGTTGTCATGAGTTGTCATTTTGCTTAGTTGTCATGACTTGTAATGAGTTGTCAATTTTGACTTTTCAAAGATGAGTTGTCATTAGTTGTCCTATTTTGAAGGAAATCTCCTTAATTAAGGATTTTCCTATATAGGTATCTTTGGAAATAAGGAATAGAACCTTTTCCTTCAAGGATTAGGTTGTTTACATGCCTATATAAGGGCTAACCCTATGACATACGAATTTAAGTATTGAAATATTAAAAGTAAGGTTTTTCCTTAAACTTTGTTCTTTTGAAACTTTGCAAGTTTACTTGAATTGTTTCACTTCTACCTTTCATTACAATTGCTAGGTTAGATTAAACTTAGAATTGTGTGATTGTTCATCTTATAATAGCTAAGTATCTTGCTTCAAATTAATAAGAAAGGGGTTTAGCTCCATCAACACAACTATCCTTGATGATCCTTGGGCTAATATTCAAAGTTGGATGCACATTCTATCTCTATTATAGGTAGGGTTCGTATCAATTTGTGCCCAAATATTTGGTTTTGAACATGTTATCCAATATTCCAATTAAATATTTCGCATCCCAAATTGATATATTCCAACCTTAAAAACTCATAATTCAAATTGATTTAATGGAGTGCATAATTTGTGCGCAATGGTGCATGTTTGAACGCAAAACGTCAACTCGTGCAAATTTGTGTACGAATGGTTTTAAATTAGTTATCCAATGTTCAAATTGAATATTAACATCCCAAATTCCTATTCCAGCCTTAAAAATTCATAATTCAAATTGAATTGATGGAATGCATAATGTGTGCACATTTTTGCGTGTTTGAACGTAAAATGTGAACTCGTGAAAATTTTGTGCACAAATGGTTTGAAACATGTTATCCAATGTTCCAGTTGAATATTTAATATCCCAAATTCGTATTCCAGGGTTAAAAACTTTGAATTCAAATTGATTTAACGGATTGCATAATTTGTGCACATTTATGCCCATGTTTGAATGCAAAATGTGAACTCGTGCAAATTCGTGCACAAATGGTTTTAAACAATTTATCCAATGCTCAAATTGAATATTTATCTTCGCAAATTCCTATTCCATCTTTTAAAACTCATAATTCATATTGATTTTACCGAATGCAAAATTTGTGCACATTTCCGCATGTTTGAACGCAAAACGTGAACTTGTGAAAATTTGTGCCCAAATGTTTGAAACCTGTATCCAATGTTTCCAATTGAATATTTAGCATCCCAAATGCATGTTGCAGCTTTAAAAACATATAATTCAAAATTGATTTAACGGAGTCCATCATTTGTGCACATTTGCGCATGTTTGAACGCAAAACGTGAACTCGTGCAAATTTGCGGACAAATGGTTTTAACCATGTTATCCAATGTTCCAATTGAATATTTAACATCCCAAATTCATATTCCATAGTTAAAAACTTCAAATTCAAATTGATTTAAAGGATTGTATAATTTGTGCACATTTGCACATGTTTGAACGCAAAATGTGAACTCATGCAAATTTGTGCACAAATAGATTAAAACATGTTATCCAGTGCTCAAATTGAATATTTATCATCCCAAATTCCTATTCCAGCTTTTAAAACTCATAATTCATATTGATTTTACCGAATGAAAAATTTGTGCACATTTGCGCATGTTTGAACGCAAGACGTGAACTCGTGAAAATTTGTGCCCAAATGTTTGAAACTTGTATCCAATGTTTCCAATTGAATATTTAACATCCCAAATGCATGTTGCAGCTTTAAAAACACATAATTCAAAATTGATTTAACGGAGTCCATCATTTGTGCACATTTGCGCATGTTTGAACGCAAAACATGAACTCGTGCAAATTTGCGGACAAATGGTTTTAACCATGTTATCCAATGTTCCAATTGAATATTTAACATCCCAAATTCATATTCCAATTGATTTAACAGATTACATAGTTTGTGCACATTTGCGCACTTTTGAACGCAAAATGCAAACTCGTGCAAATTTGTGGACAAATAGTTTTAAACATGTTATCCAGTGCTCAAATTGAATATTTATCATCCCAAATTCCTATTCCAGCTGTTAAAACTCATAATTCATATTGATTTTACGGAATGCAAAATTTATGCACATATGCACACGTTTGAATGCAAAATGTGAACTCATGAACATTTGTGCACAAATGTTTGAAACCCGATATCCAATGTTCCAATTGAAAAATTAACATCCCAAATGCATATTACAGCATTAAAAACTCATAATTCGAATTGATTTAACGGGGTGCATAATTTGTGTACATTTTGCGCATGTTTGAACGCAAAACGTGAACTCATGCAAATTCATGCACAAATGATTTTAAACATGTTATCCAATGTTCTAATTGAATATTTAACATCCCAAATTCGTATTCCAAGGTTAAAAGCTTCCAATTCAAATTGATTTAACGGATTGCATAATTTGTGCACATTTATGCGCATGTTTGAACTCAAAATGCGAACTCGTGCAAATTCACGCACAAATGGTTTTAAACAATTTATCCAATGCTCAAATTGAATATTTATCTTCCCAAATTCCTATTCCAGCTTTTAAAACTCATAATTCATATTGATTTTACCGAATGCAAAATTTGTGCACATTTGCGTATGTTTGAACGCAAAACATGAACATTTGTGCCCAAATGTTTGAAACTTGTATCCAATGTTTCCAATTGAATATTTAACATCCCAAATGCATGTTGCAGCTTTAAAAACTCATAATTCAAAATTGATTTAACGGAGTCCATCATTTGTGCACATTTGCACATGTTTGAACGCAAAACATGAACTCGCGCAAATCTGCGGACAAATGGTTTTAACCATGTTATCCAATGTTATCCAATGTTCCAATTGAATATTTAACATCCCAAATTCATATTCCAGAGTTTAAAACTTCAAATTCAAATTGATTTAATGGATTACATAGTTTGTGCACATTTGCGCACTTTTGAACGCAAAATGTGAACTCGTGCAAATTTGTGCACAAATAGTTTTATACATGTTATCCAGTGCTCAAATTGAATATTTATCATCCCAAATTCCTATTCCAGCTATTAAAACTCATAATTCATATTGATTTTATGGAATGCAAAATTTGTGCACATATGCACACGTTTGAACGCAAAATGTGAACTCGTGAACATTTGTGCACAAATGTTTGAATCCTGATATCCAATGTTCCAATTGAATAATTAACATCCAAATGCATATTACAGCATTAAAAACTCATAATTCGAATTGATTTAACGGGGTGCGTAATTTGAGCACATTCTGCGCATGTTTAAACACAAAACATGAACTCGTGCAAATTTGTGCACAAATGGTTTTAAACATGATATCCAATGTTCCAATTGAATATTTAACATCCCAAATTCATATTCCAGAGTTCAAAACTTCGAATTCAAATTGATTTAACGGATTGCATAGTTTGTGCACATTTGCGCACGTTTGAACGCAAAACGTGAACTCGTGCAAATTTGTGCACAAATAGTTTTAAACATGTTATCCAGTGCTCAAATTGAATATTTATCATCCCAAATTCCTATTCCAGCTGTTAAAACTCATAATTCATATTGATTTTACGGAATGCAAAATTTGTGCACATATGCACATGTTTGAACGCAAAATGTGAACTCGTGAACATTTGTGCACAAATGTTTGAAACCTGATATCCAATGTTCCAATTGAATATTTAACATCCCAAATGCATATTACAGCATTAAAAACTCAATATTCGAATTGATTTAATGGGGTACGTAATTTGTGCACATTTTGCGCATGTTTGAACGCAAAACGTGAACTCGTGCAAATTTGTGCACAAATGGTTTTAAACATGTTATCCAATGTTCGAGTTGAATATTTAACATTCCAAATTCGTATTCTAGGGTTAAAAACTTCGAATTCAAATTGATTTAACGGATTGCATAATTTGTGCACATTTATGCGCATGTTTGAACGCAATACACGAACTCGTGCAAATTCGTGCACAAATGGTTTTAAACAATTTATCCAATGCTCAAATTGAATATTTATCTTCCCAAATTCCTATTCCAGCTTTTAAAACTCATAATTCATATTGATTTTACCGAATGCAAAATTTGTGCACATTTGCGCATGTTTGAACGCAAAACATGAACATTTGTCCCAAATGTTTGAAACTTGCATCCAATGTTTCCAATTGAATATTTAACATACCAAATGCATGTTGCAGCTTTAAAAACACATAATTCAAAATTGATTTAACGGAGTCCATCATTTGTGCACATTTGCGCATGTTTGAACGCAAAACGTGAACTCGTGCAAATTTGCGGACAAATGGTTTTAACCATGTTATCCAATGTTCCAATTGAATATTTAACATCCCAAATTCATATTCTAGAGTTCAAAACTTTGAATTCAAATTGATTTAATGGATTGCATAGTTTGTGCACATTTGCGCACGTTTGAACGCAAAACGTGAACTCATGCAAATTTGTGCACAAATAGTTTTAAACATGTTACCCAATGCTCAAATTGAATATTTATCATCCCAAATTCCTATTCCAGCTGTTAAAACTCATAATTCATATTGATTTTATGGAATGCAAAATTTGTGCACATATGCACACGTTTGAGCGCAAAACGTGAACTCGTGAACATTTGTGCACAAATGTTTGAAACCTGATATCCAATGTTCCAATTGAATAATTAACATCCCAAATGCATATTACAGCATTAAAAACTCATAATTCGAATTGATTTAACGGGTGGTGCGTAATTTGTGCACATTTTGCGCATGTTTGAACGCAAAACGTGAACTCATGCAAATATTGTGCACAAATGGTTTTAAACATGTTATCCAATGTTCCAGTTGAATATTTAACATTCCAAATTCGTATTCCAGGGTTAAAAAACTTTGAATTCAAATTGATTTAACAGATTGCATAATTTGTGCACATTTATGCGCATGTTTGAACGCAAAACGCGAACTCGTGCAAATTCGTGCACAAATGGTTTTTAAACTATTTATCCAATGCTCAAATTGAATATTTATCTTCCCAAATTTCCTATTCCAGAATTTAAAACTCATAATTCATATTGATTTTACCGAATGCAAAATTTGTGCACATTTGCGCATATTTGAACGCAAAACGTGAACATTTGTACCCAAATGTTTGAAACATGTAATCCAATGTTTCCAATTGAATATTTAACATCCCAAATGCATGTTGGAGCTTTAAAAACACATAATTCAAAATTGATTTAACAGAGTCCATCATTTTTGCACATTTGCGCATGTTTGAACGCAGACGTGAACTCGTGCAAATTTGCGGACAAATGGTTTTAATCATGTTATCCAATGTTCCAATTGAATATTTAACATCCCAAATTCATATTCCATAGTTAAAAAATTCGAATTTAAATTGATTTAATGGATTTTAATGTGATCCTAGCTCCAAAGAGGAAGATTTCAAGATTTGTTCATGCTAAAAAGGCAACGTACATTCAAGAAAAGAACAATTTGCATAAATTCGTATTTTATGTAAGCGTGCTTTAGTATTTTGCTCATAAATCACTCTAAAAAACTCATATTGAGATTATTTAAGAAGTTGTTGAAAGATAAGAAAGAGATCTACAACTTTGATGAAGATATCTAGAGTTAATTCGGCTTTATACCTGAGCTAAAATTATAAAAGATTATCAGATCGTGAATAATACTGGGCAGACTGAATATACATCAGTAAATGGGCTGTATCTCACTCAATATAGATCCAAATGAAGTGATTCAAGATGCTGCTGAAAGATAACAACATGGGCTACAACTTTCATGTTTTTGGCTTAAGTTAACTAGGCCATCATTATATTTAAAAGTGTGCTACAATGTGCTAAATAAGTAAATCCGAATTTAATTAGGATTATATTTTCTTATTTAAGTAGAATTATATTTTCTTATTTAAGAAGGATTTTGTTTTCTTGTTTGGTTAGGATATTAATTAGGTTTTATTTAGGGTTTCTTTAAGCCTATATAAAGGCCTTATTTTATGTAACCTAGAGGGTATGCAATCATGGATGATTAATAAAATTTAGAGACGATTCTCTTTGGTTACTTGGTGGTTAACCATGTGACAACCTTTGTGACTTATCAATCTATCTTTCAGACAGTAGATTGTGGCATTTTTTTAATAACCTTTATTTCTTGTTTGTTATTGTTCAAAAGGTTAAAGTTTTGATATAGCTTTGGTTGTTTGGACTAACTAAACATGAGGTAAAGGTTCTCTATGTCTGAATTGGAACTTGATTTGAACTTTCCTTGAGAGCATGGGTTTGGGTTCATGTTGAACGGGTTCCTAGAGCAAGTCGTCTAGCAATTTGATGTTTCACTCGGCTTCCTCTTACCACTCAAGCTAATTCTTTTATGTTCTTAGGTGAATCATACTTTTAGAACAAATCAATTAGATTGAAGCAATATTCAACTAGAACTTTCAAAAGTGAAATTTTCAAAACAAGTTTGAGGCAATTCGGTTTAATGAAAAAAAAAATAGTAATTCAGAAGCAATAAAATAGGAAAACTCAAAAAGATGCAAAAGACATGTGAAAGAAATACAAAGATCTTCTAGAATAGAAAAGAAAACGAATTTAGAAGTTATTTTAAGAAGAAAAGTCAAATCTGCCTCAATAAGTAATATTCCTTAATGAGCAAGTATTGTAAAGATATGCAAAATCCTTAATAGACAAGTAATACAAGATATGACAAGATCTAGTTAGATATGTTAATTATAAACCAAATAGGTTTAGGAAACTTAAATCAGACCTGATGGGGATATTAATCACTCAAATAATATTCCTTAATGAGCAAGGAATGGAAGGAAATGCAAATCAGACCTGATTAGGATATAAATCACTCAAGAATCTAAATTATTCCTCTTCAATAACTTTCTCTCTTTTTTTTTGCTTTTTTTTTTCAAATTTCTTTCTTTTTTTTTTTGCACGAAATTTTTTTTTCAAAGAAACTTTCAACTATGAACACAAATATAAATTTTAGAATGCAAAACAATTGATTGACTTAAAGGAAAAAAATAAACAAGATCAAGACTAATGGATAAGAACAAAGAACAAAAATAAATAAGAACGATTTTAAAAGAATAAGAAAAACATAAGAAATCAGGATTAAGAATAAAAATTATAAAAGATAAAACCTGATTTAGAGCAAAAGCTCTGATACCAAATGATACAGAACCTCCAAGAATAAGCTTGAGAACCCCTTTATGTATTCGAACCCCCAAAGCATTAACTTGAAAACCCTAATAGTCAATTCAGCAACAACCCCTAAGAATGGTTAGAAATCAGATTACTTAGATGATTAAAGAATTAGAATAAAGAAAACTCATTTCTAAATTCCAATTTTGAAACACTCCACAAGAAGATGATCAATCTACATGAATGTTCCTTAAAGCATGTATTCTATATAAGAACACAAAGATAAAAGCAAAACAACCTTTAGGTTTTAAAACTTCAATTCTGAATAATAAAATTCATCCAAGGCATATATATATAGCCTTTACAAGGTTTTCCTTAGTGAGTAAGGAAAACTAATAACCCTAATCACAAAAGAAGGAAATTAATCTAATCAGACCTTAAATAGGAATTTTGACATACTTCCTATTTTAAGAATAATTAAACTAACTAAAACTAATGGGCTTTTAAAATAACAAATTCATCCAGCCCTTATTTAACATATTTAAACTAAATAACAATGCTTAAATAACTCTCCCATGCATATTCGGCCAGCCCATAACAAATGAGGCCCATTATATACTTAATTAAACCCATTAATAACTTGGACTTGAATTAAGTTGTATTGAACTTGAGCTGCACTTGGCACAAAGCTTTGGTGTCCTTGTAAACTTTCACTAGCTAAGTTCACAAAGCCTTGTAGATGATGGATTAAGGCTTCTTGAAGCTTCTTAGATTGAGACCTTGTTATAGGTCTTTGAGGCATACTGATTGGACTCAAAACCTCTTCAACTTGATCCTTGCCTTCTTGACCATGCTCATCTTCATCATGTTGAATTCTTTGAACTTGGTGTGTTGGCTGCTCCATAACATTTCCCCTCTCCTCAAAAGGATTCATCCTCGAATCTAAAGCATCACCTATATCAAAAGGACTCAAATCAGCCACATTGAATGAAGCACTAACATTATACTCACCAGGTAAGTCCACTTTGTATGCATTGTCATTAATCCTTTCAAGTATTTGAAAAGGACCATCTCCTCTTGGGTTTAGCTTAGACTTCCTTTGAAGTGGAAACCTTTCTTTATGAAAATGCACCCAAACCCAATCTCCAGGCTGAAAAATCATTGGCTTCCTTCCCTTGTTCACACGTGAAGCTGCTTTAGCATTTTGCTTCTCAATCCTCTCCTTAACTTGCTTATGTAACTTCTTTACCAAATCAGTCTTAGAATTAGCATCAACACTCACAAAATTGTTAGGTGGCAGTGGCAATAAATCAATAGGAGTAAGTGGATTAAATCCATAAACAATCTCAAATGGAGAGCAATTAGTAGTGCTATGAACAACCCTATTGTAAGCAAACTCCACAAATGGTAAACAATCCTCCCACATCCTAATGTTCTTTTCTATGATTGCCCTAAGCAAAGTAATCAAGGTCCTATTAACTACTTCAGTTTGCCCATCGGTTTGAGGGTGATAAGTAGTTGAAAACAATAGCTTAGTTCCTAACTTTCCCCATAACACACGCCAAAAATGACTCAAAAACTTAACATCCCTATCACTAACAATGCTCCTAGGTATGCCATGTAAACGCACAACTTCTTTGAAAAACAAATCAGCAATCAACTTAGCATCATCAGTTTTATGACATGGTATAAAATGAGCCATTTTACTAAATCTATCAACCACAACAAAGATACTATCATGACCTTTCCTAGTTCTAGGCAATCTAAGCACAAAATCCATAGACAAATCAGTCCAAGGTTCACTAGGAACAGGTAATGGTGTGTATAACCCATACGGTTTCAACCTAGACTTAGCCTCTCTACATGTAATGCAATGCTCACAAACTTTATACACATCATGTTTCATACCGGGCCAAAAGAAATGTTCTAATAGCATATCATAGGTCTTATTTACCCCAAAATGCCCCATTAAGCCTCCTCCATGTGCCTCCTTAATTAATAATTCCCTTATAGAACACTTAGGAATGCACAATCTATTTCTCTTAAACAAGAAACCATCAAACAAGTAAAAATCATCCGAAATAACCCCATTGGCACAAGATGCATATATATCACCAAAATCATCATCATGTGGATACAACTCCTTTATAAACTCAAAACCTAATAATTTAGCAGTAAGAGAGTTAAGTAAGGTGTACCTTCTAGATAATGCATCAGCAACCACATTCTCTTTACCTTGCTTCTACTTAATCACATATGGAAATGTTTCTATGAACTCCACCCATTTGGCATGCCTACGGTTCAGCTTATCTTGACCCTTCAAATGCTTTAAACTTTCATGGTCAATGTGTATCACAAACTCCCTAGGCCACAAATAATGTTGCCATGTTTGCAAAGCTCGAACCAATGCATATAATTCCTTGTCATAAGTTGGATATTTCAAGGTTGCCCCACTTAACTTTTCACTAAAATACATTAGTGGTCTTTGATCCTACATCAAAACAGCTCCAATCCCTATACCACTAGCATCACATTCAATCTCAAAAGTTTTATCAAAGTTAGGTAAAGCAAGTAAAGGTGCATTACACAATTTTGCCTTAAGTTCATTAAATGCATGTTCTTGTGTATCACCCCAAACAAATCCAACATTTTTCTTAACTAATTCATTCAAAGGTGCGGCTATAGTGCTGAAATCTTTAATGAATCTCCTATAGAAACTAGCAAGCCCATGAAAACTTCTCACCTCACTAGCATTTTTAGGTTTTGGCCACTCTTTAATAGCCCTAACCTTCTCCTCATCAACCTCTATGCCTTGACTAGATACAACAAAACCAAGAAAATTAACCTTATTCATGCAAAAACTACACTTTTTAAGGTTTGCATACAACTTTTCTTGTCTAAGTGTTTCTAGTACAATTCGCACATGCATAACATGATCATCTAAACACTTAGAGTAAATCAGAATATCATCAAAGTAAACAACAACAAATTTACCTAAGTAATTTCGCAACACATGGTTCATCAATCGCATGAATGTGCTAGGTGCATTAGTAAGACCAAAGGGCATAACAAGCCACTCATACAACCCATACTTAGTCTTAAAAGCTGTTTTCCATTCATCACCAACATTCATTTGAATTTGATAATAACCAGATTTCAAGTCTATTTTAGTGAACAAACAAGAACCATATAACTCATCAAGCATATCATCTAATCTAGGAATAGGATGACGATACTTTACAGTGATTTTATTGATGGCTCTGCAATCCACACACATCCTCCATGTTCCATCCTTCTTTGGCACAAGAATGATAGGAACTGAACAAGGACTAAGACTTTCCCTCACATACCCTTTAGCTAGCAACTCCTCCACTTGTGTTTGGATCTCCTTTGTTTCTCTTGGATTTGCTCTATATGCTGGTCGATTGGGTATGGATGCCCTAGGAATGAAGTCAATTTGATGTTCTATGCCTCTAATTGGGGGTAATCCACTAGGCATCTCTTTGGGAAACACATCTTCAAATTCCTACAAAAGATCAACAAACACACTAGGCAAAGATGGGTTAAGTTCATTAGTTGCCAAATAAGCCCCTTTGTACAAAAGTACAAATATAGGCCGATTAGCATACAAGGCCTGTCTAACCTCACTTGTCCTAGCTATTAAACTCAAATTCTTTTCTTTTTTCTCTCTAGGTTGAATCTCTTCTTTTGTTTTTCCCTCTTTCTTTTCACTCTCTAAAGAATTTTTCTTACTCTTTTTTTCTTTCTTTTCAGCCTCCACTCTCATTCTTTCCATTTTACATTGGTCTTTATACACCTCCTTTGAAGAAAGCAGTGTTAATATGATCTTGCGCCCATCCTTGGTAAAGTGATACCGATTGAGGTACCCATCATGCTTGGTCTTTCTATCAAATTGCCATGGTCTACCAAGCAAAATATCTCCAGCATGCATAGGAACTACATCACACAATTGCTCATCATGATATTTACCAATTGAAAAGGAAATAATAGATTGTCTATTTACCTTGACCTCTCCACAATCATTAAGCCATTGAAGTTTGTATGGTCGTGGGTGTGGTATAGTAGACAACCCCAATCTACTAATTAAGAATGAGCTCACTGCATTGGTGCAACTCCCTCCATCAACAATCATAAGACATGCCTTGCCTTGCACATGACACCTTGTATGGAATAAGTTGTCTCGTTGCTCTTCAATGCAATCTTCCTTTATTTGAGTACTAAGAGCACGCCTTGTAACCAGCATGTCACTTTTGATTGGCTCCTCTATACTCCCATCACTACAACTTTCCAATTCAGGCATCTCATCCTTATCACTTTCATTACTGCCCTCTTCTTCATCAGTCACAATTTCCCCATTCCTTATGGTCATAGTTCTCTTATTAGGGCAATCTTTGCTCACATGACCTACTCCTTGACACTTCCAACACTTAATGTCTCTATTTCTCCCTTTAGGCTCATCGGTTTTGATTTTGTCCTTAGAGACCGAATCTGCCTTCCCTTTAGCAACCTCATGAGCAACCTTATTCCCACCCCTATAATCACTCTTTCCATCCTTTTTCCAATTAAAATTAGAGCTAGAATAGGATTTGGAATTGTACCTTGTCGCCCCTCTTCCTTGGAGTTGCCTTTCTATCTTGACGGCCATGTGCACCATCTCTTCTAAATCTTCATATTTGTGTAAATCTACTCGATCAGATATGTCTTTGTTTAGACCAGCCAAGAAGCGTGCCATAGTGATCTCCACATCTTCATCTATATTAGCCCTAGTCATGAGCATCTCTATCTCTTTATGGTAATCATCCACACTCTTACTACCTTGTTTAAGAACTTAAAGTTTTTGTACAAGTTCCCTATGATAGTGTTTTGGCACAAATCGCTTCCTCATTACAACCTTGAGCTCAGGCCAATTATCAATTGGGTACTCCAAATTCCTTCGCCTATTAATCACCAAATGGTCCCACCAAGCAATAGCATAATCAAAAAATTGAGTAACCGCCAATTTTACCTCCTTTTCCTCGCTAAATTGATGACAATCAAATATAAGCTCCAATTTCTTCTCCCATTGTAAATAGGACTCTGAATCTGATTAACCTTGAAAGTTAGGTATCTTATGTTTGATGCTTCCCAAATTTTGATCTACATAATCTTCATTGCCTCGAGTTCTTCCATTGTATGGAACCGGTTGTAACCTTCCTCTTCCTCAGCCTTGTCTACCTTCACCTCTTGGTACTCCTACTTCTGCATAGGCCTCATCTTCATCCTCATTGTCAACATTGCCTTCTACTTCCTCATTATAATTTGGTGTTGTTGCCCTTTCAACCACTCCTAGCCTTGTATCCATGCGGTTTAATCTCTCCATTATAGTCTCAAAATTTGTATTCATACGTTCAAATTGCCTTTGTTGAGCCTCACGGAGCAAAGTTTCATGAACTTTACCTTCACCTTTATTTTCACCTTGGTTTGACATTGCTGTAAAAGAATGTTAGAAACAATAATAATAATAATAATAATAATAATAATAATAATAATAATAATAATAATAATAATAATTTAAAATCCTCACAAGCACTCCCTCACGTGTTTGCACTCAAATGATGCGGGTGGTCACTCGTGTTTAACTCAATTTGATGTTTCACTCGGCTTCCTCTCACCACTCAAGCTAATTCTTTTATGTTCTTAGGTGAATCACACTTTTAGAACAAATCAATTAGATTGAAGCAATATTCAACTAGAACTTTCAAAAGTGAAATTTTCAAAACAAGTTTGAGGTAATTCGGTTTAATGAAAAAAAATAGTAATTCAGAAACAATAAAATAGGAAAACTCAAAAAGATGCAAAAGACATGTGAAAGAAATACAAAGATCTTCTAGAATAGAAAAGAAAACGAATTTAGAAGTTATTTTAAGAAGAAAAGTCAAATCTGCCTCAATAAGTAATATTCCTTAATGAGCAAGTATTGTAAAGATATGCAAAATCCTTAATAGACAAGTAATACAAGATATGACAAGATCTAGTTAGATATGTTAATTATAAACCAAATAGGTTTAGGAAACTTAAATCAGACCTGATGGGGATATTAATCACTCAAACAATATTCCTTAATGAGCAAGGAATGGAAGGAAATGCAAATCAGACCTGATTAGGATATAAATCACTCAAGAATCTCAATTCTTCCATTTCTAATAACTTTCTCTTTTTTTTCACGATTTTTTTTTTCACAAATTATCCAATGTTCCAGTTGAATGTTTAACATCCCAAATTCGTATTCCAGGGTTAAAAACTTTGAATTCAAATTGATTTAACGGATTGCATAATTTGTGCACATTTACGCGCATGTTTGAACGCAAAACGCGAACTCGTGCACAAATGGTTCTAAACAATTTATCCAATGCCCAATTGAATATTTATCTTCCCAAATTCCTATTCCAGCTTTTAAAACTCATAATTCATATTGATTTTATCGAATGCAAAATTTGTGCACATTTGCGCATGTTTGAACGCAAGATGTGATGATGGGAATTGTAGGTTTCATCAATTAACTCCCCAATAGCAAGAATACTATGATAAGTTGAATTAGAAGAAAACTAGAAATTACCAATTTAATCCACAAATTTGGATCGTTCAAAGATTGAAGTAAGAAGATAGATGCTACTTAACCCCTTTACCAACAAGGATAAAGATACTAAGATAGACTTTGAATTTCCTCTTATGCCACAAACAAGAAATTTTGATAAATAACAAGAAAACAAAGATTTAGATTTTGACACCACAAGCTAGAATAAAGCTTGATAAGTCACATAGTTTATGCAAGAAATTAAAGACAAAATTCCTCACAATAAAACTCAAACAAAGTTATAATTCATATATCAAATTCATTCATGCCACAAAAGAAAGAAAAGGACTTATTTATATAGAGTACAAGTCCATGCACACACTACTAAAATAGACTCACACACATAGGATTACTTTTACTCTTAAATGGCCTTAATAACCACCACCCACATTAATAGCCATTACTTGGAATTAATTACCCCATTAACTCTTAATAACCACTACCCATATTAATAGCCATTACTTGGTATTAATTTCCCCATTAACTTGTATATGGTGGCTACATGTAACCCTAATTGTTATTAACACAAAAACAAGTTAAATATTATTCCTTGGGCCTCCATGGATGCTTTATTGGGTTGAAATTCTTGGGCTTTCCAAATGTCCCTAATTAAACCCAATATGGCTTCTTGAAGCTTCTTGGATTTGGACCTTGTGATTGGGCCTTCTTGTACTATTAATGGATCTTGGATCTCTTTAGGCTTTGAACTTGGATTCACATCATTCCCCCTTTCTTTAAAAGGATTTATCCTCAAATCAGCTCCATCATCTTTATCACCTACATCAAACAAAGACAAGTCACTAACATTGAAAGTAGCACTAACATTGCCATACTCACTTGGAAGTTCTAGCTTGTAGGCATTATTGTTGATGCATTGAAGCACTTTAAAAGGACCATCTCCTCTTGGCATAAGCTTTGATTTCCTTTGGTTAGGAAATCTTTCCTTCCTCAAGTGCACCCACACCCAATCTCCGGGCTCAAAAATGACTTGCTTCCTCCCCTTGTTGTGTTGCTTTTCATATTGAAGTGTCTTCTTCTCAATGTTTGCACGCACCCTCTCATGCAAAGTCTTGATGAACTCAGCTTTTTGTTTCCCCTCTAGATTAGCTTTGTCCAATGGCAATGGTAGCAAATCTAATGGAGTCATAGGGTTGAATCCATACACAACTTCAAATGGTGAGCAATTTGTTGAACCATGCACACTCCTATTGTAAGCAAATTCCACATGTGGCAAACATTCTTCCCAATTCTTCAGATTTCTTTGGATGACAGCCCTCAAAAGTGTTGAAAGTGTCCTATTGACCACCTTCGTTTGTCCATCCGTTTATGGATGACAAGTTGTAGAATACAAAAGTTTTATCCCCATCTTTCCCCAAAGAGTCTTCCAAAAGTGACTTAGGAATTTGACATCCCTATCACTCACAATGGTCCTTGGCACTCCATGTAGCCTAATAATCTCCTTGAAGAATAGATTGGCAATATGGGTTGCATCATCCGTCTTGTGACATGGAATGAAATGTGCCATTTTGCTAAACCTATCCATAACAATAAAAATGGAATCTCTCCCTCCCTTGGACCTAGGTAATCCTAAAAAAAATCCATAGAAATGTCTACCTAAGGTTCATTTGGTATGGTAAGAGGTGTATACAAACCATGAGGCATTGCTTTGGATTTGGCTTGTTTGCAAGTAATGCATTTCTCACAAATTCTCTTAATATCCCTTTTCATGTGTGGCCAAAAGAAATGGTGACCCAACACATCCAAAGTTTTCTTAATCCCAAAATGCCCCATTAAACCTCCACTATGTGCCTCTCTCACAAGTAACTCTCTTAAAGAACTTTGTGGCACACACAATTTGTTTTCCCGAAAAAGAAAACCATCAAACTTATAGAACTTATCAAAACCCCCTTTCTCACATGCCCCATAAACATTAGCAAAATCAGGATCATTAGAATAAAGATCTTTGATGTATTTAAATCCTAATAATTTTGCATCAAGTTTAGAGATCAAGGCATACCTTCTTGACAATGCATCGGCCACCACATTTTCTTTCCCTTGCTTGTACTTAATGATGTACGGAAAGGATTCAATGAATTCCACCCATTTTGCATGTCTCTTGTTGAGCTTTACTTGTCCTTTGAGATACTTCAAGGACTCATGGTCAGTGTGAATTATGAATTCTTTGTAACCAAGGTAATGTTGCCATGTCCTTAGAACCCTCACCAATGCATAGAACTCCTTGTCATATGTAGGGTAGTTTAGACTTGCTCCACTTAGCTTTTCACTAAAGAATGCTATGGGCTTGCCTTCTTGCATCAAAACTCCTCCAATACCTATGCAACTTGCATCGCACTCAATCTCAAAAGGTTTAGTAAAATTTGGCAAAGATAATAAGGGTGCAAAACTTAATTTGTCTTTTAGCAAGTTAAAAGCCTCATCTTATACAATTCCCCACTTAAAACCAACATTCTTTTTGATGCATTCAGTTAAAAGTGTAGCTATGGTAGAAAATTTTTTAATGAACCTTCTATAAAAGCTAGTTAAACCATGAAAGCTTCTTGCATCACTTACACTTATGGGTGTTGGCCATTCTTTAATTACTTTTACCTTTTCTTGATCAACATGAATGCCCTTTTCATTGACAATATATCCAAGAAAAGTAATTTCATTAGTGCAAAAACAACATTTCTTTAGATTAGCATACAACTTCTCTTCTCTAAGCACATCAAAAACACAAGTCAAATGTTATACATGCTCATCTAAATTTTTGCTATAAACCAAGATATCATCAAAATAGACAACAACAAATTTGCCTATGAATGCTCTTAAAACATGATTCATCAATCTCATGAAAGTGCTTGGTGCATTAGTCAAACCAAAAGGCATTACTAACTACTCATATAAACCATGGTTAGTTTTAAAAGTTGTTTTCCATTCATCACCTTCTCTCATTCTAATTTGATGATAACCAGATTTCAAATCAATTTTTGAAAACAAATATGAACCATGCAATTCATCCAACATGTCATCTAGCCTAGGAATGGGATGTCTATACTTCACCGTGATTTTGTTGATGGCACGACAATCAACACACATCCTCCAAGTTCCATCTTTCTTAGGCACTAACAAGACGGGTACGGTACATGGACTCATGCTTTCATGAACATAACCCTTCTCCATAAGCTCACTCACTTGCTTTTAGATTTCCTTGGTCTCCTCCGGATTACATCTATATGCTGGTCTATTTGGAATGCTTGCTCCGGGTATGAAATCAATTTGGTGCTCAATGCCGCTTTTAGGTGGCAAACCATTTGGAATTTCTTCTGGGAATAAATCTTCATAAACCTGCAAAAGATCAACAACAACACTAGGCAAGCCATTGGTTATTTCATTAGAAATATGCAAAATCTCCTTGTACATAAGTACAAGCATGTGTTGCCTCAAAAGCATAGCTTCCTTCACATCACTCATTTTTGCATAAACACTCATTTTTCTTTCATTTGAACCTTCCTTGTTTTCTCTCACCATGTGTTTCCCATTTTGGTCAAGAGAATTGGAATTTTTAGGTTCACTCATCTCACCTTTTTCTTTACTCTCAAAGGTTTCCCTTCCCAAAGAATTTCCCAATGAAGAACCCATTTCTTCATATTGTTGCTTGATGCGCATTTGGTCTTCAAAAATCTGTTTTAGGGTTAATGGTCCAAGATTAAACCTTTTTCCATCCATAGTCAAAGTATACATATTTTTGAATCCATCATGATTAGTCCTTCTATCATATTGCCAAGGTCTCCCCAACAACATATGTCCAGCCAACATTGGTAACACATCACACAACACCTCATCCTTATATCTACCAATTTGAAAACAAATTAGAACTTGCTTATTTACCTTTACAACTCCACTTTCATTAAGCCATTGTAACTTGTATGGTCTTGGGTGCTTGGTAGTAGGCAACTTCAATTTCTCCACTAGCAAAGTGCTTGCTACATTAGTACAACTTCCACTATCCACAATCATGTTGCACAACTTGTTAGAAATCAAACAATGAGTATGAAATAAATTTTCCCTTTGCTCCCTATGGACATCGTGTTTATTTTGCAAACTCAAAGTTCTTTGAACAATAAGATTATCTCCTTTAGCACATTCAACATCACTACAATCTTCTAAAGAAGGCATATCATCATCACTATCCCCCTCACTCTCCGATTCAATATCACCATCCCTTAGAATCATAGCTTTCTTATTTGGACATTCCCTAGCAATGTGCCCATGACCCAAACACTTAAAACATTTTATTCCCCTAGTTTGGGCTGGTTGATTCTCACCCTTTCCCTTATTACCCAAGTCAATTTTAGGTTTAGTTTCTTCCACTTTTGACTTATTAAAAGGTTTATCATCCTTTTTCCCCCAAGAAGTTTTCCAAGAAGAAGAAGAACCCACATTTGGTTTAGAATCATACCTCTTTCCTTTCAATTGCCTTTCCACTTTCATGGCCAAATTCACCATATCTTCAATCTCCACATAATGTTGCAAATCAACAACATCATCAATGTTTTTGTTTAGCCCTCTCAAAAACCTTGCCATGGTAGCTTCACGATCTTCTACCACATTTGCTCTAATCATAGCCTTCTCCATTTCTTTGTGATACTCCTCAACACTCATGGATCCTTGAATTAGAGTTTGTAACCTTTGATGAAGCTCTCTATAGTAATGGCTTGGAACAAACCTCTTTCTCATGATTTGCTTCATTTCCCTCCAAGACTCCATGGGTCTTTCTCCATATCTACGTCTTTCCTTGCAAAATTGATCCCACCAAACAATTGCATAATCACTAAACTCAACAGCGGCAAGTTTTACTTTTTTCTCCTCCAAATAATTGTGACATTCAAAGATGAGTTCCACTTTCCTCTCCCATTCAAGGTACACATCTGGATCATTTCTTCCTTGGAATGAAGGAATCTTCATTTTAATGCTTCCAAGGTTGCGATCAACATCATCTTTAGGACGTCCTCTCCTAGCTTGTCTCCTAGGATTGATTTGTTGTCCCACCAAGGTGACTTGATCATCATCCAATTCATCCTCTCCTTCATAGTCCTCTTGGTCAATTGGTGGATGTCTCCTTTCTTTAGGCTCTCCTTGTAATTGGTTAAGAATGCCATCATCCCTCTCCAATTTCTCATTGACTCCCGCCATCATGTTAAACATTCTTTCGAATTGTTATTGCATAGCTTGAATCACATGATCATTTGTAGAAGAAGACCTTGTGTCTTTTGACATGATTGTAAAACCTAAAATTTTAACAAAAGAAAATAGAAAAAAAGACAATCTCACAACACTCCCTCACGTGTTTCACTCAAAATTGATGTATACCACTCGTGTTTACACTCAATTTTGGCTTTTTCTCTAATGATCTCACACTCTTGCCTTTTACCTCTCAAATTTGCCTTTTGATTTCTTAGATGAACTAAGTTTCTCAATCAAACAAAATTCAAGAATGTAGTAATCAATGATAAAAAAAATAAGGTAGGCTAACAAGAAAATAATAAGGTAGGCTTAAAGAAAAGAACAATTTGTAACAAATAGGCTAATAGAAATGAAAAACAAAGATAGATTATCAAAGAACACAAAGAGACAGAATTATAAAGATAGATCTCAATGGAATATGAAGAGTCAAATTTTTTTAATGTAAACTGAGATCTAACATAGGAATATCAAAGATAACATATACTTTTTTTTTATGGACGAATTTCTTTTTTTTTTTTTGATATATGCACGAATTGAAAGGTATCATAAAAATCTCAAAGATAACAACTTTTTTTTTTTTGATATCTACAAACAAAATCTTGATATAAGAAGAATAAAGATAAAAAAAATAAGAAGAATAATAGATAGCAAGAAAGGTGCAAAATATAAGATGAACACAAGATATTGAGAACTAAAAGATAGTTTTGGATACGCAAACCTCAATCTTGAGCCAATGCTCTGATAGCACTTATGATGGGAATTGTAGGTTTCATCAATTAACTCCCCAATAGCAAGAATACTATGATAAGTTGAATTAGAAGAAAACTAGAAATTACCAATTTAATCCACAAATTCGGATTGTTCAAAGATTGAAGTAAGAAGATAGATGCTACTTAACCCCTTTACCAACAAGGATAAAGATACTAAGATAGACTTTGAATTTCCTCTTATGCCACAAACAAGAAAGTTTGATAAATAACAAGAAAACAAAGATTTAGATTTTGACACCACAAGCTAGAATAAAGCTTGATAAGTCACAAAGTTTATGCAAGAAATTAAAGACAAAATTCCTCACAATAAAACTCAAACAAAGTTATAATTCATATATCAAATTCATTCATGCCACAAAAGAAAGAAAAGGACTTGTTTATATAGAGTACAAGTCCATGCACACACTACTAAAATAGACTCACACACATAGGATTACTTTTACTCTTAAATGGCCTTAATAACCACCACCCACATTAATAGCCATTACTTGGAATTAATTACCCCATTAACTCTTAATAACCACTACCCATATTAATAGCCATTACTTGGTATTAATTTCCCTATTAACTTGTATATGGTGGCTACATGTAACCCTAATTGTTATTAACACAAAAACAAGTTAAATATTATTCCTTGGGCCTCCATGGATGCTTTATTGGGTTGAAATTCTTGGGCTTTCCAAATGTCCCTAATTAAACCCAATATGGCTTCTTGAAGCTTCTTAGATTTGGACCTTGTGATTGTGCCTTCTTGTACTATTAATGGATCTTGGATCTCTTTAGGCTTTGAACTTGGATTCACATCACGTTAACTCATGAAAATTTGTGCCCAAATGTTTGAAACTTGTATCCAATATTTCCAATTGAATATTTAACATCCCAAATGCATGTTGCAGCTTTAAAAACACATAATTCAAAATTGATTTAACGGAGTCCATCATTTGTGCACATTTGCGCATGTTTGAACGCAAAACGTGAACTCGTGAACATTTGTGCACAAATGTTTGAAACCTGATATCCAAATGTTCCAATTGAATAATTAACATCCCAAATGCATACTACAACATTAAAAACTCATAATTCGAATTGATTTAATGGGGTGCGTAATTTGTGCACATTTTGCGCATGTTTGAACGCAAAACGTGAATTCGTGCAAATTTGTGCACAAATGGTTTTAGACATGTTATCCAATGTTCCAGTTGAATATTTAACATCCCAAATTCATATTCCAGGGTTAAAAACTTCGAATTCGAATTGATTTAACGGATTGCATAATTTGTGCACATTTATGCGCATGTTTGAACGCAAAACGCGAACTCGTGCACAAATGGTTCTAAACAATTTATCCAATGCCCGAATTGAATATTTATCTTCCCAAATTCCTATTCCAGCTTTTAAAACACATAATTCATATTGATTTTACCGAATGCAAAATTTGTGCACATTTGCGCATGTTTGAACGCAAGACGTGAACTCGTGAAAATTTGTGCCCAAATGTTTGAAACTTGTATCCAATGTTTCCAATTGAATATTTCACATCCCAAATGCATGTTGCACCTTTAAAAATGCATAATTCAAAATTGATTTAATGGAGTCCATCATTTGTGCACATCTGCGCATGTTTGAACGCAAAACGTGAACTAGTGCAAATTTGCGGACAAATGGTTTTCACCATGTCATCCAATGTTCCAATTCAATATTTAACATCCCAAATTCATATTCTAGAGTTAAAAACTTGGAATTCAAATTGATTTAACGGATTTAATAGTTTGTGCACATTTGCGCATGTTTGAACGCAAAACGTGAACTCGTGCAAATTTGTGCACAAATGGTTTTAGACATGTTATCCAATGTTCCAGTTGAGTATTTAACATCCCAAATTCGTATTCCAGGGTTAAAAACTTCGAATTCAAATTGATTTAACAGATTGCATAATTTATGCACATTTATGTGCATGTTTGAACGCAAAACGTGAACTCGTGCACAAATGGTTCTAAACAATTTATCCAATGCCCAAATTGAATATTTATCTTCCCAAATTCCTATTCCAGCCTTTAAAACTCATAATTCATATTGATTTTATCGAATGCAAAATTTGTACACATTTACGCATGTTTTAACGCAAGACGTGAACTCGTAAAAATTTGTGCCCAAATATTTGAAACTTGTATCCAGTGTTTCCAATTGAATATTTAACATCCCAAATGCATGTTGCATCTTTAAAAATGCATAATTCAAAATTGATTTAACGGAGTCCATCATTTGTGCACATCTGCGCATGTTTGAATGCAAAACGTGAACTCGTGCAAATTTACGGACAAATGGTTTTAACCATGTTATCCAATGTTCCAATTGAAATATTTAACATCCCAAATTCATATTCCAAAGTTAAAAACTTCGAATTCAAATTGATTTAACAGATTGCATGGTTTGTGCACATTTGCGCATGTTTGAACGCAAAACGTGAACTCGTGCAAATTTGTGCACAAATAGTTTTAAACATGTTATCCAGTGCTCAAATTGAATATTTATCATCCCAAATTCCTATTCCAGCTGTTAAAACTCATAATTCATATTGATTTTATGGAATGCAGAATTTGTGCACATATGCACACGTTTGAACGCAAAATGTGAGCATTTGTGCACAAATGTTTGAAACCTGATATCCAATGTTCCAATTGAATAATTAACATCCCAAATGCATACTACAGCATTAAAAACTCATAATTCGAATTGATTTAACGGGGTGCGTAATTTGTGCACATTTTGCGCATGTTTGAACGCAAAACGTGAACTCATGCAAATTTGTGCACAAATGGTTTTAGACATGTTATCCAATGTTCCAGTTGAATATTTAACATCAGAAATTCATATTCCAGGGTTAAAAACTTCGAATTCAAATTGATTTAACGGATTGCATAATTTGTGCACATTTATGCGCATGTTTGAACGCAAAACGCGAACTCGTGCACAAATGGTTCTAAACAATTTATCCAATGCCCAAATTGAATATTTATCTTCCCAAATTCCTATTCTAGCCTTTAAAACTCATAATTCATATTGATTTTACCGAATGCAAAATTTGTGCACATTTGCGCATGTTTGAACGCAAGACGTGAACTCGTGAAAATTTGTGCCCAAATGTTTGAAACTTGTATCCAATGTTTCCAATTGAATATTTAACATCCCAAATGCATGTTGCAGCTTTAAAAATGCATAATTCAAAATTGATTTAACGGAGTCCATCATTTGTGCACATCTGCGCATGTTTGAACGTAAAACGTGAACTCGTGCAAATTTGCTCACAAATGGTTGTAACCATGTTATCCAATGTTCCAATTGAAATATTTAACATCCCAAATTCATATTCCAGAGTTAAAAACTTTGAATTCAAATTGATTTAACGAATTGCATAGTTTGTGCACATTTGCGCATGTTTGAACGCAAAACGTGAACTCGTGCAAATTTGTACCCAAATAGTTTTAAACATGTTATCTAGTGCTCAAATTGAATATTTGTCATGCCAAATTCCTATTCCAGCTGTTAAAAATAATAATTCATATTGATTTTACGGAATGCAAAATTTGTGCACATATGCACACGTTTGAACGCAAAACGTGAACATTTGTGCACAAATGTTTGAAAACTGATATCCAATGTTCCAATTGAATAATTAACATCCCAAATGCATACTACAATATTAAAAACTCATAATTCGAATTGATTTAACGGGGTGCGTAATTTGTGCACATTTTGCGCATGTTTGAACGCAAAACGTGAACTCGTGCAAATTTGTGCACAAATGGTTTTAGACATGTTATCCAATGTTCCAGTTGAGTATTTAACATCCCAAATTCGTATTCCAGGGTTAAAAACTTCGAATTCAAATTGATTTAACAGATTGCATAATTTATGCACATTTATGTGCATGTTTGAACGCAAAACGTGAACTCGTGCACAAATGGTTCTAAACAATTTATCCAATGCCCAAATTGAATATTTATCTTCCCAAATTCCTATTCCAGCCTTTAAAACTCATAATTCATATTGATTTTATCGAATGCAAAATTTGTGCACATTTACGCATGTTTTAACGCAAGACGTGAACTCGTAAAAATTTGTGCCCAAATATTTGAAACTTGTATCCAGTGTTTCCAATTGAATATTTAACATCCCAAATGCATGTTGCATCTTTAAAAATGCATAATTCAAAATTGATTTAACGGAGTCCATCATTTGTGCACATCTGCGCATGTTTGAATGCAAAACGTGAACTCGTGCAAATTTACGGACAAATGGTTTTAACCATGTTATCCAATGTTCCAATTGAAATATTTAACATCCCAAATTCATATTCCAAAGTTAAAAACTTCGAATTCAAATTGATTTAACAGATTGCATGGTTTGTGCACATTTGCGCATGTTTGAACGCAAAACGTGAACTCGTGCAAATTTGTGCACAAATAGTTTTAAACATGTTATCCAGTGCTCAAATTGAATATTTATCATCCCAAATTCCTATTCCAGCTGTTAAAACTCATAATTCATATTGATTTTATGGAATGCAGAATTTGTGCACATATGCACACGTTTGAACGCAAAATGTGAGCATTTGTGCACAAATGTTTGAAACCTGATATCCAATGTTCCAATTGAATAATTAACATCCCAAATGCATACTACAGCATTAAAAACTCATAATTCGAATTGATTTAACGGGGTGCGTAATTTGTGCACATTTTGCGCATGTTTGAACGCAAAACGTGAACTCATGCAAATTTGTGCACAAATGGTTTTAGACATGTTATCCAATGTTCCAGTTGAATATTTAACATCAGAAATTCATATTCCAGGGTTAAAAACTTCGAATTCAAATTGATTTAACGGATTGCATAATTTGTGCACATTTATGCGCATGTTTGAACGCAAAACGCGAACTCGTGCACAAATGGTTCTAAACAATTTATCCAATGCCCAAATTGAATATTTATCTTCCCAAATTCCTATTCTAGCCTTTAAAACTCATAATTCATATTGATTTTACCGAATGCAAAATTTGTGCACATTTGCGCATGTTTGAACGCAAGACGTGAACTCATGAAAATTTGTGCCCAAATGTTTGAAACTTGTATCCAATGTTTCCAATTGAATATTTAACATCCCAAATGCATGTTGCAGCTTTAAAAATGCATAATTCAAAATTGATTTAACGGAGTCCATCATTTGTGCACATCTGCGCATGTTTGAACGTAAAACGTGAACTCGTGCAAATTTGCTCACAAATGGTTGTAACCATGTTATCCAATGTTCCAATTGAAATATTTAACATCCCAAATTCATATTCCAGAGTTAAAAACTTTGAATTCAAATTGATTTAACGAATTGCATAGTTTGTGCACATTTGCGCATGTTTGAACGCAAAACGTGAACTCGTGCAAATTTGTACCCAAATAGTTTTAAACATGTTATCTAGTGCTCAAATTGAATATTTGTCATGCCAAATTCCTATTCCAGCTGTTAAAAATAATAATTCATATTGATTTTACGGAATGCAAAATTTGTGCACATATGCACACGTTTGAACGCAAAACGTGAACATTTGTGCACAAATGTTTGAAAACTGATATCCAATGTTCCAATTGAATAATTAACATCCCAAATGCATACTACAATATTAAAAACTCATAATTCGAATTGATTTAACGGGGTGCGTAATTTGTGCACATTTTGCGCATGTTTGAACGCAAAACGTGAACTCGTGCAAATTTGTGCACAAATGGTTTTAGACATGTTATCCAATGTTCCAGTTGAGTATTTAACATCCCAAATTCGTATTCCAGGGTTAAAAACTTCGAATTCAAATTGATTTAACAGATTGCATAATTTATGCACATTTATGTGCATGTTTGAACGCAAAACGTGAACTCGTGCACAAATGGTTCTAAACAATTTATCCAATGCCCAAATTGAATATTTATCTTCCCAAATTCCTATTCCAGCCTTTAAAACTCATAATTCATATTGATTTTATCGAATGCAAAATTTGTGCACATTTACGCATGTTTTAACGCAAGACGTGAACTCGTAAAAATTTGTGCCCAAATATTTGAAACTTGTATCCAGTGTTTCCAATTGAATATTTAACATCCCAAATGCATGTTGCATCTTTAAAAATGCATAATTCAAAATTGATTTAACAGAGTCCATCATTTGTGCACATCTGCGCATGTTTGAATGCAAAACGTGAACTCGTGCAAATTTACGGACAAATGGTTTTAACCATGTTATCCAATGTTCCAATTGAAATATTTAACATCCCAAATTCATATTCCAAAGTTAAAAACTTCGAATTCAAATTGATTTAACAGATTGCATGGTTTGTGCACATTTGCGCATGTTTGAACGCAAAACGTGAACTCGTGCAAATTTGTGCACAAATAGTTTTAAACATGTTATCCAGTGCTCAAATTGAATATTTATCATCCCAAATTCCTATTCCAGCTGTTAAAACTCATAATTCATATTGATTTTATGGAATGCAGAATTTGTGCACATATGCACACGTTTGAACGCAAAATGTGAGCATTTGTGCACAAATGTTTGAAACCTGATATCCAATGTTCCAATTGAATAATTAACATCCCAAATGCATACTACAGCATTAAAAACTCATAATTCGAATTGATTTAACGGGGTGCGTAATTTGTGCACATTTTGCGCATGTTTGAACGCAAAACGTGAACTCATGCAAATTTGTGCACAAATGGTTTTAGACATGTTATCCAATGTTCCAGTTGAATATTTAACATCAGAAATTCATATTCCAGGGTTAAAAACTTCGAATTCAAATTGATTTAACGGATTGCATAATTTGTGCACATTTATGCGCATGTTTGAACGCAAAACGCGAACTCGTGCACAAATGGTTCTAAACAATTTATCCAATGCCCAAATTGAATATTTATCTTCCCAAATTCCTATTCTAGCCTTTAAAACTCATAATTCATATTGATTTTACCGAATGCAAAATTTGTGCACATTTGCGCATGTTTGAACGCAAGACGTGAACTCATGAAAATTTGTGCCCAAATGTTTGAAACTTGTATCCAATGTTTCCAATTGAATATTTAACATCCCAAATGCATGTTGCAGCTTTAAAAATGCATAATTCAAAATTGATTTAACGGAGTCCATCATTTGTGCACATCTGCGCATGTTTGAACGTAAAACGTGAACTCGTGCAAATTTGCTCACAAATGGTTGTAACCATGTTATCCAATGTTCCAATTGAAATATTTAACATCCCAAATTCATATTCCAGAGTTAAAAACTTTGAATTCAAATTGATTTAACGAATTGCATAGTTTGTGCACATTTGCGCATGTTTGAACGCAAAACGTGAACTCGTGCAAATTTGTACCCAAATAGTTTTAAACATGTTATCTAGTGCTCAAATTGAATATTTGTCATGCCAAATTCCTATTCCAGCTGTTAAAAATAATAATTCATATTGATTTTACGGAATGCAAAATTTGTGCACATATGCACACGTTTGAACGCAAAACGTGAACATTTGTGCACAAATGTTTGAAAACTGATATCCAATGTTCCAATTGAATAATTAACATCCCAAATGCATACTACAATATTAAAAACTCATAATTCGAATTGATTTAACGGGGTGCGTAATTTGTGCACATTTTGCGCATGTTTGAACGCAAAACGTGAACTCGTGCAAATTTGTGCACAAATGGTTTTAGACATGTTATCCAATGTTCCAGTTGAGTATTTAACATCCCAAATTCATATTCCAGGGTTAAAAACTTCGAATTCAAATTGATTTAACAGATTGCATAATTTATGCACATTTATGTGCATGTTTGAACGCAAAACGTGAACTCGTGCACAAATGGTTCTAAACAATTTATCCAATGCCCAAATTGAATATTTATCTTCCCAAATTCCTATTCCAGCCTTTAAAACTCATAATTCATATTGATTTTATCGAATGCAAAATTTGTGCACATTTACGCATGTTTTAACGCAAGACGTGAACTCGTAAAAATTTGTGCCCAAATATTTGAAACTTGTATCCAGTGTTTCCAATTGAATATTTAACATCCCAAATGCATGTTGCATCTTTAAAAATGCATAATTCAAAATTGATTTAACGGAGTCCATCATTTGTGCACATCTGCGCATGTTTGAATGCAAAACGTGAACTCGTGCAAATTTACGGACAAATGGTTTTAACCATGTTATCCAATGTTCCAATTGAAATATTTAACATCCCAAATTCATATTCCAAAGTTAAAAACTTCGAATTCAAATTGATTTAACAGATTGCATGGTTTGTGCACATTTGCGCATGTTTGAATGCAAAACGTGAACTCGTGCAAATTTGTGCACAAATAGTTTTAAACATGTTATCTAGTGCTCAAATTGAATATTTATCATCCCAAATTCCTATTCCAGCTGTTAAAACTCATAATTCATATTGATTTTACGGAATGCAAAATTTG
Source organism: Mallotus nudiflorus (assembly GCA_947683625.1). Taxonomy (NCBI): domain Eukaryota; kingdom Viridiplantae; phylum Streptophyta; class Magnoliopsida; order Malpighiales; family Euphorbiaceae; genus Mallotus; species Mallotus nudiflorus. The sequence goes on from CANTUR010001429.1 coordinate 92,445, forward strand.
TTCACATATGCACACGTTTGAACGCAAAACGTGAACATTTGTGCACAAATGTTTGAAACCTGATATCCAATGTTCCAATTGAATAATTAACATCCCAAATGCATACTACAGCATTGAAAACTCATAATTCGAATTGATTTAACGGGGTGCGTAATTTGTGCACATTTTGCGCATGTTTGAACGCAAAACGTGAGCTCGTGCAAATTTGTGCTCAAATGGTTTTAGACATGTTATCCAATGTTCTAGTTGAGTATTTAACATCCCAAATTTGTATTCCAGGGTTAAAAACTGCGAATTCAAGTTGATTTAACGGATTGCATAATTTGTGCACATTTATGCGCATGTTTGAACGCAAAACGCGAACTCGTGCACAAATGGTTCTAAACAATTTATCCAATGCCCAAATTGAATATTTATCTTCCCAAATTCCTATTCCAGCTTTTAAAACTCATAATTCATATTGATTTTACCGAATGCAAAATTTGTGCACATTTGCGCATGTTTGAACGCAAGACGTGAACTCGTGAAAATTTGTGCCCAAATGTTTGAAACTTGTATCCAATGTTTCCAATTGAATATTTAACATCCCAAATGCATGTTGCATCTTTAAAAACGCATAATTCAAAATTGATTTAACGGAGTCCATCATTTGTGCACATCTGCGCATGTTTGAACGCAAAACGTGAACTCGTGCAAATTTGCGGACAAATGGTTTTAACCATGTTATCCAATGTTCCAATTGAAATATTTAACATCCCAAATTCATATTCCAGAGTTAAAAACATCGAATTCAAATTGATTTAACGGATTGCATAGTTTGTGCACATTTGCGCATGTTTGAACGCAAAACGTGAACTCGTGCAAATTTGTGCACAAATAGTTTTAAACATGTTATCCAGTGCTCAAATTGAATATTTATCATCCCAAATTCCTATTCCAACTGTTAAAACTCATAATTCATATTGATTTTATGGAATTCAAAATTTGTGCACATATGCACACGTTTGAACGCAAAACGTGAACGTTTGTGCACAAATGTTTGAAACCTGATATCCAATGTTCCAATTGAATAACTAACATCCCAAATGCATACTACAACATTAAAAACTCATAATTTGAATTGATTTAACGGGGTGCGTAATTTGTGCACATTTTGCGCATGTTTGAACGCAAAACGTGAGCTCGTGCAAATTTGTGCACAAATGGTTTTAGACATGTTATCCAATGTTCCAGTTGAGTATTTAACATCCCAAATTCGTATTCCAGGGTTAAAAACATCAAATTCAAATTGATTTAACGGATTACATAAATTGTGCACATTTATGCGCAAGTTTGAACGCAAAACGCGAACTCGTGCACAAATGGTTCTAAATAATTTATCCAATGCCCAAATTGAATATTTATCTTCCCAAATTCCTATTCCAGCTTTTAAAACTCATAATTCATATTGATTTTACAGAATACAAAATTTGTGCACATTTGCGCATGTTTGAACGCAAGACGTGAACTCGTGAAAATTTATGCCCAAATGTTTGAAACTTGTATCCAATGTTTCCAATTGAATATTTAACATCCCAAATGCATGTTGCATCTTTAAAAACGCATAATTCAAAATTGATTTAACGGAGTCCATCATTTGTGCACATCTGCGCATGTTTGAACGCAAAACGTGAACTCGTGCAAATTTGCGGACAAATGGTTTTAACCATGTTATCCAATGTTCCAATTGAAATATTTAACATCCCAAATTCATATTCCAGAGTTAAAAACTTCGAATTCAAATTGATTTAACGGATTGCATAGTTTGTGCACATTTGCGCATGTTTGAACGCAAAACGTGAACTCGTGCAAATTTTTGCACAAATAGTTTTAAACATGTTATCCAGTGCTCAAATTGAATATTTGTCATCCCAAATTCCTATTCCAGCTGTTAAAACTCATAATTCATATTGATTTTACGGAATGCAAAATTTGTGCACATATGGACACGTTTGAACGCAAAACGTGAACATTTGTGCACAAATGTTTGAAACCTGATATCCAATGTTCCAATTGAATAATTAACATCCCAAATGCATACTACAACATTAAAAACTCATAATTCGAATTGATTTAACGGGGTGCGTAATTTGTGCACATTTTGTGCATGTTTGAACCCAAAACGTGAGCTCGTGCAAATTTGTGCAGAAATGGTTTTAGACATGTTATCCATTGTTCCAGTTGAGTATTTAACATCCCAAATTCGTATTCCAGGGTTAAAAACTTCAAATTCAAATTGATTTAACGGATTACATAAATTGTGCACATTTATGCGCAAGTTTGAACGCAGAACGCGAACTTGTGCACAAATGGTTCTAAACAATTTATCCAATGCCCAAATTGAATATTTATCTTCCCAAATTCCTATTCCAGCTTTTAAAACTCATAATTCATATTGATTTTACCGAATGCAAAATTTGTGCACATTTGCGCATGTTTGAACGCAAGACGTGAACTCATGAAAATTTGTGCCCAAATGTTTGAAACTTGTATCCAATGTTTCCAATTGAATATTTAACATCCCAAATGCATGTTGCATCTTTAAAAATGCATAATTCAAAATTGATTTAACGGAGTCCATCATTTGTGCACATCTGCGCATGTTTGAACGCAAAACGTGAACTCGTGCAAATTTGCGGACAAATGGTTTTAACCATGTTATCCAATGTTCCAATTGAAATATTTAACATCCCAAATTCAAATTCCAGAGTTAAAAACTTCGAATTCAAATTGATTTAACGGATTGCATAGTTTGTGCACATTTGTGCATGTTTGAACGCAAAACGTGAACTCGTGCAAATTTGTGCACAAATAGTTTTAAACATGTTATCCAGTGCTCAAATTGAATATTTATCATCCTAAATTCCTATTCCAGCTGTTAAAACTCATAATTCATATTGATTTTATGGAATGCAAAATTTGTGCACATATGCACACGTTTGAACGCAAAACGTGAACATTTGTGCACAAATGTTTGAAACCTGATATCCAATGTTCCAATTGAATAACTAACATCCCAAATGCATACTACAGCATTAAAAACTCATAATTCGAATTGATTTAACGGGGTGCGTAATTTGTGCACATTTTGCGCATGTTTGAACGCAAAACGTGAGCTCGTGCAAATTTGTGCACAAATGGTTTTAGACATGTTACCCAATGTTCCAGTTGAGTATTTAACATCCCAAATTCGTATTCCAGGGTTAAAAACTTCAAATTCAAATTGATTTAACGGATTACATAAATTGTGCACATTTATGCGTAAGTTTGAACGCAAAACGCGAACTCGTGCACAAATGGTTCTAAACAATTTATCCAATGCCCAAATTGAATATTTATGTCCCCAAATTCCTATTCCAGCTTCTGAAACTCATAATTCATATTGATTTTACCGAATGCAAAATTTGTGCACATTTGCGCATGTTTGAACGCAAGATGTGAACTCGTGAAAATTTGTGGCCAAATGTTTGAAACTTGTATCCAATGTTTCCAATTGAATATTTAACATCCCAAATGCATGTTGCATCTTTAAAAACGCATAATTCAAAATTGATTTAACGGAGTCCATCATTTGTGCACATCTGCGCATGTTTGAACGTAAAACGTGAACTCGTGCAAATTTGCGGACAAATGGCTTTAACCATGTTATCCAATGTTCCAATTGAAATATTTAACATCCCAAATTCATATTCCAGAGTTAAAAACTTTGAATTCAAATTGATTTAACGGATTGCATAGTTTATGCACATTTGCGCATGTTTGAACGCAAAACCTGAACTCGTGCAAATTTGTGCACAAATAGTTTTAAACATGTTATCCAGTGCTCAAATTGAATATTTGTCATCCCAAATTCCTATTCCAGCTGTTAAAACTCATAATTCATATTGATTTTACGGAATGCAAAATTTGTGCACATATGCACACGTTTGAACGCAAAACGTGAACATTTGTGCACAAATGTTTGAAACCTGATATCCAATGTTCCAATTGAATAATTAACATCCCAAATGCATACTACAGCATTAAAAACTCATAATTCGAATTGATTTAACGGGGTGCGTAATTTGTGCACATTTTGCGCATGTTTGAATGCAAAACGTGAACTCGTGCAAATTTGTGCACAAATGGTTTTAGACATGTTATCCAATGTTCTAGTTGAATATTGAACATCCCAAATTCGTATTCCAGGGTTAAAAACTTCGAATTCAAATTGATTTAACGGATTGCATAATTTGTGCACATTTATGCGCATGTTTGAACTCAGAATGCGAACTCGTGCACAAATGGTTCTAAACAATTTATCCAATGCCCAAATTGAATGTTTATCTTCCCAAATTCCTATTCCAGCTTTTCAAACTCATAATTCATATTGATTTTACCGAATGCAAAATTTGTGCACATTTGCGCATGTTTGAACGCAAGACATGAACTCGTGAAAATTTGTGCCCAAATGTTTGAAACTTGTATCCAATGTTTCCAATTGAATATTTAACATCCCAAATGCATGTTGCAGCTTTTAAAACGCATAATTCAAAATTGATTTAACGGAGTCCATCATTTGTGCACATCTTTGCATGTTTAAACGCAAAACGTGAACTCGTGTAAATTTGTGGACAAATGGTTTTAACCATGTTATCCAATGTTCCAATTGAATATTTAACATCCCAAATTCATATTCCAGAGTTAAAAACTTCGAATTCAAATTGATTTAACGGATTGCATAGTTTGTGCACATTTGCACATGTTTCAACACAAAACGTGAACTTGTGCAAATTTTTGCACAAATAGTTTTAAACATGTCATCCAGTGCCCAAATTGAATATTTATCATCCCAAATTCCTATTCCAGCTGTTAAAACTCATAATTCATATTGATTTTACAGAATGCAAAATTTGTGCACATATGCACACGTTTGAACGCAAAACGTGAACATTTGTGCACAAATGTTTGAAACCTGATATCCAATATTCCAATTGAATAATTAACATCCCAAATGCATACTACAGCATTAAAAACTCATAATTCGAATTGATTTAACGGGGTGCGTAATTTGTGCACATTTTGCGCATGTTTGAACGCAAAACGTGAACTTGTGCAAATTTGTGCACAAATGGTTTTAGACATGTTATCCAATGTTCCAGTTGAATATTTAACATCCCAAATTCATATTCCAAGGTTAAAAACTTCGAATTCAAATTGATTTAACGGATTGCATAATTTGTGCACATTTATGCGCATGTTTGAACTCAAAACGCGAACTCGTGCACAAATGGTTCTAAACAATTTATCCAATGCCCAAATTTAATATTTATCTTCCCAAATTCCTATTCCAGCTTTTCAAACTCATAATTCATATTGATTTTACCGAATGCAAAATTTGTGCACATTTGCGCATGTTTGAACACAAGACGTGAACTCATGAAAATTTGTGCCCAAATGTTTGAAACTTGTGTGCAATGTTTCCAATTGAATATTTAACATCCCAAAATCATGTTTCAGCTTTAAAAACGCATAATTCAAAATTGATTTAACGGAGTCCATCATTTGTGCACATCTGCGCATGTTTGATCGCAAAACGTGAACTCGTGCAAATTTGCGGACAAATGGTTTTAACCATGTTATCCAATGTTCCAATTGAATATTTAACATCCCAAATTCATATTCCAAAGTTAAAAACTTCGAATTCAAATTGATTTAACGGATTGCATAGTTTGTGCACATTTGCGCATGTTTGAACGCAAAACGTGAACTCGTGCAAATTTGTGCACAAATAGTTTTAAACATGTCATCCAGTGCTCAAATTGAATATTTATCATCCCAAATTCCTATTCCAGCTATTAAAACTCATAATTCATATTGATTTTACAGAAAGAAAAATTTGTGCACATATGCACACGTTTGAACCCAAAACGTGAACATTTGTGCACAAATGTTTGAAACCTGATATCCAATGTTCCAATTGAATAATTAACATCCCAAATGCATACTACAGCATTAAAAACTCATAATTCGAATTGATTTAACGGGGTGCGTAATTTGTGCACATTTTGCGTATGTTTGAACGCAAAACGTGAACTTGTGCAAATTTGTGCACAAATGGTTTTAGACATGTTATCCAATGTTCCAGTTGACTATTTAACATCCCAAATTCATATTCCAGGGTTAAAAACGTCGAATTCAAATTGATTTAACGGATTGCATAATTTGTGCACATTTATGCGCATGTTTGAACTCAAAACGCGAACTCGTACACAAATGGTTCTAAACAATTTATCCAATGCCCAAAGTGAATATTTATCTTCCCAAATTCCTATTCCAGCCTTTAAAACTCATAATTCATATTGATTTTACCGAATGCAAAATTTGTGCACATTTGCGCATGTTTGAACGCAAGACGTGAACTCGTAAAAATTTGTGCCCAAATGTTTGAAACTTGTATCCAATGTTTCCAATCGAATATTTAACATCCCAAATGCATGTTGCAGCTTTAAAATCGCATAATTCAAAATTTGTGCACATTTGAACGCAAGACGTGAACTCATGAAAATTTGTGCCCAAAGGTTTGAAACTTGTATCCAATGTTTCCAATTGAATATTTAACATCCCAAATGCATGTTGCAGCTTTAAAAATGCATAATTCAAAATTGATTTAACGGAGTCCATCATTTGTGCACATCTGCGCATGTTTGAACGCAAAACGTGAACTCGGGCAAATTTGCGGACAAATGGTTTTAACCATGTTATCCAATATTCCAATTGAATATTTAACATCCCAAATTCATATTCCAGAGTTAAAAACTTCGAATTCAAATTGATTTAACGGATTGCATAGTTTGTGCACATTTGCGCATGTTTGAACGCAAAACCTGAACTCGTGCAAATTTGTGCACAAATAGTTTTAAACATGTTATCCAGTGCTCCAATTGAATAATTAACATCCTAAATGCATACTACAACATTAAAAACTCATAATTCAAATTGATTTAACGGGGTGCGTAATTTGTGCACATTTTGCGCATGTTTGAACGCAAAACGTGAACTCGTGCAAATTTGTGCACAAATGATTTTAGACATGTTATCCAATGTTCCAGTTGAATATTTAATGTCCCAAATTCATATTCCAGAGTTAAAAACTTCGAATTCAGATTGATTTAACGGATTGCATAGTTTGTGCACATTTGCGCATGTTTGAACGCAAAACGTGAACTCGTGCAAATTTGTGCACAAATAGTTTTAAACATGTTATCCAGTGCTCAAATTGAATATTTATCATCCCAAATTCCTATTCTAGCTGTTAAAACTCAAAATTCATTTTGATTTTACGGAATGCAAAATTGGTGCACATACGCACACGTTTGAACGCAAAACGTGAACTCGTGAACTCTTGTGCACAAATGTTTGAAACCTGATATCCAATGTTCCAATTGAATAATTAACATCCCAAATGCATACTAAAGCATTAAAAACTCATAATTCGAATTGATTTAATGGGTTGCGTAATTTGTGCACATTTTGCGCATGTTTGAACGCAAAACGTGAACTCGTGCAAATTTGTGCACAAATGGTTTTAGACATGTTATCCAATATTCCAGTTGAATATTTAACATCCCAAATTCATATTCCAGGGTTAAAAACTTCGAATTCAAATTGATTTAACGGATTGCATAATTTGTGCACATTTATGCGCATGTTTAAACGTAAAAACGCGAACTCGTGCACAAATGGTTCTCAACAATTTATCCAATGCCCAAATTGAATGTTTATCTTCCCAAATTCCTATTCCAGCTTTTAAAACTCATAATTCATATTGATTTTACCGAATTCAAAATCTGTGCACATTTGCGCATGTTTGAACGCAAGAGGTGAACTCGTGAAAATTTGTGCCCAAATGTTTGAAACTTGTATCCAATGTTTCCAATTGAATATTTAACATCCCAAATGCATGTTGCAGCTTTAAAATCGCATAATTCAAAATTGATTTAACGGAGTCCATCATTTGTGCACATCTGCGCATGTTTGAACGCAAAACGTGAACTCGTGCAAATTTGCTGACAAATGGTTTTAACCATGTTATCCAATGTTCCAATTGAATATTTAACATCCCAAATTCATATTCCAGAGTTAAAAACATCGAATTCAAATTGATTTAACGGATTGCATAATTTGTGCACATTTGCGCATGTTTGAACCCAAAACGTGAACTCGTGCAAATTTGTGCACAAATAGTTTTAAACATGTTATCCAGTGCTCCAATTGAATAATTAACATCCCAAATGCATACTACATCATTAAAAACACATAATTCGAATTGATTTAACGGGGTGCGTAATTTGTGCACATTTTGCGCATGTTTGAACGCAAAACGTGAACTCGTGCAAATTTGTGCACAAATGGTTTTAGACATGTTATCCAATGTTCCAGTTGAATATTTAACATCCCAAATTCGTATTCCAGGGTTAAAAACTTCGAATTCAAATTTATTTAACGGATTGCATAATTTGTGCACATTTATGCGCATGTTTCAACGCAAAACGCGAACTCGTGCACAAATGGTTCTAAACAATTTATCCAATGCCCAAATTGAATATTTATCTTCCCAAATTCCTATTCCAGCTTTTAAAACTCATAATTCACATTGATTTTACCGAATGCAAAATTTGTGCACATTTGAACGCAAGACTTGAACTCGTGAAAATTTGTGCCCAAATGTTTGAAACTTGTATCCAATGTTTCTAATTGAATATTTAACATCCCAAATGCATGTTGCAGCTTTAAAAATGCATAATTCAAAATTGATTTAACGGAGTCCATCATTTGTGCACATCTGCGCATGTTTGAACGCAAAACCTGAACTCGGGCAAATTTGCGGACAAATGGTTTTAACCATGTTATCCAATATTCCAATTGAATATTTAACATCCCAAATTCATATTCCAGAGTTAAAAACTTCGAATTCAAATTGATTTAACGGATTGCATAATTTGTGCACATTTGCGCATGTTTGAACGCAAAACGTGAACTCGTGCAAATTTGTGCACAAATAGTTTTAAACATGTTATCCAGTGCTCCAATTGAATAATTAACATCCCAAATGCATACTACATCATTAAAAACACATAATTCGAATTGATTTAACGGGGTGCGTAATTTGTGCACATTTTGCGCATGTTTGAACGCAAAACGTGAACTCGTGCAAATTTGTGCACAAATGGTTTTAGACATGTTATCCAATGTTCCAGTTGAATATTTAACATCTCAAATTCGTATTCCAAGGTTAAAAACTTCGAATTCAAATTTATTTAACGGATTGCATAATTTGTGCACATTTATGCGCATGTTTGAACGCAAAACGCGAACTCGTGCACAAATGGTTCTAAACAATTTATCCAATGCCCAAATTGAATATTTATCTTCCCAAATTCCTATTCCAGCTTTTAAAACTCATAATTCACATTGATTTTACCGAATGCAAAATTTGTGCACATTTGAACGCAAGACTTGAACTCGTGAAAATTTGTGCCCAAATGTTTGAAACTTGTATCCAATGTTTCTAATTGAATATTTAACATCCCAAATGCATGTTGCAGCTTTAAAAATGCATAATTCAAAATTGATTTAACGGAGTCCATCATTTGTGCACATCTGCGCATGTTTGAACGCAAAACCTGAACTCGGGCAAATTTGCGGACAAATGGTTTTAACCATGTTATCCAATATTCCAATTGAATATTTAACATCCCAAATTCATATTCCAGAGTTAAAAACTTCGAATTCAAATTGATTTAACGGATTGCATAGTTTGTGCACATTTGCGCATGTTTGAACGCAAAATGTGAACTCGTGCAAATTTGTGCACAAATAGTTTTAAACATGTTATCCAGTGCTCCAATTGAATAATTAACATCCTAAATGCATACTACAGCATTAAAAACTCATAATTCGAATTGATTTAACGGGGTGCGTAATTTGTGCACATTTTGCGCATGTTTGAACGCAAAACGTGAACTCGTGCAAATTTGTGCACAAATGGTTTTAGACATGTTATCCAATGTTCCAGTTGAATATTTAACGTCCCAAATTCATATTCCAGAGTTAAAAACTTCGAATTCAATTTGATTTAACGGATTGCATAGTTTGTGCACATTTGCGCATGTTTGAACGCAAAACGTGAACTCGTGCAAATTTGTGCACAAATAGTTTTAAACATGTTATCCAGTGCTCAAATTGAATATTTATCATCCCAAATTCCTATTCTAGCTGTTAAAGCTCAAAATTCATTTTGATTTTACGGAATGCAAAATTTGTGCACATACGCACACGTTTGAACGCAAAACGTGAACTCATGAACTCTTGTGCACAAATGTTTGAAACCTGATATCCAATGTTCCAATTGAATAATTAACATCCCAAATGCATACTACAGCATTAAAAACTCATAATTCGAATTGATTTAACGGGGTGCGTAATTTGTGCACATTTTGCGCATGTTTCAACGCAAAACGTGAACTCGTGCAAATTTGTGCACAAATGGTTTTAGACATGTTTATCCAATGTTCCAGTTGAATATTTAACTTCCCAAATTCGTATACCAGGGTTAAAAACTTCGAATTCAAATTGATTTAACGGATTGCATAATTTGTGCACATTTATGCGCATGTTTAAACGCAAAAACGTGAACTCGTGCACAAATGGTTCTCAACAATTTATCCAATGCCCAAATTGAATGTTTATCTTCCCAAATTCCTATTCCAGCTTTTAAAACTCATAATTCATATGGATTTTACTGAATGCAAAATTTGTGCAGATTTGCGCATGTTTGAACGCAAGACGTGAACTCGTGAAAATTTGTGCCCAAATGTTTGAAACTTGTATCCAATGTTTCCAATTGAATATTTAACATCCCAAATGCATGTTGCAGCTTTAAAATCGCATAATTCAAAATTGATTTAACGGAGTCCATCATTTGTGCACATCTGCGCATGTTTGAACGCAAAACGTGAACTCGTGCAAATTTGCGGACAAATGGTTTTAACCATGTTATCCAATGTTCCAATTGAATATTTAACATCCCAAATTCATATTCTAGAGTTAAAAACTTCGAATTCAAATTGATTTAACGGATTGCATAGTTTGTGCACATTTGTGCATGTTTGAACGCAAAACGTGAACTCGTGCAAATTTGTGCACAAATAGTTTTAAACATGTTATCCAGTGCTCCAATTGAATAATTAACATCCCAAATGCATACTACATCATTAAAAACTCATAATTCGAATTGATTTAATGGGGTGTGTAATTTGTGCACATTTTGCGCATGTTTGAACGCAAAACGTGAACTCGTGCAAATTTGTGCACAAATGGTTTTAGACATGTTATCCAATGTTCCAGTTGAATATTTAACATCCCAAATTCGTATTCCAGGGTTAAAAACTTCGAATTCAAATTGATTTAACGGATTGCATAATTTGTGCACAATTATGCACATGTTTGAACGCAAAACGCGAACTCATGCACAAATGGTTCTAAACAATTTATCCAATGCCCAAATTGAATATTTATCTTCCCAAATTCCTATTCCAGCTTTTAAAACTCATAATTCATATTGATTTTACCAAATGCAAATTTGTGCATGTTTGAACGCAAGACGTGACCTCGTGAAAATTTGTGCCCAAATGTTTGAAACTTGTACCCAATGTTTCCATTTGAATATTTAACATCCCAAATGCATGTTGCAGCTTTAAAAACGCATAATTTAAAATTGATTTAACGGAGTCCATCATTTGTGCACATCTGCGCATTTTTGAACGCAAAACGTGAAGTCGAGCAAATTTGCGGACAAATGGTTTTAACCATGTTATCCAATATTCCAATTGAATATTTAACATCCCAAATTCATATTCCAAAGTTAAAAACTTCAAATTCAAACCGATTTAACGGATTGCATAGTTTGTGCACATTTGCGCATGTTTGAACGCAAAACGTGAACTCGTGCAAATTTGTGCACAAATAGTTTTAAACATGTTATCCAGTGCTCCAATTGAATAATTAACATCCCAAATGCATACTACATCATTAAAAAACTCATAATTCGAATTGATTTAACGGGGTGCGTACTTTGTGCACATTTTGCGCATGTTTGAACGCAAAACGTGAACTTGTGCAAATTTGTGCACAAATGGTTTTAGACATGTTATCCAATGTTCCAGTTGAATATTTAACATCCCAAATTCGTATTCCAGGGTTAAAAACTTCGAATTCAAATTGATTTAACGGATTGCATAATTTGTGCACATTTATGTGCATGTTTGAACGCAAAACGCGAACTCGTGCACAAATGGTTCTAAACAATTTATCCAATGCCCAAATTGAATGTTTATCTTCCCAAATTCCTATTCCAGCTTTTAAAACTCATAATTCATATTGATTTTACCGAATGCAAAATTTGTGCACATTTGCGCATGTTTGAACGCAAGATGTGAACTCGTGAAAATTGGTGCCCAAATGTTTGAAACTTGTATCCAATGTTTCCAATTGAATATTTAACATCCCAAATGCATGTTGCAGCTTTAAAATCGCATAATTCAAAATTGATTTAACGGAGTCCATCATTTGTGCACATCTGCGCATGATTGAACGCAAAATGTGAACTCGTGCGAATTTTCGGGACAAATGGTTTTAACCATGTTATCCAATGTTCCAATTGAATATTTAACATCCCAAATTCATATTCCAGAGTTCAAAACTTCGAATTCAAATTGATTTAACGTATTGCATAGTTTATGCACATTTGCGCATTTTTGAACGCAAAACGTGAACTTGTTCAAATTTGTGCACAAATAGTTTTAAACATGTTATCCAGTGCTCAAATTGAATATTTATCATCCCAAATTCCTATTACAGCTTTTAAAACTCATAATTCATATTGATTTTACATAATGCAAAATTTGTGCACATATGCACATGTTTGAACGCAAAACGTGAACTCGTGCAAATTTGTCCACAAATGTTTGAAACCTGATATCCAATGTTCCAATTGAATAATTAACATCCCAAATGCATACTACAGCATTAAAAACTCATAGTTCGAATTGATTTAACGGGGTGCGTAATTTGTGCACATTTTGCGCATGTTTGAACGCAAAACGTGAACTCGTGCAAATTTGTACACAAATGGTTTTAGACATGTTATCCAATGTTCCAGTTGAATATTTAACATCCCAAATTCATATTCCAGGGTTAAAAACTTCGAATTCAAATTTATTTAACGGATTGCATAATTTGTGCACATTTATGCGCATGTTTGAACGCAAAACGCGAACTCGTGCACAAATTCTAAACAATTTATCCAATGCCCAAATTGAATATTTATCTTCCCAAATTCCTATTCCAGCTTTTAAAACTCATAAGTCACATTGATTTTACCGAATGCAAAATTTGTGCACATTTGAACGCAAGACGTGAACTCGTGAAAATTTGTGCCCAAATGTTTGAAACTTGTATCCAATGTTTCCAATTGAATATTTAACATCCCAAATGCATGTTGCAGCTTTAAAAATGCATAATTCAAAATTGATTTAACGGAGTCCATCATTTGTGCACATCTGCGCATGTTTGAACGCAAAACGTGAACTCGGGCAAATTTGCGGACAAATGGTTTTAACCATGTTATCCAATATTCCAATTGAATATTTAACATCCCAAATTCATATTCCAGAGTTAAAAACTTCGAATTCAAATTGATTTAATGGATTGCATAGTTTGTGCACATTTGCGGATGTTTGAACGCAAAATGTGAACTCGTGCAAATTTGTGCACAAATAGTTTTAAACATGTTATCCAGTGCTCCAATTGAATAATTAACATCCTAAATGCATGCTACAGCATTAAAAACTCATAATTCGAATTGATTTAACGGGGTGCGTAATTTGTGCACATTTTGCGCATATTTGAACGCAAAACGTGAACTCGTGCAAATTTGTGCACAAATGGTTTTAGACATGTTATCCAATGTTCCAGTTGAATATTTAACATCCCAAATTCGTATTCCAAGGTTAAAAACTTCGAATTCAAGTTGATTTAACGGATTGCATAATTTGTGCACATTTATGCGCATGTTTGAACGCATAACGCGAACTCGTGCACAAATTGTTCTAAACAATTTATCCAATGCCCAAATTGAATGTTTATCTTCCTAAATTCCTATCCCAGCTTTTAAAACTCATAATTCATATTGATTTTACTGAATGCAAAATTTGTGCACGTTTGCGCATATTTGAACGTAAGACGTGAACTCGTGAAAATTTGTGCCCAAATGTTTGAAACTTGTATCCAATGTTTCAAATTGAATATTTAACATCCCAAATGCATGTTGCAGCTTTAAAAACGCATAATTCAAAATTGATTTAACGGAGTCCATCATTTGTGCGCATCTGCGCATGTTTGAACGCAAAACGTGAACTCGTGCAAATTTGCGGACAAATGGTTTTAACCATGTTATCCAATGTTCCAATCGAATATTTAACATCCCAAGTTCATATTCCAGAGTTAAAAACTTCGAATTCAAATTGATTTAACGGATTGCATAGTTTGTGCACATTTGCGCATGTTTGAACGCAAAACGTGAACTCGTGCAAATTTGTGCACAAATAGTTTTAAACATGTTATCCAGTGCTCCAATTGAATAATTAACATCCCAAATGCAAACTACATCATTAAAAACTCATAATTCGAATTGATTTAACGGGGTGCGTAATTTGTGCACATTTTGCGTATGTTTGAACGCAAAACGTGAACTAGTGCAAATTTGTGCACAAATGGTTTTAGACATGTTATCCAATGTTCCAGTTGAATATTTAACATCCCAAATTCGTATTCCAGGGTTAAAAACTTCGAATTCAAATTGATTTAATGGATTGCATAATTTGTGCACATTTATGTGCATGTTTGAACGCAAAACGCGAACTCGTGCACAAATGGTTCTAAACAATTTATCCAATGCCCAAATTGAATGTTTATCTTCCCAAATTCCTATTCCAGCTTTTAAAACTCATAATTCATATTGATTTTACCGAATGCAAAATTTGTGCACATTTGCGCATGTTTGAACGCAAGATGTGAACTCGTGAAAATTGGTGCCCAAATGTTTGAAACTTGTATCCAATGTTTCCAATTGAATATTTAACATCCCAAATGCATGTTGCAGCTTTAAAATCACATAATTCAAAATTGATTTAACGGAGTCCATCATTTGTGCACATCTGCGAATGTTTGAACGCAAAACGTGAACTCGTGCGAATTTTCGGACAAATGGTTTTAACCATGTTATCCAATGTTCCAATTGAATATTTAACATCCCAAATTCATATTCCAGAGTTAAAAACTTCGAATTCAAATTGATTTAACGGATTGCATAGTTTGTGCACATTTGCGCATGTTTGAATGCAAAACGTGAACTCGTGCAAATTTGTGCACAAATAGTTTTAAACATGTTATCCAGTGCTCAAATTGAATATTTATCATCCTAAATTCCTATTCCAACTGTTCAAACTCATAATTCATATTGATTTTACGGAATGCAAAATTTATGCACATATGCACACGTTTGAACGCAAAACGTGAACATTTGTGTACAAATGTTTGAAACCTGATATCCAATGTTCCAGTTGTATAATTAACATCCCAAATGCATACTACAACATTAAAAACTCATAATTCGAATTGATTTAACGGGGTGCGTAATTTGTGCACATTTTGCGCATGTTTGAACGCAAAACGTGAACTCGTGCAAATTTGTGCACAAATGGTTTTAGACATGTTATCCAATGTTCCAGTTGAATATTTAACATCCCAAATTCGTATTCCAGGGTTAAAAACTTCGAATTCAAATTGATTTAACGGATTGCATAATTTGTGCACATTTATGTGCATGTTTGAACGCAAAACGCGAACTCGTGCACAAAAGGTTCTAAACAATTTATCCAATGCCCAAATTGAATATTTATCTTCCTAAATTCCTATTCCAGCTTTTAAAACTCATAATTCATATTGATTTTACCGAATGCAAAATTTGTGCACATTTGCGCATGTTTGAACACAAGACGTGAACTCGTGAAAATTTGTGCCCAAATGTTTGAAACTTGTATCCAACATTTCCTGTTGAATATTTAACATCCCAAATGCATGTTGCAGCTTTAAAAATGCATAATTCAAAATTGATTTAACGGAGTCCATCATTTGTGCACATCTGCGCATGTTTGAACGCAAAACGTGAACTCGTGCAAATTTGCGGACAAATGGTTTTAACCATGTTATCCAATGTTCCAATTGAATATTTAACATCCCAAATTCATATTCCAGAGTTAAAAACTTCGAATTCAAATTGATTTAAGGGATTGCATAGTTTGTGCACATTTGCGCATGTTTGAACGCAAAACGTGAACTCGTGCAAATTTGTGCACAAATAGTTTTAAACACGTTATCCAATGCTCAAATTGAATATTTATCATCCCAAATTCCTATTCCAGCAGTTAAAACTCATAATTCATATTGATTTTACGGAATGCAAAATTTGTGCACATATGCAGATGTTTGAACGCAAAACATGAACATTTGTGCTCAAATGTTTGCAATCTGATATCCAATGTTCCAATTGAATAATTAACCTCCCAAATGCATACTACAGCATTAAAAACTCATAATTCGAATTGATTTAACAGGGTGCGTAATTTGTGCACATTTTGCTCATGTTTGAACGCAAAACGTGAACTCGTGCAAATTTGTGCACAAATGGTTTTAGACATGTTATCCAATGTTCCAGTTAAGTATTTAACATCCCAAATTCGTATTCTAGGGTTAAAAACTTCGAATTCATATTGATTTAACGGATTGTATAATTTGTGCACATTTATGTGCATGTTTGAACGCAAAACGCGAACTCGTGCGCAAATGGTTCTAAACAATTTATCCAATGCCCAAATTGAATTTTTATCTTCCCAAATTCCTATTCCAGCTTTTAAAACTCATAATTCATATTGATTTTACCGAATGCAAAATTTGTGCACATTTGCGCATGTTTGAACGCAAGACGTGAACTCGTGAAAATTTGTGCCCAAATGTTTGAAAATTGTATCCAATGTTTCCAATTGAATATTTAACATCCCAAATGCATGTTGCAGCTTTAAAATCGCATAATTCAAAATTGATTTAACGGAGTCCATCATTTGTGCACATCTGCGCATGTTTGAACGCAAAACGTGAACTCGTGCAAATTTGCGGTCAAATGGTTTTAACCATGTTATCCAATGTTCCAATTGAATATTTAACATCCCAAATTCATATTCCAGAGTTAAAAACATCGAATTCAAATTGATTTAACGGATTGCATAGTTTGTGCACATTTGCGCATGTTTGAACGCAAATTGTGAACTCGTACAAATTTGTGCACAAATAGTTTTAAACATGTTATCCAGTGCTCAAATTGAATATTTATCATCCCAAATTCCTATTTCTGCTGTTAAAACTCATAATTCATATTGATTTTACAGAATGCAAAATTTGTGCACATATGCACATGTTTGAACGCAAAACGTGAACTCGTGAACATTTGTGCACAAATGTTTGAAACCTGATATCCAATGTTCCAATTGAATAATTAATATCCCAAATACATACTACAGCATTAAAAACTCATATTTTGAATTGATTTAACGGGGTACGTAATTTGTGCACATTTTGCGCATGTTTGAACGCAAAACGTGAACTCGTACAAATTTGTGCACAAATGGTTTTAGACATGTTATCCAATGTTCCAATTGAATATTTAACATCCCAAATTTGTATTCCACGGTTAAAAACTTCGAATTCAAATTGATTTAATGGATTGCATAATTTATGCACATTTATGCGCATGTTTGAACGCAAAACGTGAACTCGTGCACAAATGGTTCTAAACAATTTATCCAATGCCCAAATTGAATATTCATCTTCCTAAATTCCTATTCCAGCTTTTAAAACTCATAATTCATATTGATTTTACCGAATGCAAAATTTGTGCACATTTGCTCATCTTTGAACGCAAGATGTGAAAACGTGAAAATTTGTGCCCAAATGTTTGAAACTTGTATCCAATGTTTCCAATTGAATAGTTAACATCCCAAATGCATGTTGCAGCTTTAAAAATGCATAATTCAAAATTGATTTAACGGAGTCCATCATTTGTGCACATCTGCGCATGTTTGAACGTAAAACGTGAACTCGTGCAAATTTATGGACAAATGGTTTTAACCATGTTATCCAATGTTCCAATTGAATATTTAACATCCCAAATTCATATTCCAGAGTTAAAAACATCGAATTCAAATTGATTTAACGGATTGCATAGTTTGTGCACATTTGCGCATGTTTGAACGTAAAACGTGAACTCGTGCAAATTTGTGCACAAATAGTTTTAAACATGTTATCCAGTGCTCCAATTGAATAATTAACATCCCAAATGCAAACTACATCATTAAAAACTCATAATTGAAATTGATTTAACAGGGTGCGTAATTTGTGCACATTTTGCGCATGTTTGAACGCAAAACGTGAACTCGTGCAAATTTGTGCACAAATGGTTTTAGACATGTTATCCAATGTTCCAGTTGAATATTTAACATCCCAAATTCGTATTCCAGGGTTAAAAATTTCAAATTCAAATTGATGTAACGGATTGCATAATTTGTGCACATTTATGCGCATGTTTGAATGCAAAACGCGAACTCGTGCACAAATGGTTCTAAACAATTTATCCAATGCCCAAATTGAATATTTATCTTCCCAAATTCCTATTCCATCTTTTAAAACTCATAATTCATATTGATTTTACCGAATGCAAAATTTGTGCACATTTGCGCATGTTTGAACGCAAGACGTGAACTCGTTAAAATTTGTGCCCAAATGTTTGAAACTTGTATCCAATGTTTCCAATTGAATATTTAACATCCCAAATGCATGTTGCAGCTTTAAAAACGCATAATTGAAAATTGATTTAACTGAGTCCATCATTTGTGCACATCTGCGCATGTTTGAACGCAAAACGTGAACTCGTGCAAATTTGTGGACAAATGGTTTTAACCATGTTATCCAATGTTCCAATTGAATATTTAACATCCCAAATTCATATTCCAGAGTTAAAAACATCGAATTCAAATTGATTTAACGGATTGCATAGTTTGTGCACATTTGCGCATGTTTGAACGCAAAACGTGAACTCGTGCAAATTTGTGCACAAATAGTTTTAAACATGTTATCCAGTGCTCCAATTGAATAATTAACATCCCAAATGCAAGCTACAACATTAAAAACTCATAATTCAAATTGATTTAACAGGGTGCATAATTTGTGCACATTTTGCGCATGTTTGAATGCAAAACGTGAACTCGTGCAAATTTGTGCACAAATGGTTTTAGACATGTTATCCAATGTTCCAGTTGAATATTTAACATCCCAAATTCGTATTCCAGGGTTAAAAATTTCAAATTCAAATTGATTTAACGGATTGCATAATTTGTGCACATTTATACGCATGTTTGAATGCAAAACGCGAACTCGTGCACAAATTGTTCTAAACAATTTATCCAATGCCCAAATTGAATATTTATCTTCCCAAATTCCTATTCCATCTTTTAAAACTCATAATTCATATTGATTTTACCGAATGCAAAAGTTGTGCACATTTGCGCATGTTTGAACGCAAGACGTGAACTCGTTAAAATTTGTGCCCAAATGTTTGAAACTTGTATCCAATGTTTCCAATTGAATATTTAATATCCCAAATGCATGTTGCAGCTTTAAAAACGCATAATTGAAAATTGATTTAACTGAGTCCATCATTTGTGCACATCTGCGCATGTTTGAATGCAAAACGTGAACTCGTGCAAATTTGCGGACAAATGGCTTTAACCATGTTATCCAATGTTCCAATTGAATATTTAACATCCCAAATTCATATTCCAGGGTTAAAAACTTCGAATTCAAATTGATTTAACGGATTGCATAGTTTGTGCACATTTGCGCATGTTTGAACGCAAAACGTGAACTCGTGCAAATTTGTGCACAAATAGTTTTAAACATGTTATCCAGTGCTCAAATTGAATATTTATCATCCTAAATTCCTATTCCAGCTATTAAAACTCATAATTTATATTGATTTTACGGAATGCAAAATTTGTGCACATATGCACACGTTTGAACGCAAAACGTGAACATTTGTGCACAAATGTTTGAAACCTGATATCCAATGTTCCAATTGAATATTTAACATACCAAATTCGAATTCCCGGGTTAAAAACTTCGAATTCAAATTGATTTAACGGATTGCATAATTTGTGCACATTTTGCGCATGTTTGAACGCAAAACGTGAACTCGTGCAAATTTGTGCACAAATGGTTTTAGACATGTTATCCAATGTTCCAGTTGAATATTTAACATCCCAAATTCGTATTCCAGGGTTAAAAACTTCGAATTCAAATTGATTTAACGGATTGCATAATTTGTGCACATTTATGCGCATGTTTGAACGCAAAATGCGAACTCGTGCACAAATGGTTCTAAACAATTTATCCAATGCCCAAATTGAATATTTATCTTCCCAAATTCCTATTCTAGCTTTTAAAACTCATAATTCATATTGATTTTACCGAATGCAAAATTTGTGCACATTTGCGCATGTTTGACGCAAGACGTGAACTCGTGAAAATTTGTGCCCAAATGTTTGAAACTTGTATCCAATGTTTCCAATTGAATATTTAACATCCCAAATGCATGTTGCAGCTTTAAAAATGCATAATTCAAAATTGATTTAATGAAGTCCATCATTTGTGCACATCTGCGCATGTTTGAACGCAAAACATGAACTCATGCAAATTTGCGGACAAATGGTCTTAACCATGTTATGCAATGTTCCAATTGAATATTTAACATCCCAAATTCATATTCCAGAGTTAAAAACTTCGAATTCAAATTGATTTAATGGATTGCATAGTTTGTGCACATTTGTGCATGTTTGAACGCAAAACGTGAACTCGTGCAAATTTTTGCATAAATAGTTTTAACCATGTTATCCAATGTTCCAATTGAATATTTAACATCCCAAATTCATATTCCAGAGTTAAAAACTTTGAATTCAATTTGATTTAACGGATTGAATTGTTTGTGCACATTTGCGCATGTTTGAACGCAAAACGTGAACTCGTGCAAATTTGTGCACAAATAGTTTTAAACATGTTATCCAGTGCTCCAATTGAATAATTAACATCCGAAATGCATACGGAACCTCCAAGAATAAGCTTGAGAACCCCTTTATGTATTCAAACCCCCAAAGCATTAACTTGAAAACCCCAATAGTCAATTCAGCAACAACCCCTAAGAATGGTTAGAAATCAGATTACTTAAATGATCAAAGAATTAGAATAAAGAAAACTCGTTTCTAAATTCCAATTTCGAAACACTCCACAAGAAGATGATCAATCTACTTGAATGTTCCTTAAAGCATGTATTCTACACAAGAACACAAAGATAAAAGCAAAACAACCTTTAGGTTTTAAAACTTCAATTCTGAATAATAAAATTCGTCCAAGGCATATATATATAGCCTTTACAAGGTTTTCCTTAGTGAGTAAGGAAAACCAATAACCCTAATCACAAAAAAAGGAAATTAATCTAATCATACCTTAAATAGGAATTTTGACATACTTCCTATTTTAAGAATAATTAAACTAACTAAAACTAATGGGCTTTTAAAATAACAAATTCGTCCAGCCCTTATTTAACATAATTAAACCCATTAATAACTTGGACTTGAATTAAGTTGTATTGAACTTGAGCTGCACTTGACACAAAGCATTGGTGTCCTTGTAAACTTTCACTAGCTAAGTTCATAAAGCCTTGTAGATGATGGATTAAGGCTTCTTGAAGCTTCTTAGATTGAGACCTTGTTATAGGTCTTTGAGGCATGCTGATTGGACTCAAAACCTCTTGAACTTGATCCTTGCCTTCTTGACCATGCTCATCTTCATCATGTTGAATTCTTTGAGCTTGGTGTATTGGTTGCTCCATAACATTTCCCCTCTCGTCAAAAGGATTCGCCCTCGAATCTAAAGCATCACCTATATCAAAAGGACTCAAATCAGCCACATTGAATGAAGCACTAACATTATACTCACCAGGTAAGTCCACTTTGTATGCATTGTCATTAATCCTTTCAAGTATTTGAAAAGGACCATCTCCTCTTGGGTTTAGCTTAGACTTCCCTTGAAGTGGAAACCTTTCTTTACGAAAATGCACCCAAACCCAATCTCTAGGCTGAAAAATCATTGGCTTCCTTCCCTTGTTCACACGTGAAGCTACTTTAGCATTTTGCTTCTCAATCCTCTCCTTAACTTGCTTATGTAACTTCTTCACCAAATCAGCCTTAGAATTAGCATCAACACTCACAAAATTGTTAGGTGGCAGTGGCAATAAATCAATAGGAGTAAGTGGATTAAATCCATAAACAATCTCAAATGGAGAGCAATTAGTAGTGCTATGAACAGCCCTATTGTAAGCAAACTCCACAAATGGTAAACAATCCTCCCACATCCTAATGTTCTTTTCTATGATTGCCCTAAGCAAAGTAATCAAAGTCCTATTAACTACTTCAGTTTGCCCATCGGTTTGAGGGTGACAAGTAGTTGAAAACAATAGCTTAGTTCCTAACTTTCCCCATAACACACGCCAAAAATGACTCAAAAACTTAACATCCCTATCACTAACAATGCTCCTAGGTATGCCATGTAAACGCACAACTTCTTTGAAAAACAAATCAGCAATCAACTTAGCATCATCAGTTTTATGACATGGTATAAAATGAGCCATTTTACTAAATCTATCAACCACAATAAAGATACTATCATGACCTTTCCTAGTTCTAGGCAATCCAAGCACAAAATCCATAGACAAATCAGTCCAAGGTTCACTAGGAACGGGTAATGGTGTGTATAACCCATGCGGTTTCAACCTAGACTTAGCCTCTCTACATGTAATGCAATGCTCACAAACTTTATACACATCATGTTTCATGCCGGGCCAAAAGAAATGTTCTAACAGCATATCATAGGTCTTATTTACCCCAAAATGCCCCATTAAGCCTCCTCCATGTGCCTCCTTAATTAATAATTCCCTTATAGAACACTTAGGAATGCACAATCTATTTCTTTTAAACAAGAAACCATCAAACAAGTAAAAATCATCTGAAACAACCCCATTAGCACAAGATGCATATATATCACCAAAATCATCATCATGTGGATACAACTCCTTTATAAACTCAAAACCTAATAATTTAGCAGTAAGAGAGTTAAGTAAGGTGTACCTTCTAGATAATGCATCAGCAACCACATTCTCTTTACCTTGCTTGTACTTAATCACATATGGAAATGTTTCTATGAACTCCACCCATTTGGCATGTCTACGGTTCAACTTATCTTGACCCTTCAAATGCTTTAAACTTTCATGGTCAGTGTGTATCACAAACTCCCTAGGCCACAAATAATGTTGCCATGTTTGCAAAGCTCGAACCAATGCATATAATTCCTTGTCATAAGTTGGATATTTCAAGGTTACCCCACTTAAATTTTCACTAAAATACATTAGTGGTCTTTGATCCTGCATCAAAACAGCTCTAATCCCTATGCCACTAGCATCACATTCAATCTCAAAAGTTTTATCAAAGTTAGGTAAAGCAAGTAAAGGTGCATTACACAATTTTGCCTTAAGTTCATTAAATGCATGTTCTTGTGCATCACCCCAAACAAATCCAACATTTTTCTTAACTAATTCATTCAAAGGTGCGGCTATAGTGCTGAAATCTTTAATGAATCTCCTATAGAAACTAGCAAGCCCATGAAAACTTCTCACCTCACTAGCATTTTTAGGTTTTGGCCACTCTTTAATAGCCCTAACCTTCTCCTCATCAACCTCTATGCCTTGACTAGATACAACAAAACCAAGAAAATTAACCTTATTCATGCAAAAACTACACTTTTTAAGGTTTGCATACAACTTTTCTTGTCTAAGTGTTTCTAGTACAATTCGCACATGCATAACATGATCATCTAAACACTTAGAGTAAATCAGAATATCATCAAAGTAAACAACAACAAATTTACCTAAGTAATTTCACAACACATGGTTCATCAATCGCATGAATGTGCTAGGTGCATTAGTAAGACCAAAGGGCATAACAAGCCACTCATACAACTCATACTTAGTCTTAAAAGCTGTTTTCCATTCATCACCAACATTCATTCGAATTTGATAATAACCAGATTTCAAGTCTATTTTAGTGAATAAACAAGAACCATATAACTCATCAAGCATATCATCTAATCTAGGAATAGGATGATGATACTTTACAGTGATTTTATTGATGGCTCTGCAATCCACACACATCCTCCATGTTCCATCCTTCTTTGGCACAAGAATGACAGGAACTGAACAAGGACTAAGACTTTCCCTCACATACCATTAGCTAGCAACTCCTCCACTTGTGTTTGGATCTCCTTTGTGTCTCTTGGATTTGCTCTATATGCTGGTCGATTGGGTATGGCTACCCCAGGAATGAAGTCAATTTGATGTTCTATGCCTCTAATTGGGGGTAATCCACTAGGCATCTCTTTGGGAAACACATCTTCAAATTCCTGCAAAAGATCAACAAACACACTAGGCAAAGATGGGTTAAGTTCATTAGTTGCCAAATAAGCCCCTTTGTACAAAAGTACAAATATAGGCCGATTAGCATACAAGGCCTGTCTAACCTCACTTGTCCTAGCTATTAAACTCAAATTCTTTTCTTTTTTCTCTCTAGGCTGAATCTCTTCTTTTGTTTTTCCCTCTTTCTTTTCACTCTCTAAAGAATTTTTCTTACTCTCTTTTTCTTTCTTTTCAGCCTCCACTCTCATTCTTTCCATTTTACATTGGTCTTCATACACCTCCTTTGAAGAAAGCGGTGTTAATATGATCTTGCGCCCATCCTTGGTAAAGTGATATCGATTAAGGTACCCATCATGCTTGGTCTTTCTATCAAATTGCCATGGTCTACCAAGCAAAATATCTCCAGCATGCATAGGAACTACATCACACAATTGCTCATCATGATATTTACCAATTGAAAAGGAAATAATAGATTGTCTATTTACCTTGACCTCTCCACAATCATTAAGCCACTGAAGTTTGTATGGTCGTGGGTGTGGTATAGTAGACAACCCCAATCTACTAATTAAGAATGAGCTCACTGCATTGGTGCAACTCCCTCCATCAACAATCATAAGACATGCCTTGCCTTGCACATGACACCTTGTATGGAATAAGTTGTCTCGTTGCTCTTCAATGCAATCTTCCTTTATTTGAGTACTAAGAGCACGCCTTGTAACCAGCATGTCACCTTTGATTGGCTCCTCTATACTCCCATCACTACAACTTTCCAATTCAGGCATCTCATCCTTATCACTTTCATTATTGCCCTCTTCTTCATCAGTCATAATTTCCCCATTCCTTATGGTCATAGTTCTCTTATTAGGGCAATCTTTGCTCACATGACCTACTCCTTGACACTTCCAACACTTAATGTCTCTATTTCTCCCTTTAGGCTCATCGGTTTTGATTTTGTCCTTAGAGACCGAATCTGCCTTCCCTTTAGCAACCTCATGAGCAACCTTATTCCCACCCCTATAATCACTCTTTCCATCCTTTTTCCAATTAAAATTAAAGCTAGAATAGGATTTGGAATTGTACCTTGTCGCCCCTCTTCCTTGGAGTTGCCTTTCTATCTTGACGGCCATGTGCACCATCTCTTCTAAATCTTCATATTTGTGTAAATCTACTCGATCAGATATGTCTTTGTTTAGACCAGCCAAGAAGCGTGCCATAGTGATCTCCACATCTTCATCTATATCAGCCCTAGTCATGAGCATCTCCATCTCTTTATGGTAATCATCCACACTCTTACTACCTTGTTTAAGAACTTGAAGTTTTTGTACAAGTTCCCTATGATAGTGTTTTGGCACAAATCGCTTCCTCATTACAACCTTGAGCTCAGGCCAATTATCAATTGGGTAATCCAAATTCCTTCGCCTATTAATCACCAAATGGTCCCACCAAACAATAGCATAATCAGAAAATTGAGTAACCGGCAATTTTACCTTCTTTTCCTCGCTAAATTGATGGCAATCAAATATAAGCTCCAATTGCTTCTCCCATTGTAAATAGGACTCCGGATCTGATTTACCTTGAAAGTTAGGTATCTTATGTTTGATGCTTCCCAACTTTCGATCTACATAATCTTCATTGCCTCGGTTTCTTCCATTGTATGGAACCGGTTGTAACCTTCCTCTTCCTCTACCTTGGCCTTGTCTACCTCCACCTCTTGGTACCCCTACTTCTGCATAGGCCTCATCTTCATCCTCATTGTCAACATTGCCTTCTACTTCCTCATTATGATTTGGTGTTGTTGCCCTTTCAACTGCTCCTAGCCTTGTATCCATGCGGTTTAATCTCTCCATTATAGTCTCAAAATTTGTATTCATACGTTCAAATTGCCTTTGTTGAGCCTCACGAAGCAAAGTTTCATCAACTTTACCCTCATCTTTATTTTCACCTTGGTTTGACATTACTGTAAAAGAGTGTTAGAAACAATAAAAATAAAAATAATAATAATAATAATTTAAAATCCTCACAAGCACTCCCTCACGTGTTTGCACTCAAATGATGCGGGTGGTCACTCGTGTTTAACTCAATTTGATGTTTCACTCGGCTTCCTCTCACCACTTAAGCTAATTCTTTTATGTTCTTAGGTGAATCACACTTTTAGAACAAATCAATTAGATTGAAGCAATATTCAAGTAGAACTTTCAAAAGTGAAATTTTCAAAACAAGTTTGAGGCAATTCAGTTAAAAAAAAAAACAACAATTCAGAAGCAATAAAATAGGAAAACTCAAAAAGATGCAAAAGACGTGTGAAAGAAATACAAAGATCTTCTAGAATAGAAAAGAAAACGAATTTAGAAGTTATTTTAAGGAGAAAAGTCAAATCTGCCTCAATAAGTAATATTCCTTAATGAGCAAGTATTGTAAAGATATGCAAAATCCTTAATAGACAAGTAATACAAGATATGACAAGATCTAGTTAGATATGTCAATTATAAACCAAATAGGATTAGGAAACCAAAATCAGACCTGATGAGGATATTAATCACTCAAACAATATTCCTTAATGAGCAAGGAATAGAAGGAAATGCAAATCAGACCTGATTAGGATATAAATCACTCAAGAATCTTAATTCTTCCTTTTCTAATAACTTTCTCTCTTTTTTTTTCACGAATTTTTTTTTTTGCTTTTTTTTAAATTTTTTCTCTTTTTTTTTTGCACGAATTTTTTATTTTTTTTTATTTCAACTAAGAACACAAATCTAAATTTCAGAATGCAAAACAATTGACTGACCTAAAGGAAAAAAAAATCAAGACTAACAAATAAGAACAAAGAACAAAACACAAGAATGAAGAACAAAAATAAATAAGAACGATTTTAAAAGAATAAGAAAAACATAAGAAATCAGGATTAAGAATAAAAATTATAAAAGATAAAACCTGATCTAGAGCCAAAGCTCTGATACCAAATGATATGGAACCTCCAAGAATAAGCTTGAGAACCCCTTTATGTATTCGAACCCCCAAGGCATTAACTTGAAAACCCCAATAGTCAATTCAGCAACAACCCCTAAGAATGGTTAGAAATCAGATTACTTAGATGATCAAAGAATTAGAATAAAGAAAACTCGTTTCTAAATTCCAATTTCGAAACACTCCACAAGAAGATGATCAATTTACTTGAATGTTCCTTAAAGCATGTATTCTACACAAGAACACAAAGATAAAAGCAAAACAGCCTTTAGGTTTTAAAACTTCAATTCTGAATAATAAAATTCGTCCAAGGCATATATATATAGCCTTTACAAGGTTTTCCTTAGTGAGTAAGGAAAACCAATAACCCTAATCACAAAAAAAGGAAATTAATCTAATCATACCTTAAATAGGAATTTTGACATACTTCCTATTTTAAGAATAATTAAACTAACTAAAACTAATGGGCTTTTAAAATAACAAATTCGTCCAGCCCTTATTTAACATAATTAAACCCATTAATAACTTGGACTTGAATTAAGTTGTATTGAACTTGAGCTGCACTTGGCACAAAGCTTTGGTGTCCTTGTAAAATTTCACTAGCTAAGTTCACAAAGCCTTGTAGATGATGGATTAAGGCTTCTTGAAGCTTCTTAGATTGAGACCTTGTTATAGGTCTTTGAGGCATGCTGATTGGACTCAAAACCTCTTCAACTTGATCCTTGCCTTCTTGACCATGCTCATCTTCATCATGTTGAATTCTTTGAGCTTGGTGTGTTGGCTGCTCCATAACACAAATGCATACTACATCATTAAAAACTCATAATTCGAATTGATTTAACGGGGTGCGTAATTTGTGCACATTTTGCGCATGTTTGAACGCAAAACGTGAACTCGTGCAAATTTGTGCACAAATGGCTTTAGACATGTTATCCAATGTTCCAGTTGAATATTTAACATCCCAAATTCGTATTCCAGGGTTAAAAACTTTGAATTCAAATTGATTTAACGGATTGCATAATTTGTGCACATTTATGCGCATGTTTGAATGCAAAACGCGAACTCGTGCACAAATGGTTCTAAAAAATTTAGCCAATGCCCAAATTGAATATTTATCTTCCCAAATTCCTATTCCAGTTTTTAAAACTCATAATTCATATTGATTTTACCGAATGCAAAATTTGTGCACATTTGCGCATGTTTGAACGCAAGACGTGAACTCGTGAAAATTTGTGCCCAAATGTTTGAAACTTGTATCCAATGTTTCCAATTGAATATTTAACATCCCAAATGCATGTTGCAGCATTAAAAACACATAATTCAAAATTGATTTAACGGAGTCCATCATTTGTGCACATCTGCGCATGTTTGAACGCAAAACATGAACTCGTGCAAATTTGCGGACAAATGGTTTTAACCATGTTATCCAATGTTCCAATTGAATATTTAACATCCCAAATTCATATTCCAGAGTTAAAAACTTCGAATTCAAATTGATTTAACGGATTGCATAGTTTGTGCACATTTACGCATGTTTGAATGCAAAACGTGAACTCGTGCAAATTTGTGCACAAATAGTTTTAAACATGTTATCCAGTGCTCAAATTGAATATTTATCATCCCAAATTCCTACTCCAGCTGTTAAAACTCATAATTCATTTTGATTTTACGGAATGCAAAATTTGTGCACATATGCACACGTTTGAACGCAAAACGTGAACATTTGTGCACAAATGTTTGAAACCTGATATCCAATGTTCCAATTGAATAATTAACATCCCAAATGCATACTACAACATTAAAAACTCATAATTCCAATTGATTTCACGGGGTGCGTAATTTGTGCACATTTTGCGCATGTTTGAATGCAAAACGTGAACTCGTGCAAATTTGTGCACAAATGGTTTTAGACGTGTTATCCAATGTTCCAGTTGAATATTTAACATCCCAAATTCGTATTCCAGGGTTAAAAACTTTGAATTGAAATTGATTTAACGGATTGCATAATTTGTGCACATTTATGCGCATGTTTGAACGCAAAATGCGAACTCGTGCACAAATGGTTCTAAACAATTTATCCAATGCCCAAATTGAATATTTATCTTCCCAAATTCCTATTCCAGCTTTTAAAACTCATAATTCATATTGATTTTACCGAATGCAAAATTTGTGCACATTTGCGCATGTTTGAACGCAAGACGTGAACTCGTGAAAATTTGTGCCCAAATGTTTGAAACTTGTATCCAATGTTTCCAATTGAATATTTAACATCCCAAATGCATGTTGCAGCTTTAAAAATGCATAATTCAAAATTGATTTAACGGAGTCCATCATTTGTGCACATCTGCGCATGTTTGAACGCAAAATGTGAACTCGTGCAAATTTGCGGACAAATGGTTTTAACCATGTTATCCAATGTTCCAATTGAATATTTAACATCCCAAATTCATATTCCAGAGTTCAAAACTTCGAATTCAAATTGATTTAACGGATTGCATAGTTTGTGCACATTTGCGCATGTTTGAACGCAAAACGTGAACTCGTGCAAATTTGTGCACAAATAGTTTTAAACATGTTATCCAGTGCTCCAATTGAATAATTAACATCCCAAATGCATACTACAGCTGATACGGAACCTCCAAGAATAATCTTGAGAACCCCTTTATGTATTCGAACCCCCAAAGCATTAACTTGAAAACCCCAATAGTCAATTCAGCAACAACCCCTAAGAATGGTTAGAAATCAGATTACTTAGATGATCAAAGAATTAGAATAAACAAAACTCGTTTCTAAATTCCAATTTCGAAACACTCCACAAGAAGATGATCAATCTACTTGAATGTTCCTTAAAGCATGTATTCTACACAAGAACACAAAGATAAAAGCAAAACAGCCTTTAGGTTTTAAAACTTCAATTCTGAATAACAAAATTCGTCCAAGGCATATATATATAGCCTTTACAAGGTTTTCCTTAGTGAGTAAGGAAAACCAATAACCCTAATCACAAAAAAAGGAAATTAATCTAATCAGACCTTAAATAGGAATTTTGACATACTTCCTATTTTAAGAATAATTAAACTAACTAAAACTAATGGCTTTTAAAATAACAAATTCGTCCAGCCCTTATTTAACATATTTAAACCTAAATAACAATGCTTAAATAACTCTCCCATGCATATTCAGCTAGCCCATAACAAATGAGGCCCATTATATACTTAATTAAATCCATTAATAACTTGGACTTGAATTAAGTTGTATTGAACTTGAGCTGCACTTGACACAAAGCTTTGGTGTCCTTGTAAACTTCCACTAGCTAAGTTCACAAAGCCTTGTAGATGATGGGTTAAGGCTTCTTGAAGTTTCTTAGATTGAGACCTTGTTATAGGTCTTTGAGGCATGCTGATTGGATTCAAAACCTCTTGAACTTGATCCTTGCCTTCTTGACCATGCTCATCTTCATCATGTTGAATTCTTTGAACTTGGTGTGTTAGCTGCTCCATAACATAATTCTTTGATCATCTAAGTAATCTGATTTCTAACCATTCTTAGGGGTTGTTGCTGAATTGACTATTGGGGTTTTCAAGTTAATGCTTTGGGGGTTCGAATACGTAGAGGGGTTCTCAAGCTTATTCTTGGAGGTTCCGTATCAACAGCATTAAAACCTCATAATTCGAATTGATTTAACAGGGTGCGTAATTTGTGCACATTTTGCGCATGTTTGAACGCAAAACGTGAACTCATGCAAATTTGTGCACAAATGGTTTTAGACATGTTATCCAATGTTCCAGTTGAATATTTAACATCAGAAATTCGTATTCCAGGGTTAAAAACTTCGAATTCAAATTGATTTAACGGATTGCATAATTTGTGCACATTTATGCGCATGTTTGAACGCAAAATGCGAACTCGTGCACAAATGGTGCTAAACAATTTATCCAATGCCCAAATTGAATATTTATCTTCCCAAATTCCTATTCCAGCTTTTAAAACTCATAATTCATATTGATTTTACCGAATGCAAAATTTGTGCACATTTGCGCATGTTTAAACGCAAGACGTGAACTCGTGAAAATTTGTGCCCAAATGTTTGAAACTTGTATCCAATGTTTCCAATTGAATATTTAACATCCCAAATGCATGTTGCACCTTTAAAAATGCATAATTCAAAATTGATTTAACGGAGTCCATCATTTGTGCACATCTGCGCATGTTTGAACGCAAAACGTGAACTCGTGCAAATTTGCGGACAAATGGTTTTAACCATGTTATCCAATGTTCCAATTGAATATTTAACATCCCAAATTCATATTCCAGAGTTAAAAACTTCGAATTCAAATTGATTTAACGGATTGCATAGTTTGTGCACATTTGCGCATGTTTGAACGCAAAACATGAACTCGTGCGAATTTGTGCACAAATAGTTTTAACCATGTTATCCAGTGTTCCAATTGAATATTTAACATCCCAAATTCATATTCCAGAGTTAAAAACTTCGAATTCAAATTGATTTAACGGATTGCATTATTTGTGCACATTTGCGCATGTTTGAATGCAAAACGTGAACTCGTGCAAATTTGTGCACAAATAGTTTTAAACATGTTATCGAGTGCTCCAATTGAATAATTAACATCCCAAATGCATACTACAGCATTAAAAACTCATAATTCGAATTGATTTAACGGGGTGCGTAATTTGTGCACATTTTGCGCATGTTTGAACGCAAAACGTGAACTCATGCAAATTTGTGCACAAATGGTTTTAGACATGTTATCCAATGTTCCAGTTGAATATTTAACATCAGAAATTCATATTCCAGGGTTAAAAACTTCGAATTCAAATTGATTTAACGGATTGCATAATTTGTGCACATTTATGCGCATGTTTGAACGCAAAACGCGAACTCGTGCACAAATGGTTCTAAACAATTTATCCAATGCCCAAATTGAATATTTATCTTCCCAAATTCCTATTCCAGCTTTTAAAACTCATAATTCATATTGATTTTACCGAATGCAAAATTTGTGCACATTTGCGCATGTTTGAACGCAAGATGTGAACTCGTGAAAATTTGTGCCCAAATGTTTGAAACTTGTATCCAATGTTTCCAATTGAATAATTAACATCCCAAATGCATGTTGCAGCTTTAAAAATGCATAATTCAAAATTGATTTAACGGAGTCCATCATTTGTGCACATCTGCGCATGTTTGAACGCAAAACGTGAACTCGTGCAAATTTGCGGACAAATGGTTTTAACCATGTTATCCAATGTTCCAATTGAATATTTAACATCCCAAATTCATATTCCAGAGTTAAAAACTTCGAATTCAAATTGATTTAACGGATTGCATAGTTTGTGCACATTTGCGCATGTTTGAACGCAAAACATGAACTCATGCGAATTTGTGCACAAATAGTTTTAACCATGTTATCCAGTGTTCCAATTGAATATTTAACATCCCAAATTCATATTCCAGAGTTAAAAACTTCGAATTCAAATTGATTTAACGGATTGCATTATTTGTGCACACTTGCGCATGTTTGAATGCAAAACATGAACTCGTGCAAATTTGTGCACAAATAGTTTTAAACATGTTATCGAGTGCTCCAATTGAATAATTAACATCCCAAATGCATACTACAGCATTAAAAACTCATAATTCGAATTGATTTAACGGGGTGCGTAATTTGTGCACATTTTGCGCATGTTTGAACGCAAAACGTGAACTCATGCAAATTTGTGCACAAATGGTTTTAGACATGTTATCCAATGTTCCAGTTGAATATTTAACATCAGAAATTCATATTCCAGGGTTAAAAACTTCGAATTCAAATTGATTTAACGGATTGCATAATTTGTGCACATTTATGCGCATGTTTGAACGCAAAACGCGAACTCGTGCACAAATGGTTCTAAACAATTTATCCAATGCCCAAATTGAATATTTATCTTCCCAAATTCCTATTCCAGCTTTTAAAACTCATAATTCATATTGATTTTACCGAATGCAAAATTTGTGCACATTTGCGCATGTTTGAACGCAAGATGTGAACTCGTGAAAATTTGTGCCCAAATGTTTGAAACTTGTATCCAATGTTTCCAATTGAATAATTAACATCCCAAATGCATGTTGCAGCTTTAAAAATGCATAATTCAAAATTGATTTAACGGAGTCCATCATTTGTGCACATCTGCGCATGTTTGAACGCAAAACGTGAACTCGTGCAAATTTGCGGACAAATGGTTTTAACCATGTTATCCAATGTTCCAATTGAATATTTAACATCCCAAATTCATATTCCAGAGTTAAAAACTTCGAATTCAAATTGATTTAAAGGATTGCATAGTTTGTGCACATTTGCGCATGTTTGAACGCAAAACATGAACTCGTGCAAATTTGTGCACAAATAGTTTTAACCATGTTATCCAATGTTCCAATTGAATATTTAGCATCCCAAATTCATATTCCAAAGTTAAAAACTTTGAATTCAAATTGATTTAACGGATTGCATTATTTGTGCACATTTGCGCATGTTTGAATGCAAAACGTGAACTCGTGCAAATTTGTGCAGAAATAGTTTTAAACATGTTATCGAGTGCTCCAATTGAATAATTAACATCCCAAATGCATACTACAGCATTAAAAACTCATAATTCGAATTGATTTAACGGGGTGCGTAATTTGTGCACATTTTGCGCATGTTTGAACGCAAAACGTGAACTCATGCAAATTTGTGCACAAATGGTTTTAGACATGTTATCCAATGTTCCAGTTGAATATTTAACATCCTAAATTCGTATTCCAGGGTTAAAAACTTCGAATTCAAATTGATTTAACGGATTGCATAATTTGTGCACATTTATGCGCATGTTTGAACGCAAAACGCGAACTCGTGCACAAATGGTTCTAAACAATTTATCCAATGCCCAAATTGAATATTTATCTTCCCAAATTCCTATTCCAGCTTTTAAAACTCATAATTCATATTGATTTTACCGAATGCAAAATTTGTGCACATTTGCGCATGTTTGAACGCAAGATGTGAACTCGTGAAAATTTGTGCCCAAATGTTTGAAACTTGTATCCAGTGTTTCCAATTGAATATTTAACATCCTAAATGCATGTTGCAGCTTTAAAAATGCATAATTCAAAATTGATTTAACAGAGTCCATCATTTGTGCACATCTGCGCATGTTTGAACGCAAAACGTGAACTCGTGCAAATTTGCGGACAAATGGTTTTAAACATGTTATCCAATGTTCCAATTGAATATTTAACATCCCAAATTCATATTCCAGAGTTAAAAACTTCGAATTCAAATTGATTTAACGGATTGCATTGTTTGTGCACATTTGCGCATGTTTGAACGCAAAACGTGAACTCGTGCAAATTTGTGCACAAATAGTTTTAAACATGTTATCCAGTGCTCAAATTGAATAATTAACATCCCAAATGCATACTACAGCATTAAAAACTCATAATTCGAATTGATTTAACGGGGTGCGTAATTTGTGCACATTTTACGCATGTTTGAACGCAAAACGTGAACTCGTGCAAATTTGTGCACAAATGGTTTTAGACATGTTATCCAATGTTCCAATTGAATATTTAACATCCCAAATTTGTATTCCAGGGTTAAAAACATCTAATTCAAATTGATTTAACGGATTGCATAATTTGTGCACATTTATGGGCATGTTTGAACGCAAAACGCGAACTCGTGCCCAAATGGTTCTAAACAATTTATCCAATGCCCAAATTGAATATTTATCTTCCCAAATTCCTATTCCAGCTTTTAAAACTCATAATTCATATTAATTTTACCGAATGCAAAATTTGTGCACATTTGAGCATGTTTGAACGCAAGACGTGAACTCGTGAAAATTTATGCCCAAATGTTTGAAACTTGTATCCAATGTTTCCAATTGAATATTTAACATCCCAAATGCATGTTGCAGCTTTAAAAATGCATAATTCAAAATTGATTTAACGGAGTCCATCATTTGTGCACATCTGTGCATGTTTGAACGCAAAACATGAACTCGTGCAAATTTGCGGACAAATGGTTTTAACCATGTTATCCAATGTTCCAATTGAATATTTAACATCCCAAATTCATATTCCAGAGTTCAAAACTTCGAATTCAAATTGATTTAACGGATTGCATAGTTTGTGCACATTTGCGCATGTTTGAACGCAAAACGTGAACTCGTGCAAATTTGTGCACAAATAGTTTTAACCATGTTATCCAATGTTCCAATTGAATATTTAACATCCCAAATTCATATTCCAGAGTTAAAAACTTCGAATTCAAATTG
Source organism: Mallotus nudiflorus (assembly GCA_947683625.1). Classification (NCBI taxonomy): domain Eukaryota; kingdom Viridiplantae; phylum Streptophyta; class Magnoliopsida; order Malpighiales; family Euphorbiaceae; genus Mallotus; species Mallotus nudiflorus. The sequence continues at coordinate 128,494 of CANTUR010001429.1, forward strand.
ATTTAACGGATTGCATTGTTTGTGCACATTTGCGCATGTTTGAACGCAAAACGTGAACTCGTGCAAATTTATGCACAAATAGTTTTAAACATGTTATCCAGTGCTCCAATTGAATAACTAACATCCCAAATGGATACTACAGCATTAAAAACTCATAATTCTAATTGATTTAATGGGGTGCGTAATTTGTGCACATTTTACGCATGTTTGAACGCAAAACGTGAACTCGTGTAAATTTGTGCACAAATGGTTTTAGACATGTTATCCAATGTTCCAGTTGAATATTGAACATCCCAAATTCGTATTCCAGGGTTAAAAACTTCGAATTCAAATTGATTTAACGGATTGCATAATTTGTGCACATTTATGCGCATGTTTGAACGCAAAACGCGAACTCGTGCACAAATGGTTCTAAACAATTTATCCAATGCCCAAATTGAATGTTTATCTTCCCAAATTCCTATTCCAGCTTTTAAAACTCATAATTCATATTGATTTTACCAAATGCAAAATTTGTGCACATTTGCGCATGTTTGAACGCAAGACGTGAACTCGTGAAAATTTGTGCCCAAATGTTTGAAACTTGTATCCATTGTTTCCAATTGAATGTTTAACATCCCAAATGCATGTTGCAGCTTTAAAAATGCATAATTCAAAATTGATTTAACGGAGTCCCATCATTTGTGCACATCTGCGCATGTTTGAACGCAAAACGTGAACTCATGAAAATTTGCGGACAAATGGTTTTAACCATGTTATCCAATGTTCCAATTGAATATTTAACATCCCAAATTCATATTCCAGAGTTCAAAACTTCGAATTCAAATTGATTTAACGGATTGCATAGTTTGTGCACATTTGCGCATGTTTGAACGCAAAACGTGAACTCGTGCAAATTTGTGCACAAATAGTTTTAAACATGTTATCCAGTGCTCAAATTGAATAATTAACATCCCAAATGCATACTCAAGCTGATACAAAACCTCCAAGAATAAGCTTGAGAGCCCCTTTATGTATTCGAACCCCCAAAGCATTAACTTGAAAACCCCAATAGTCAATTCAGCAACAACCCCTAAGAATGGTTAGAAATCAGATTACTTAGATGATCAAAGAATTAGAATAAACAAAACTCGTTTCTAAATTCCAATTTTGAAACACTCCACAAGAAGATGATCAATCTACTTGAATGTTCCTTAAAGCATGTATTCTATATAAGAACACAAAGATAAAAGCAAAACAGCCTTTAGGTTTTAAAACTTCAATTCTGAATAATAAAATTCGTCTAAGGCATATATATATAGCCTTTACAAGGTTTTCCTTAGTGAGTAAGGAAAACTAATAACCCTAATCACAAAAAAAGGAAATTAATCTAATCAGACCTTAAATAGGAATTTTGACATACTTCCTATTTTAAGAATAATTAAACTAACTAAAACTAATGGCTTTTAAAATAACAAATTCGTCCAGCCCTTATTTAACATATTTAAACCTAAATAACAATGCTTAAATAACTCTCCCATGCATATTCAGCCAGCCCATAACAAATGAGGCCCATTATATACTTAATTAAATCCATTAATAACTTGGACTTGAATTAAGTTGTATTGAACTTGAGCTGCACTTGACACAAAGCTTTGGTGTCCTTGTAAACTTTCACTAGCTAAGTTCACAAAGCCTTGTAGATGATGGATTAAGGCTTCTTGAAGTTTCTTAGATTGAGACCTTGTTATAGGTCTTTGAGGCATGCTGATTGGACTCAAAACCTCTTGAACTTGATCCTTGCCTTCTTGACCATGCTCATCTTTATCATGTTGAATTCTTTGAACTTGGTGTGTTAGCTGCTCCATAACATAATTCTTTGATCATCTAAGTAATCTGATTTCTAACCATTCTTAGGGGTTGTTGCTGAATTGACTATTGGGGTTTTCAAGTTAATGCTTTGGGGGTTCGAATACATAAAGGGGTTCTCAAGCTTATTCTTGGAGGTTCCGTATCAACAGCATTAAAAACTCATAATTCGAATTGATTTAACGGGGTGCGTAATTTGTGCACATTTTGCGCATGTTTGAACGCAAAACGTGAACTCGTGCAAATTTGTGCACAAATGGTTTTAGACATGTTATCCAATGTTCCAGTTGAATATTTAACATCCCAAATTCGTATTCCAGGGTTAAAAACTTCGAATTCAAATTGATTTAACGGATTGCATAATTTGTGCACATTTATGCGCATGTTTGAACGCAAAATGCGAACTCGTGCACAAATGGTTCTAAACAATTTATCCAATGCCCAAATTGAATATTTATCTTCCCATATTCCTATTCCAGCTTTTAAAACTCATAATTCATATTGATTTTACCGAATGCAAAATTTGTGCACATTTGCGCATGTTTGAACGCAAGACGTGAACTCGTGAAAATTTGTGCCCAAATGTTTGAAACTTGTATCCAATGTTTCCAATTGAATATTTAACATCCCAAATGCATGTTGCAGCTTTAAAAATGCATAATTCAAAATTGATTTAACGGAGTCCATCATTTGTGCACATCTGCGCATGTTTGAACGCAAAACGTGAACTCGTGCAAATTTGCGGACAAATGGTTTTAACCATGTTATCCAATGTTCCAATTGAATATTTAACATCCCAAATTCATATTCCAGAGTTAAAAACTTTGAATTCAAATTGATTTAACGGATTGCATAGTTTGTGCACATTTGCGCATGTTTGAACGCAAAACGTGAACTCGTGCAAATTTGTGCACAAATAGTTTTAAACATGTTATCCAGTGCTCAAATTGAATATTTATCATCCCAAATTCATATTCCAGCTGTTAAAACTCATAATTAATTTTGATTTTACGGAATGCAAAATTTGTGCACATATGCACTCGTTTTGGCGCAAAACGTAAACATTTGTGCACAAATGTTTGAAACCTGATATCCAATGTTCCAATTGAATAATTAACATCCCAAATGCATACTACAGCATTAAAAACTCATAATTCGAATTGATTTCATGGGGTGCATAATTTGTGCACATTTTGCACATGTTTGAACGCAAAACGTGAACTCGTGCAAATTTGTGCACAAATGGTTTTAGACATGTTATCCAATGTTCCAGTTGAATATTTAACATCCCAAATTCGTATTCCAGGGTTAAAAACATTGAATTCAAATTGATTTAACGGATTGCATAATTTGTGCACATTTATGCGCATGTTTGAACGCAAAACGCGAACTCGTGCACAAATGGTTCTAAACAATTTATCCAATGCCCAAATTGAATATTTATCTTCCCAAATTCCTATTCTAGCTTTTAAAACTCATAATTCATATTGATTTTACCGAATGCAAAATTTGTGCACATTTGCGCATGTTAGAACGCAAGACGTGAACTCGTGAAAATTTGTGCCCAAATGTTTGAAACTTGTATCCAATGTTTCTGATGTGAATCCAAGTTCAAAGCCTAAAGAGATCCAAGATCCGTTAATAGTACAAGAAGGCCCAATCACAAGGTCCAAATCCAAGAAGCTTTAAGAAGCCATATTGGGTTTAATTAAGGACATTTGGAAAGCCCAAGAATTTCAGCCCAATAAGGCATCCATGGAGGCCCAAGGAATAATATTTAACTTGTTTTTGTGTTAATAACAATTAGGGTTACATGTAGCCACCATATACAAGTTAATAGGGTAATTAATACTAAGTAATGGCTATTATTATGGGTAGTGGTTACTAAAGTTAATGGGGTAATGATGGGAATTGTAGGTTTCATCAATTAACTCCCCAATAGCAAGAATACTATGATAAGTTGAATTAGAAGAAAACTAGAAATTACCAATTTAATCCACAAATTCGGATCGTTCAAAGATTGAAGTAAGAAGACAGATGCTACTTAACCCCTTTACCAATAAGGATAAAGATATTAAGGTAGACTTTGAATTTCCTCTTATGCCACAAACAAGAAAGTTTGATAAATAACAAGAAAACAAAGATTTAGATTTTGACACCACAAGCTAGAATAAAGCTTGATAAGTCACAAAGTTTATGCAAGAAATTAAAGACAAAATTCCTCACAATAAAACTCAAACAAAGTTATAATTCATATATCAAAATCATTCATGCTACAAAAGAAAGAAAAGGACTTGTTTATATAGAGTACAAGTCCATGCTCACACTACTAAAATAGACTCACACACATAGGATTACTTTTACTCTTAAATGGCCTTAATAACCATTACCTACATTAATAGCCATTACTTGGTATTGATTACCCCATTAACTTTAATAACCACTACCCATAATAATAGCCATTACTTGGTATTAATTACCCTATTAACTTGTATATGGTGGCTACATGTAACCCTAATTGTTATTAACACAAAAAAAAGTTAAATATTATTCCTTGGGCCTCCATGGATGCCTTATTGGGCTAAAATTCATGGGCTCTCCAAATGTCCTTAATTAAACCCAATATGGCTTCTTGAAGCTTCTTGGATTTGGACCTTGTGATTGGGCCTTCTTGTACTATTAATGGATCTTGGATCTCTTTAGGCTTTGAACTTGGATTCACATCATTCCCCCTTTCTTCAAAAGCATTTGTCCTCAAATCAGCTCCATCATCTTTATCACTTAAATCAAACAAAGACAAGTCACTAACATTAAATGTAGCACTAACATTGCCATACTCACTTGGAAGTTCTAGCTTGTAGGCATTATTGTTGATGCGTTGAAGCACTTTAAAAGGACCATCTCCTCTTGGCATAAGCTTTGATTTCCTTTGGTTAGGAAATCTTTCCTTCCTCAAGTGCACCCACACCCAATCTCCAGGCTCAAAAATGACTTGCTTCCTCCCCTTGTTGTGTTGTTTTTCATATTGGAGTGTCTTCTTCTCAATGTTTGCACGCACCCTCTCATGCGAAGTCTTGATGAACTCAGCTTTTTGTTTCCCCTCTAGATTAGCTTTGTCCAATGGCAATGGTAGCAAATCTAATGGAGTCATTGGGTTGAATCCATACACAACTTCAAATGGTGAGCAATTTGTTGAACCATGCACACTCCTATTGTAAGCAAATTCCACATGTGGCAAACATTCTTCCCAATTCTTCAGATTTCTTTGGATGACAGCCCTCAAAAGTGTTGAAAGTGTCCTATTGACCACCTCCGTTTGTCCATCCGTTTGTGGATGACAAGTTGTAGAATACAAAAGCTTTGTCCCCATCTTTCCCCAAAGAGTCTTCCAAAAGTGACTTAGGAATTTGACATCCCTATCACTCACAATGGTCCTTGGCACTCCATGTAGCCTAACAATCTCCTTGAAGAATAGATTGGCAATATGGGTTGCATTATCCGTCTTGTGACATGGAATGAAATGTGCCATTTTGCTAAACCTGTCCACAACAACAAAAATGGAATCTCTCCCTCCCTTGGACCTAGGTAATCCTAAAACAAAATCCATAGAAATGTCTACCCAAGGTTCATTTGGTATGGTAAGAGGTGTATACAAACCATGAGGCATTGCTTTGGATTTGGCTTGTTTGCAAGTAATGCATTTCTCATAAATTCTCTTAACATCCCTTTTCATGTGTGGCCAAAAGAAATGGTCACCCAACACATCCAAAGTTTTCTTAATCCCAAAATGCCCCATTAAACCTCCGCTATGTGCCTCTCTCACAAGTAACTCTCTTAAAGAACTTTATGGCACACACAATTTGTTTTCCCGAAAAAGAAAACCATCAAACTTATAGAACTTATCAAAACCCCCTTTCTCACATGCCCCATAAACATTAGAAAAATCAGGATCATTAGAATAAAGATCTTTGATGTATTCAAATCCTAATAATTTTGCATCAAGTTTAGAGATCAAGGCATACCTTCTTGACAATGCATCGGCCACCACATTTTCTTTCCCTTGCTTGTACTTAATGATGTATGAAAAGGATTCAATGAATTCCACCCATTTTGCATGTCTCTTGTTGAGCTTTCCTTGTCCTTTGAGATACTTCAAGGACTCATGGTCAGTGTGAATTATGAATTCTTTGTAACCAAGGTAATGCTGCCATATCCTTAGAACCCTCACCAATGCATAGAACTCCTTGTCATATGTAGGGTAGTTTAGACTTGCTCCACTTAGCTTTTCATTAAAGAATGCTATGGGCTTGCCTTCTTGTATCAAAACTCCTCCAATACCTATGCCACTTGCATCCCACTCAATCTCAAAAGGTTTAGTAAAATTTGGCAAAGATAACAAGGGTGTAGAACTTAATTTGTCTTTTAGCAAGTTAAAAGCCTCATCTTGTTCAATTCCCCACTTAAAACCAACATTCTTTTTGATGCATTCAGTTAAAGGTGCAGCTATGGTAGAAAAATTTTTAATGAACCTTCTATAAAAGCTAGCTAAACCATGAAAGCTTCTTGCATCACTTACACTTGTGGGTGTTGGCCATTCTCTAATTACTTTTACCTTTTCTTGATCAACATGAATGCCCTTGTCATTGACAATATATCCAAGAAAAGTAATTTCATTAGTGCAAAAACAACATTTCTTTAGATTAGCATACAACTTCTCTTCTCTAAGCACATCAAAAACACAAGTCAAATGTTGTACATGCTCATCTAAATTTTTGCTATAAACCAAGATATCATCAAAATAGACAACAACAAATTTGCCTATGAATGCTCTTAAAACATGATTCATCAATCTCATGAAAGTGCTTGGTGCATTAGTTAAACCAAAAGGCATTACTAACCACTCATATAAACCATGTTTAGTTTTAAAATTTGTTTTCCATTCATCACCTTCTCTCATTCTAATTTGATGATAACCAGATTTCAAATCAATTTTTGAAAACAAATATGAACCATGCAATTCATCCAACATGTCATCTAGCCTAGGAATGGGATGTCTATACTTCACCGTGATTTTGTTGATGGCATGACAATCAACACACATCCTCCAAGTTCCATCTTTCTTAGGCACTAACAGGACGGGTACGGCACATGGACTCATGCTTTCATGAACATAACCCTTCTCCATAAGCTCACTCACTTGCTTTTGGATTTCCTTGGTCTCCTCCGGATTACATCTATATACTGGTCTATTTGGAATGCTTGCTTCGGGTATGAAATCAATTTGGTGCTCAATGCCTCTTTTAGGTGGCAAACCATTTGGAATTTCTTCTGGGAATAAATCTTCATAAACCTGCAAAAGATCAACAACAACACTAGGCAAACCATTGGTTATTTCGTTAGAAATATGCAAAATCTCCTTGTACATAAGTACAAGCATGTGTTGCCTCAAAAGCATAGCTTCCTTCACATCACTCATTTTTGCATAAACACTCATTTTTCTTTCATTTGAACCTTCCTTGTTTTCTCTCACCATGTGTTTCCCATTTTGGTCAAGAGAATTGGAATTTTTAGGTTCACTCATCTCACCTTTTTCTTTACTCTCAAAGGTTTCCCTTCCCAAAGAATTTCCCAATGAAGAACCCATTTCTTCATATTGTTGCTTGATGCGCATTTGGTCTTCAAAAATCTGTTTTGGGGTTAATGGTCCAAGGTTAAACCTTTTTCCATCCATAGTCAAAGTATACATATTTTTGAATCCATCATGATTAGCCCTTCTATCATATTGCCAAGGTCTCCCCAACAACATATGTCCGGCCAGCAATGGTAACACATCACACAACACCTCATCCTTATATCTACCAATTTGAAAAGAAACTAGAACTTGCTTATTTACCTTTACAACTCCACATTCATTAAGCCATTGCAACTTGTATGGTCTTGGGTGCTTGGTAGTAGGCAACTTCAATTTCTCCACTAGCAAAGTGCTTGCTACATTAGTACAACTTCCACTATCCACAATCATGTTGCACAACTTGTTAGAAATCAAACAATGAGTATGAAACAAATTTTCCCTTTGCTCCCTATGGACATCATGTTTATTTTGCAAACTCAATGTTCTTTGAACAACAAGATTATCTCCCCTAGCACATTCAACATCACTACAATCTTCTAAAGAAGGCATATCATCATCACTATCCCCCTCACTCTCCGATTCAATATCACCATCCCTTAGAATCATAGCTTTCTTATTTGGACATTCCCTAGCAATGTGCCCATGACCCAAACACTTAAAACATTTTATTCCCTTAGTTTGGGCTGGTTGATTCTCACCCTTTCCCTTATTACCCAAGTCAATTTTAGGTTTAGTTTCTTCCACTTTTGTCTTATTAAAAGGTTTATCATCCTTTTTCCCCCAAGAAGTTTTCCAAGAAGAAGAAGAACCCACATTTGGTTTAGAATCATACCTCTTTCCTTTCAATTGCCTTTCCACTTTCATGGCCAAATTCACCATATCTTCAATCTCCACATAATGTTGCAAATCAACAACATCAGCAATGTTTTTGTTTAGCCCTCTCAAAAACCTTGCCAAGGTAGCTTCACGATCTTCTACCACATTTGCTCTAATCATAGCCTTCTCCATTTCTTTGTGATACTCCTCAACACTCATGGATCCCTAAATTAGAGTTTGTAACCTTTGATGAAGCTCTCTATTGTAATGGCTTGGAACAAACCTCTTTCTCATGATTTGTTTCATTTCCCTCCAAGACTCCACGGGTCTTTCTCCATATCTACGTCTTTCCTTGCAAAATTGATCCCACCAAACAATTGCATAATCACTAAACTCAACAGCGGCAAGTTTTACCTTTTTCTCCTCCGAATAATTGTGACATTCGAAGATGAGTTCCACTTTCCTCTCCCATTCAAGGTACACATCTGGATCATTTCTTCCTTGGAATGAAGGAATCTTCATTTTGATGCTTCCAAGGTTGCGATCAACATCATCTTTAGGACGTCCTCTCCTAGCTTGTCTCCTAGGATTGATTTGTTGTCCCACCAAGGTGACTTGATCATCATCCAATTCATCCTCTCCTTCATAGTCCTCTTGGTCAATTGGTGGATGTCTCCTTTCTTTAGGCTCTCCTTGTAATTGGTTAAGGATGCCATCATGCCTCTCCAATTTCTCATTGACTCCCGCCATCATGTTAAACATTCTTTCGAATTATTGTTGCATAGCTTGAATCACATGATCATTTATAGAAGAAGAACTTGTGTCTTTTGACATGATTGTAAAACCTAAAATTTTAACAAAAGAAAATAGAAAAAAAAAACAATCTCACAACACTCCCTTATGTGTTTCACTCAAAATTGATGTATACCACTCGTGTTTACACTCAATTTTGGCTTTTTCTCTAATGATCTCACACTCTTGCCTTTTACCTCTCAAATTTGCCTTTTGATTTCTTAGATTAACTAAGTTTCTCAATCAAACAAAATTCAAGAATGTAGTAATCAATGATAAAAAATAAGGTAGGCTAACAAGAAAATAATAAGGTGAGCTTAAAGAAAAGAACAATTTGTAACAAATAGGCTAATAGAAATGAAAAACAAAGATAGATTATCAAAGAACACAAAGAGACAGAATTATAAAGATAGATCTCAATGGAATATGAAGAGTCAATTTTTTTTAATGTAAACTAAGATCTAACATAGGAATATCAAAGATAACATATACTGTTTTTTATGGACGAATTTTTTTTTTTTTTGATATCTGCAAACAAAATCTTGAGATAAGAAGAATAAAGATAAAAAAAACAAGAATAATAGATAGCAAGAAAGGTGCAAAATATAAGATGAACACAAGATATTGAGAACTAAAAGATAGTTTTGGATACGCAAACCTCAATCTTGAGCCAATGCTCTGATACCACTTATGATGGGAATTGTAGGTTTCATCAATTAACTCCCCAATAGCAAGAATACTATGATAAGTTGAATTAGAAGAAAACTAGAAATTACCAATTTAATCCACAAATTCGGATCGTTCAAAGATTGAAGTAAGAAGATAGATGCTACTTAACCCCTTTACCAACAAGGATAAAGATACTAAGGTAGACTTTGAATTTCCTCTTATGCCACAAACAAGAAAGTTTGACAAATAATAAGAAAACAAAGATTTAGATTTTGACACCACAAGCTAGAATAAAGCTTAATAAGTCACAAAGTTTATGCAAGAAATTAAAGACAAAATTCCTCACAATAAAACTCAAAAAAAGTTATAATTCATATATCAAAATCATTCATGCTACAAAAGAAAGAAAAGGACTTGTTTATATATAGTACAAGTCCATGCTCACACTACTAAAATAGACTCACACACATAGGATTACTTTTACTCTTAAATGGCCTTAATAACCATTACCCACATTAATAGCCATTACTTGGTATTGATTACCCCATTAACTTTAATAACCACTACCCATAATAATAGCCATCACTTGGTATTAATTACCCTATTAACTTGTATATGGTGGCTACATGTAACCCTATTTGTTATTAACACAAAAACAAGTTAAATATTATTCCTTGGGCCTCCATGGATGCCTTATTGGGCTGAAAGTCTTGGGCTTTCCAAATGTCCTTAATTAAACCCAATATGGCTTCTTGAAGCTTCTTGGATTTGGACCTTGTGATTGGGCCTTCTTGTACTATTAATGGATCTTGGATCTCTTTAGGCTTTGAACTTGGATTCACATCAGGTAATCAATACTAAGTAATGGCTATTAATGTGGGTAATGGTTATTAAGGCCATTTAAGAGTAAAAGTAATCCTATGTGTGTGAGTCTATTTTAGTAGTGTGAGCATGGACTTGTACTCTATATAAACAAGTCCTTTTCTTTCTTTTGTAGCATGAATGATTTTGATATATGAATTATAACTTTGTTTGAGTTTTATTGTGAGGAATTTTGTCTTTAATTTCTTGCATAAACTTTGTGACTTATCAAGCTTTATTCTAGCTTGTGGTGTCAAAATCTAAATCTTTGTTTTCTTGTTATTTATCAAACTTTCTTGTTTGTGGCATAAGAGGAAATTCAAAGTCTATCTTAGTATCTTTATCCTTGTTGGTAAAGGGGTTAAGTAGCATCTATCTTCTTACTTCAATCTTTGAACGATCCAAATTTGTGGATTAAATTGGTAATTTCTAGTTTTCTTCTAATTCAACTTATCATAGTATTCTTGCTATTGGGGAGTTAATTGATGAAACCTACAATTCCCATCATAAGTGGTATCAGAGCATTGGCTCAAGATTGAGGTTTGCATATCCAAAACTATCTTTTAGTTCTCAATATCTTGTGTTCATCTTATATTTTGCACCTTTCTTGCTATCTATTATTCTTGTTATTTTTTTATCTTTATTCTTCTTATCTCAAGATTTTGTTTGCAGATATCAAAAAAAAAATTATTATCTTTGAGATTTTTGTGATACCTTTCAATTCGTGCATATATCAAAAAAAAAAATTCGTCCATAAAAAAAAGTATATGTTATCTTTGATATTCCTATGTTAGATCTCAGTTTACATTAAAAAAAAAATTGACTCTTCATATTCCATTGAGATCTATCTTTATAATTTTGTCTCTTTGTGTTCTTTGATAATCTATCTTCGTTTTTCATTTCTATTAGCCTATTTGTTACAAATTGTTCTTTTCTTTAAGCCTACCTTATTATTTTCTTGTTAGCCTACCTTATTTTTTATCATTGATTACTACATTCTTGAATTTTGTTTGATTGAGAAACTTAGTTAATCTAAGAAATCAAAAGGCAAATTTGAGAGGTAAAAGGCAAGAGTGTGAGATCATTAGAGAAAAAGCCAAAATTGAGTGTAAACACGAGTGGTATACATCAATTTTGAGTGAAACACGTGAGGGAGTGTTGTGAGATTGTTTTTTTGTCTATTTTCTTTTGTTAAAATTTTAGGTTTTACAATCATGTCAAAAGACACAAGTTCTTCTTCTACAAATGATCATGTGATTCAAGCTATGCAACAACAATTCGAAAGAATGTTTAACATGATGGCGGGAGTCAATGAGAAATTGGAGAGGCATGATGGCATCCTTAACCAATTACAAGGAGAGCCTAAAGAAAGGAGACGTCCACCAATTGACCAAGAGGACTATGAAGGAGAGGATGAATTGGATGATGATCAAGTCACCTTGGTGGGACAACAAATCAATCCTAGGAGACAAGCTAGGAGAGGACGTCCTAAAGATGATGTTGATCATAACCTTGGAAGCATCAAAATGAAGATTCCTTCATTCCAAGGAAGAAATGATCCAAATGTGTACCTTGAATGGGAGAGGAAAGTGGAACTCATCTTCGAATGTCATAATTATTCAGAGGAGAAAAAGGTAAAACTTGCCGCTGTTAAGTTTAGTGATTATGCAATTGTTTGGTGGGATCAATTTTGCAAGGAAAGACGTAGATATGAAGAAAGACCCGTGGAGTCTTGGAGGGAAATGAAGCAAATCATGAGAAAGAGGTTTGTTCCAAGCCACTACTATAAAGAGCTTCATCAAAGGTTACAAACTCTAATTCAAGGATCCATGAGTGTGGAGGAGTATCACAAAGAAATGGAGAAGGCTATGATTAGAGTAAATGTGGTAGAAGATCGTGAAGCTACCATGGCAAGGTTCTTCAGAGGGCTAAACAAAAACATTGCTGATGTTGTTGATTTACAACATTATGTGGAGATTGAAGATATGGTGAATTTGGCCATGAAAGTGGAAAGGCAATTGAAAGGAAAGAGGTATGATTCTAAACCAAATGTGGGTTCTTCTTCTTCTTGGAAAACTTCTTGGGGGAAAAAGGATGATAAACCTTTTAATAAGTCAAAAGTGGAAGAAAATAAACCTAAAATTGACTTGGCTAATAAGGGAAAGGGTGAGAATCAACCAGCCCAAACTAGGGGAATAAAATGTTTTAAGTGTTTGGGTCATGGACACTTTGCTAGGGAATGTCCAAATAAGAAAGCTATGATTCTAAGGGATGGTGATATTGAATCGGAGAGTGAGGGGGATAGTGATGATGATATGCCTTCTTTAGAAGATTGTAGTGATGTTGAATGTGCTAAGGGAGATAATCTTGTTGTTCAAAGAACATTGAGTTTGCAAAATAAACATGATGTCCATAGGGAGCAAAGGGAAAATTTGTTTCATACTCATTGTTTGATTTCTAACAAGTTGTGCAACATGATTGTGGATAGTGGACGTTGTACTAATGTAGCAAGCACTTTGCTAGTGGAGAAATTGAAGTTGCCTACTACTAAGCACCCAAGACCATACAAGTTGCAATGGCTTAATGAAAGTGGAGTTGTAAAGGTAAATAAGCAAGTTCTAATTTCTTTTCAAATTGGTAGATATAAGGATGAGGTGTTGTGTGACGTGTTACCAATGTTGGCCGGACATATGTTGTTGGGGAGACCTTGGCAATATGATAGAAGGGCTAATCATGATGGATTCAAAAATATGTATACTTTGACTATGGATGGAAAAAGGTTTAACCTTGGACCATTAACCCTAAAACAGATTTTTGAAGACCAAATGCGCATCAAGCAACAATATGAAGAAATGGATTCTTCATTGGGAAATTCTTTAGGAAGGGAAACCTTTGAGAGTAAAGAAAAAGGTGAGATGAGTGAACCTAAAAATTCCAATTCTCTTGACCAAAATGGGAAACACATGGTGAGAGAAAACAAGGAAGGTTCAAATGAAAGAAAAATGAGTGTTTATGCAAAAATGAGTGATGTGAAGGAAGCTATGCTTTTGAGGCAACACATGCTTGTACTTATGTACAAGGAGATTTTGCATATTTCTAACGAAATAACCAATGGTTTGCCTAGTGTTGTTGTTGATCTTTTGCAGGTTTATGAAGATTTATTCCCAGAAGAAATTCCAAATGGTTTGCCACCTAAAAGAGGCATTGAGCACCAAATTGATTTCATACCCAGAGCAAGCATTCCAAATAGACCAGCATATAGATGTAATCCGGAGGAGACCAAGGAAATCCAAAAGCAAGTGAGTGAGCTTATGGAGAAGGGTTATGTTCATGAAAGCATGAGTCCATGTGCCGTACCCGTCTTGTTAGTGCCTAAGAAAGATGGAACTTGGAGGATGTGTGTTGATTATTGTGCCATCAACAAAATCACGGTGAAGTATAGACATCCCATTCCTAGGCTAGATGACATGTTGGATGAATTGCATGGTTCATATTTGTTTTCAAAAATTGATTTGAAATCTAGTTATCATCAAATTAGAATGAGAGAAGGTGATGAATGGAAAATAGCTTTTAAAACTAAACATGGTTTATATGAGTGGTTAGTAATGCCTTTTGGTTTAACTAATGCACTAAGCACTTTCATGAGATTGATGAATCATGTTTTAAGAGCATTCATAGGCAAATTTGTTATTGTCTATTTTGATGATATCTTGGTTTATAGCAAAAATTTAGATGAGCATGTACAACATTTGACTTATGTTTTTTATGTGCTTAGAGAAGAGAAGTTGTATGCTAATCTAAAGAAATGTTGTTTTTGCACTAATGAAATTACTTTTCTTGGATATATTGTCAATGACAAGGGCATTCATGTTGATCAAGAAAAGGTAAAAGTAATTAGAGAATGGCCAACACCCACAAGTGTAAGTGATGCAAGAAGCTTTCATGGTTTAGCTAGCTTTTATAGAAGGTTTATTAAAAAATTTTCTACTATAGCTGCACCTTTAACTGAATGCATCAAAAAGAATGTTGGTTTTAAGTGGGGAATTGAACAAGATGAGGCTTTTGACTTGCTAAAAGACAAATTAAGTTTTGCACCCTTGTTATCTTTGCCAAAATTTACTAAACCTTTTGAGATTGAGTGCGATGCAAGTGGCATAGGTATTGGAGGAGTTTTGATGCAAGAAGGCAAGCCCATAGCATTCTTTAGCGAAAAGCTAAGTGGTGCAAGTCTAAACTACCCTACATATGACAAGGAGTTCTATGCATTGGTGAGAGTTCTAAGGACATGGCAGCATTACCTTGGTTACAAAGAATTCATAATTCACACTGACCATGAGTCCTTGAAGTATCTCAAAGGACAAGGAAAGCTCAACAAGAGACATGCAAAATGGGTGGAATTCATTGAATCCTTTCCGTACATCATTAAGTACAAGTAAGGGAAAGAAAATGTGGTGGTCGATGCATTGTCAAGAAGGTATGCCTTGATCTCTAAACTTGATGCAAAATTATTAGGATTTGAATACATCAAAGATCTTTATTCTAATGATCCTGATTTTTCTAATGTTTATGGGGCATATGAGAAAGGGGGTTTTGATAAGTTCTATAAGTTTGATGGTTTTCTTTTTCGGGAAAATAAATTGTGTGTGCCACAAAGTTCTTTAAGAGAGTTACTTGTGAGAGAGGCACATAGCGAAGGTTTAATGGGGCATTTTGGGATTAAGAAAACTTTGGATGTGTTGGGTGACCATTTCTTTGGCCACACATGAAAAGGGATGTTAAGAGAATTTGTGAGAAATGCATTACTTGCAAACAAGCCAAATCCAAAGCAATGCCTCATGGTTTGTATACACCTCTTACCATACCAAATGAACCTTGGGTAGACATTTCTATGGATTTTGTTTTAGGATTACCTAGGTCCAAGGGAGGGAGAGATTCCATTTTTGTTGTTGTGGACAGGTTTAGTAAAATGGCACATTTCATTCCATGTCATAAGACGGATGATGCAACCCATATTGCCAATCTATTCTTCAAGGAGATTGTTAGGCTACATGGAGTGCCAAGGACCATTATGAGTGATAGGGATGTCAAATTCCTAAGTCATTTTTGGAAGACTCTTTGGGGAAAGATGGGGACAAAGCTTTTGTATTCTACAACTTGTCATCCACAAACGGATGGACAAACGGAGGTGGTCAATAGGACACTTTCAACACTTTTGAGGGTTGTCATCCAAAGAAATCTGAAGAATTGGGAAGAATGTTTACCACATGTGGAATTTTCTTACAATAGGAGTGTGCATGGTTCAACAAATTGCTCACCATTTGAAGTTATGTATGGATTCAACCTAATGACTCCATTAGATTTGCTACCATTGCCATTGGACAAAGCTAATCTAGAGGGGAAACAAAAAGCTGAGTTCATCAAGACTTTGCATGAGAGGGTGCGTACAAACATTGAGAAGAAGACACTCCAATATGAAAAGCAACACAACAAGGGGAGGAAGCAAGTCATTTTTGAGCCCGGAGATTGGGTGTGGGTGCACTTGAGGAAGGAAAGATTTCCTAACCAAAGGAAATCAAAGCTTATGCCAAGAGGAGATGGTCCTTTTAAAGTGCTTCAACGCATCAATAACAATGCCTACAAGCTAGAACTTCCAAGTGAGTATGGCAATGTTAGTGCTACATTTAATGTTAGTGACTTGTCTTTGTTTGATTTAGGTGATAAAGATGATGGAGCTGATTTGAGGACAAATCCTTTTGAAGAAAGGGGGGAATGATGTGAATCCAAGTTCAAAGCCTAAAGAGATCCAAGATCCATTAATAGTACAAGAAGGCCCAATCACAAGGTCCAAATCCAAGAAGCTTCAAGAAGCCATATTGGGTTTAATTAAGGACATTTGGAAAGCCTAAGAATTTCAGCCCAATAAGGCATCCATGGAGGCCCAAGGAATAATATTTAACTTGTTTTTGTGTTAATAACAATTAGGGTTACATGTAGCCACCATATACAAGTTAATAGGGTAATTAATACCAAGTAATGGCTATTATTATGGGTAGTGGTTACTAAAGTTAATGGGGTAATCAATACTAAGTAATGGCTATTAATGTGGGTAATGGTTATTAAGGCCATTTAAGAGTAAAAGTAATCCTATGTGTGTGAGTCTATTTTAGTAGTGTGAGCATGGACTTGTACTCTATATAAACAAGTCCTTTTCTTTCTTTTGTAGCATGAATGAATTTGATATATGAATTATAACTTTTTTTGAGTTTTATTGTGAGGAATTTTGTCTTTAATTTCTTGCATAAACTTTGTGACTTATCAAGCTTTATTCTAGCATGTGGTGTCAAAATCTAAATCTTTGTTTTCTTGTTATTTATCAAACTTTCTTGTTTGTGGCATAAGAGGAAATTCAAAGTCTATCTTAGTATCTTTATCCTTGTTGGTAAAGGGGTTAAGTAGCATCTATCTTCTTACTTCAATCTTTGAACGATCCAAATTTGTGGATTAAATTGGTAATTTCTAGTTTTCTTCTAATTCAACTTATCATAGTATTCTTGCTATTGGGGAGTTAATTGATGAAACCTATAATTCCCATCAGTTTCCAATTGAATTTCTAACATCCCAAATGCATGTTGCAGCTTTAAAAACGTATAATTCAAAATTGATTTAACAGAGTCCATCATTTGTGCACATCTGCGCATGTTTGAACGCAAAATGAGAACTCGTGCAAATTTGCGGACAAATGGTTTTAACCATGTTATCCAATGTTCCAATTGAATATTTAACATCCCAAATTCATATTCCAGAGTTAAAAACTTCGAATTCAAATTGATTTAATGGATTGCATAGTTTGTGCACATTTGCGCATGTTTGAACGCAAAACGTGAACTCGTGCAAATTTGTGCACAAATAGTTTTAAACATGTTATCCAGTGCTCAAATTGAATATTTATCATCCCAAATTCCTATTCCAGCTGTTAAAACTCATAATTCATATTGATTTTACGGAATGCAAAATTTGTGCACATATGCACACGTTTGAACGCAAAACGTGAACATTTGTGCACAAATGTTTGAAACCTGATATCCAATGTTCCAATTGAATAATTAACATCCCAAATGCATACTACAACATTAAAAACTCATAATTCGAATTGATTTCACGGGGTGCGTAATTTGTGCACATTTTGCGCATGTTTGAACGCAAAACGTGAACTCGTGCAAATTTATGCACAAATGGTTTTAGACATGTTATCCAATGTTCCAGTTGAATATTTAATATCCCAAATTCGTATTCCAGGTTTAAAAACTTCGAATTCGAATTGATTTAACGGATTGCATAATTTATGCACATTTATGCGCATGTTTGAACGCAAAACGCGAACTCGTGCACAAATGGTTCTAAACAATTTATCCAATGCCCAAATTGAATATTTATCTTCCCAAATTCCTATTCCAGCTTTTAAAACTCATAATTCATATTGATTTTACCGAATGCAAAACTTGTGCACATTTGCGCATGTTTGAACGCAAGACGTGAACTCGTGAAAATTTGTGCCCAAATGTTTGAAACTTGTATCCAATGTTTCCAAATGAATATTTAACATCCCAAATGCATGATGCAGCTTTAAAAATGCATAATTCAAAATTGATTTAACGGAGTCCATCATTTGTGCACATCTGCGCATGTTTGAACGCAAAACGTGAACTCGTGCAAATTTGCGGACAAATGGTTTTAACCATGTCATCCAATGTTCCAATTGAATATTTAACATCCCAAATTCATATTCCAGAGTTAAGAACTTCGAATTCAAATTGATTTAACGGATTGCATAGTTTGTGCACATTTGCGCATGTTTGAACGCAAAACGTGAACTCGTGCAAATTTGTGCACAAATAGTTTTAAACATGTTATCCAGTGCTCAAATTGAATATTTATCATCCTAAATTCCTATTCCAGCTGTTAAAACTCATAATTCATATTGATTTTACGGAATGCAAAATTTGTGCGCATATGCACACGTTTGAACGCAAAACTTGAACATTTGTGCACAAATGTTTGAAACCTGATATCCAATGTTCCAATTGAATAATTAACATCCCAAATGCATACTACAGCATTAAAAACTCATAATTCGAATTGATTTAACGGGGTGCGTAATTTGTGCACATTTTGCGCATGTTTAAACGCAAAACGTGAACTCGTGCAAATTTGTGCACAAATGATTTTAGACATGTTATCCAATATTCCAGTTGAATATTTAACATCCCAAATTCGTATTCCAGGGTTAAAACCTTCGAATTCGAATTGATTTAACGGATTGCATAATTTGTGCACATTTATGCGCATGTTTGAATGCAAAACGCGAACTCGTGCACAAATGGTTCTAAACAATTTATCCAATGCCCAAATTGAATATTTATCTTCCCAAATTCCTATTCCAGCTTTTAAAACTCATAATTCATATTGATTTTACCGAATGCAAAATTTGTGCACGTTTGCGCATGTTTGAACGCAAGACGTGAACTCGTGAAAATTTGTGCCCAAATGTTTGAAACTTGTATCCAATGTTTCCAATTGAATATTTAACATCCCAAATGCATGTTGCAGCTTTAAAAATGCATAATTCAAAATTGATTTAACGGAGTCCATCATTTGTGCACATCTGCGCATGTTTGAACGCAAAACGTGAACTCGTGCAAATTTGCGGACAAATGGTTTTAACCATGTCATCCAATGTTCCAATTGAATATTTAACATCCCAAATTTATATTCCAGAGTTAAGAACTTCGAATTCAAATTGATTTAACGGATTGCATAGTTTGTGCACATTTGCGCATGTTTGAACGCAAAACGTGAACTCGTGCAAATTTGTGCACAAATAGTTTTAAACATGTTATCCAGTGCTCAAATTGAATATTTATCATCCCAAATTCCTATTCCAGCTGTTAAAACTCATAATTCATATTGATTTTACGGAATGCAAAATTTGTGCGCATATGCACACGTTTGAACGCAAAACTTGAACATTTGTGCACAAGTGTTTGAAACCTGATATCCAATGTTCCAATTGAATAATTAACATCCCAAATGCATACTACAGCATTAAAAACTCATAATTCGAATTGATTTAACGGGGTGCGTAATTTGTGCACATTTTGCGCATGTTTGAACGCAAAACGTGAACTCGTGCAAATTTGTGCACAAATGATTTTAGACATGTTATCCAATGTTCCAGTTGAATATTTAACATCCCAAATTCGTATTCCAGGTTTAAAACCTTCGAATTCGAATTGATTTAACGGATTGCATAATTTGTGCACATTTATGCGCATGTTTGAACGCAAAACGCGAACTCGTGCACAAATGGTTCTAAACAATTTATCCAATGCCCAAATTGAATATTTATCTTCCCAAATTCCTATTCCAGCTTTTAAAACTCATAATTCATATTGATTTTACCGAATGCAAAATTTGTGCACGTTTGCGCATGTTTGAACGCAAGACGTGAACTCGTGAAAATTTGTGCCCAAATGTTTGAAACAAGTATCCAATGTTTCCAATTGAATATTTAACATCCCAAATGCATGTTGCAGCTTTAAAAATGCATAATTCAAAATTGATTTAACGGAGTCCATCATTTGTGCACATCTGCGCATGTTTGAACGCAAAACGTGAACTCGTGCAAATTTGCGGACAAATGGTTTTAACCATGTCATCCAATGTTCCAATTGAATATTTAACATCCCAAATTTATATTCCAGAGTTAAGAACTTCGAATTCAAATTGATTTAACGGATTGCATAGTTTGTGCACATTTGCGCATGTTTGAACGCAAAACGTGAACTCGTGCAAATTTGTGCACAAATAGTTTTAAACATGTTATCCAGTGCTCAAATTGAATATTTATCATCCCAAATTCCTATTCCAGCTGTTAAAACTCATAATTCATATTGATTTTACGGAATGCAAAATTTGTGCGCATATGCACACGTTTGAACGCAAAACTTGAACATTTGTGCACAAATGTTTGAAACCTGATATCCAATGTTCCAATTGAATAATTAACATCCCAAATGCATACTACAGCATTAAAAACTCATAATTCGAATTGATTTAACGGGGTGCGTAATTTGTGCACATTTTGCGCATGATTGAACGCAAAACGTGAACTCGTGCAAATTTGTGCACAAATGATTTTAGACATGTTATCCAATGTTCCAGTTGAATATTTAACATCCCAAATTCGTATTCCAGGTTTAAAACCTTCGAATTCGAATTGATTTAACGGATTGCATAATTTCTGCACATTTATGCGCATGTTTAAACGCAAAACGCGAACTCGTGCACAAATGGTTCTAAACAATTTATCCAATGCCCAAATTGAATATTTATCTTCCCAAATTCCTATTCCAGCTTTTAAAACTCATAATTCATATTGATTTTACCGAATGCAAAATTTGTGCACGTTTGCGCATGTTTGAACGCAAGACGTGAACTCGTGAAAATTTGTGCCCAAATGTTTGAAACTTGTATCCAATGTTTCCAATTGAATATTTAACATCCCAAATGCATGTTGCAGCTTTAAAAATGCATAATTCAAAATTGATTTAACGGAGTCCATCATTTGTGCACATCTGCGCATGTTTGAACGCAAAACGTGAACTCGTGCAAATTTGCGGGCAAATGGTTTTAACCATGTCATCCAATGTTCCAATTGAATATTTAACATCCCAAATTCATATTCCAGAGTTAAGAACTTCGAATTCAAATTGATTTAACGGATTGCATAGTTTGCGCATGTTTGAACGCAAAACGTGAACTCGTGCAAATTTGTGCACAAATAGTTTTAAACATGTTATCCAGTGCTCAAATTGAATATTTATCATCCAAAATTCCTATTCCAGCTGTTAAAACTCATAATTCATATTGATTTTACGGAATGCAAAATTTGTGCACATATGCACACGTTTGAACGCAAAACTTGAACATTTGTGCACAAATGTTTGAAACCTGATATCCAATGTTCCAATTGAATAATTAACATCAAATGCATACTACAGCATTAAAAACTCATAATTCGAATTGATTTCACGGGGTGCGTAATTTGTGCTCATTTTGCGCATGTTTGAACGCAAAACGTGAACTCGTGCAAATTTGTGCACAAATGATTTTAGACATGTTATCCAATGTTCCAGTTGAATATTTAACATCCCAAATATGTATTCCAGGGTTAAAACCTTCGAATTCGAATTGATTTAATGGATTGCATAATTTGTGCACATTTATGCGCATGTTTGAACGCAAAACGCGAACTCGTGAACAAATGGTTCTAAACAATTTATCCAATGCCCAAATTGAATATTTATCTTCCCAAATTCCTATTCTAGCTTTTAAAACTCATAATTCATATTGATTTTACCGAATGCAAAATTTGTGCACGTTTGCGCATGTTTGAACGCAAGACGTGAAATCGTGAAAATTTGTGCCCAAATGTTTGAAACTTGTATCCAATGTTTCCAATTGAATATTTAACATCCCAAATGCATGTTGCAGCTTTAAAAATGCATAAATCAAAATTGATTTAACGGAGTCCATCATTTGTGCACATCTGCGCATGTTTGAACGCAAAACGTGAACTCGTGCAAATTTGCGGACAAATGGTTTTAACCATGTCATCCAATGTTCCAATTGAATATTTAACATCCCAAATTCATATTCCAGAGTTAATAACTTCGAATTCAAATTGATTTAACGGATTGCATAGTTTGCGCATGTTTGAACGCAAAACGTGAACTCGTGCAAATTTGTGCACAAATAGTTTTAAACATGTTATCCAGTGCTCAAATTGAATATTTATCATCCAAAATTCCTATTCCAGCTGTTAAAACTCATAATTCATATTGATTTTACGGAATGCAAAATTTGTGCACATATGCACACGTTTGAACGCAAAACGTGAACATTTGTGCACAAATGTTTGAAACCTGATATCCAATGTTCCAATTGAATAATTAACATCCCAAATGCATACTACAGCGTTAAAAACTCATAATTCGAATTGATTTCACGGGGTGCGTAATTTGTGCACATTTTGCGCATATTTGAACGCAAAACGTGAACTCGTGCAAATTGGTGAACAAATGATTTTAGACATGTTATCCAATGTTCCAGTTGAATATTTAACATCCCAAATTCGTATTCCAGGGTTAAAAACTTCGAATTCGAATTGATTTAACGGATTGCATAATTTGTGCACATTTATGCGCATGTTTGAACGCAAAACGCGAACTCGTGCACAAATGGTTCTAAACAATTTATCCAATGCCCAAATTGAATATTTATCTTCCCAAATTCCTATTCCAGCTTTTAAAACTCATAATTCATATTGATTTTACCAAATGCAAAATTTGTGCAGGTTTCGCATGTTTGAACGCAAGACATGAAGTCGTGAAAATTTGTGCCCAAATGTTTGAAACTTGTATCCAATGTTTCCAATTGAATATTTAACATCCCAAATGCATGTTGCAGCTTTAAAAACGCATAAATCAAAATTGATTTAACGGAGTCCATCATTTGTGCACATCTGCGCATGTTTGAACGCAAAACGTGAACTCGTGCAAATTTGCAGACAAATGGTTTTAACCATGTCATCCAATGTTCTAATTGAATATTTAACATCCCAAATTCATATTCCAGAGTTAAGAACTTCGAATTCAAATTGATTTAACGGATTGCATAGTTTGTGCACATTTGCGCATGTTTGAACGCAAAACGTGAACTCGTGCAAATTTGTGCACAAATAGTTTTAAACATGTTATCCAGTGCTCAAATTGAATATTTATCATCCCAAATTCCTATTCCAGATGTTAAAACTCATAATTCATATTGATTTTACGGAATGCAAAATTTGTGCACATATGCACACGTTTGAACGCAAAACGTGAACATTTGTGCACAAATGTTTAAAACATGATATCCAATGTTCCAATTGAATAATTAAAATCCCAAATGCATACTACAACATTAAAAACTCATAATTCGAATTGATTTCACGGGGTGCGTAATTTGTGCACATTTTGCGCATGTTTGAACGCAAAACGTGAACTCGTGCAAATTTGTACACAAATGGTTTTAGACATGTTATCCAATGTTCCAGTTGAATATTTAACATCCCAAATTCGTATTCCAGGGTTAAAAACTTCGAATTCGAATTGATTTAACGGATTGCATAATTTGTACACATTTATGCGCATGTTTGAACGCAAAACGCGAACTCGTGCACAAATGGTTCTACACAATTTATCCAATGCCCAAATTGAATATTTATCTTCCCAAATTCCTATTCTAGCTTTTAAAACTCAGAATTCATATTGATTTTACAGAATGCAAAATTTGTGCACGTTTGCGCATGTTTGAACGCAAGACGTGAACTCGTGAAAATTTGTGCCCAAATGTTTGAAACTTGTATCCAATGTTTCCAATTGAATATTTAACATCGCAAATGCATGTTGCAGCTTTAAAAATGCATAATTCAAAATTGATTTAATGGAGTCCATCATTTGTGCACATCTGCGCATGTTTGAACACAAAACGTGAACTCGTGCAAATTTGCGGACAAATGGTTTTAACCTTGTCATCCAATGTTCCAATTGAATATTTAACATCCCAAATTCATATTCCAGAGTTAAGAACTTTGAATTCAAATTTATTTAACGGATTGCATAGTTTGTGCACATTTACGCATGTTTGAACGCAAAACGTGAACTCGTGCAAATTTGTGCACAAATAGATTTAAACATGTTATCCAGTGCTCAAATTGAATATTTATCATCCCAAATTCCTATTCCAGCTGTTAAAACTCATAATTCATATTGTTTTTACGGAATGCAAAATTTGTGCGCATATGCACACGTTTAAACGCAAAACTTGAACATTTGTGCACAAATGTTTGAAACCTGATATCCAATGTTCCAATTGAATAATTAACATCCCAAATGCATACTACAGCATTAAAAACTCATAATTCGAATTGATTTCACGGGGTGCGTAATTTGTGCACATTTTGCGCATGTTTGAACGCAAAACGTGAACTCGTGCAAATTTGTGCACAAATGGTTTTAGACATGTTATCCAATGTTCCAGTTGAATATTTAACATCCCAAATTCGTATTCCAAGGTTAAAAACTTCGAATTCGAATTGATTTAACGGATTGCATAATTTGTACACATTTATGCGCATGTTTGAACGCAAAACGCGAACTCGTGCACAAATGGTTCTAAACAATTTATCCAATGCCCAAATTGAATATTTATCTTCCCAAATTCCTATTCCAGCTTTTAAAACTCATAATTCATATTGATTTTACCGAATGCAAAATTTGTGCACGTTTTGCGCATGTTTGAACGCATAACGTGAACTCATGAAAATTTGTGCCCAAATGTTTGAAACTTGTATCCAATGTTTCCAATTGAATATTTAACATCCCAAATGCATGTTTCAGCTTTAAAAATGCATAATTCAAAATTAATTTAACGGAGTCCATCATTTGTGCACATCTGCGCATGTTTGAACACAAAACGTGAACTCGTGCAAATTTGCGGACAAATGGTTTTAACCATGTCATCCAATGTTCCAATTGAATATTTAACATCCCAAATTCATATTCCAGAGTTAAGAACTTCGAATTCAAATTGATTTAACGGATTGCATAGTTTGTGCACATTTGCGCATGTTTGAACGCAAAACGTGAACTCGTGCAAATTTGTGCACAAATAGTTTTAAACATGTTATCCAGTGCTCAAATTGAATATTTATCATCCCAAATTCCTATTCCAGCTGTTAAAACTCATAATTCATATTGATTTTATGGAATGCAAAATTTGTGCGCATATGCACACGTTTGAACGCAAAACTTGAACATTTGTGCACAAATGTTTGAAACCTGATATCCAATGTTCCAATTGAATAATTAACATACCAAATGCATACTATAGCATTAAAAACTCATAATTCGAAATGATTTCACGGGGTGCGTAATTTGTGCACATTTTGCGCATGTTTGAACGCAAAACATGAACTCATGAAAATTTGTGCACAAATGATTTTAGACATGTTATCCAATGTTCCAGTTGAATATTTAACATCCCAAATTCATATTCCAGGGTTAAAACCTTCGAATTCGAATTGATTTAATGGATTGCATAATTTGTGCACATTTATGCGCATGTTTGAACGCAAAACGCGAACTCGTGCACAAATGGTTCTAAACAATTTATCCAATGCCCAAATTGAATATTTATCTTCCCAAATTCCTATTCCAGCTTTTAAAACTCATAATTCATATTGATTTTACCGAATGCAAAATTTGTGCATGTTTGCGCATGTTTGAACGCAAGACGTGAACTCGTGAAAATTTGTGCCCAAATGTTTGAAACTTGTATCCAATGTTTCCAATTGAATATTTAACATCCCAAATGCATGTTGCAGCTTTAAAAATGCATAATTCAAAATTGATTTAACGAAGTCCATCATTTGTGCACATCTGCGCATGTTTGAACGCAAAACGTGAACTCGTGCAAATTTGCGGACAAATGGTTGTAACCATGTCATCCAATGTTCCAATTGAATATTTAACATCCCAAATTCATATTCCAGAGTTAAGAACTTCGAATTCAAATTGATTTAACGGATTGCATAGTTTGTGCACATTTGCGCATGTTTGAACGCAAAACGTGAACTCGTTCAAATTTGTGCACAAATAGTTTTAAACATGTTATCCAGTGCTCAAATTGAATATTTATCATCCCAAATTCCTATTCCAGCTGTTAAAACTCATAATTCATATTGATTTTACGGAATGCAAAATTTATGCGCATATGCACACGTTTGAACGCAAAACTTGAACATTTGTGCACAAATGTTTGAAACCTGATATCCAATGTTCCAATTGAATAATTAACATCCCAAATGCATACTACAGCATTAAAAACTCATAATTCGAATTGATTTCACGGGGTGCGTAATTTGTGCACATTTTGCGTATGTTTGAACGCAAAACGTGAACTCGTGCAAATTTGTGCACAAATGGTTTTAGAAATGTTATCCAATGTTCCAGTTGAATATTTAATATCCCAAATTCGTATTCCAGGGTTAAAAACTTTGAATTCGAATTGATTTAACGGATTGCATAATTTGTGCACATTTATGCGCATGTTTGAACGCAAAATGCGAACTCGTGCACAAATGGTTCTAAACAATTTATCCAATGCCCAAATTGAATATTTATCTTCCCAAATTCCTATTCCAACTTTTAAAACTCATAATTCATATTGATTTTACCGAATGCAAAATTTGTGCACGTTTGCGCATGTTTGAACGCAAGACGTGAACTCGTGAAAATTTATGCCCAAATGTTTGAAACTTGTATCCAATGTTTCCAATTGAATATTTAACATCCCAAATGCATGTTTCAGCTTTAAAAATGCATAATTCAAAATTGATTTAACGGAGTCCATCATTTGTGCACATCTGCGCATGTTTGAACGCAAAACGTGAACTCGTGCAAATTTGCAGACAAATGGTTTTAATCATGTCATCCAATGTTCCAATTGAATATTTAACATCCCAAATTCATATTCTAGAGTTAAGAACTTCGAATTCCAATTGATTTAACGGATTGCATAGTTTGTGCACATTTGCGCATGTTTGAACGCAAAACGTGAACTCGTGCAAATTTGTGCACAAATAGTTTTAAACGTGTTATCCAGTGCTCAAATTGAATATTTATCATCCCAAATTCCTATTCCAACTGTTAAATCTCATAATTCATATTGATTTTACGGAATGCAAAATTTGTGCACATATGCACACGTTTGAACGCAAAACGTGAACATTTGTGCACAAATGTTTGAAACCTGATATCCAATGTTCCAATTGAATAATTAACATCCCAAATGCATACTACAGCATTAAAAACTCATAATTCGAATTGATTTCACGGGGTGCGTAATTTGTGCACATTTTGCGCATGTTTGAACGCAAAACGTGAACTCATGCAAATTTGTGCACAAATGGTTTTAGACATGTTATCCAATGTTCCAGTTGAATATTTAACATCCCAAATTCGTTTTCCGGGGTTAAAAAATTCGAATTCGAATTGATGTAACGGATTGCATAATTTGTGCGCATTTATGCGCATGTTTGAACGCAAAACGCGAACTCGTGCACAAATGGTTCTAAACAATTTATCCAATGCCCAAATTGAATATTTATCTTCCCAAATTCCTATTCCATCTTTTAAAACTCATAATTCATATTGATTTTACCGAATGCAAAATTTATGCACGTTTGCGCATGTTTGAACGCAAGACGTGAACTCGTGAAAATTTGTGCCCAAATGTTTGAAACTTGTATCCAATGTTTCCAATTGAATATTTAACATCCCAATTGCTTGTTGCAGCTTTAAAAACATATAATTCAAAATTGATTTAACGGAGTCTGATGTGAATCCAAGTTCAAAGCCTAAAGAGATCCAAGATCCATTAATAGTACAAGAAGGCCCAATCACAAGGTCCAAATCCAAGAAGCTTCAAGAAGCCATATTGGGTTTAATTAAGGACATTTGGAAAGCCCATGAATTTCAGCCCAATAAGGCATCCATGGAGGCCCAAGGAATAATATTTAACTTGTTTTTGTGTTAATAACAATTATGGTTACATGTAGCCACCATATACAAGTTAATAGGGTAATTAATACTAAGTAATGGCTATTATTATGGGTAGTGGTTACTAAAGTTAATGGGGTAATCAATACCAAGTAATGGCTATTAATGTGGGTAATGGTTATTAAGGCCATTTAAGAGTAAAAGTAATCCTATGTGTGTGAGTCTATTTTAGTAGTGTGAGCATGGACTTGTACTCTATATAAACAAGTCCTTTTCTTTCTTTTGTAGCATGAATGAATTTGATATATGAATTATAACTTTTTTTGAGTTTTATTGTGAGGAATTTTGTCTTTAATTTCTTGCATAAACTTTGTGACTTATCAAGCTTTATTCTAGCTTGTGGTGTCAAAATCTAAATCTTTGTTTTCTTGTTATTTATCAAACTTTCTTGTTTGTGGCATAAGAGGAAATTCAAAGTCTATCTTAGTATCTTTATCCTTGTTGGTAAAGGGGGTTAAGTAGCATCTATCTTCTTACTTCAATCTTTGAACGATCCGAATTTATGGATTAACTTGGTAATTTCTAGTTTTCTTCTAATTCAACTTATCATAGTATTCTTGCTATTGGGGAGTTAATTGATGAAACCTATAATTCCCATCATAAGTGGTATCAGAGCATTGGCTCAAGATTGAGGTTTGCGTATCCAAAACTATCTTTTAGTTCTCAATATCTTGTGTTCATCTTATATTTTGCACCTTTCTTGCTATCTATTATTCTTGTTATTTTTTGTATTCTTTATTCTTCTTATCTCAAGATTTTGTCTGCAGATATCAAAAAAAAAAAGTTGTTATCTTTGAGATTTTTGTGATACCTTTCAATTCGTGCATATATCAAAAAAAAAAAATTCGTCCATAAAAAAAGTATATGTTATCTTTGATATTCCTATGTTAGATCTCAGTTTACATTAAAAAAAAAAAATTTGACTCTTCATATTCCATTGAGATCTATCTTTATAATTCTGTCTCTTTGTGTTCTTTGATGATCTATCTTTTTTTTTCATTTCTATTAGCCTATTTGTTACAAATTGTTCTTTTCTTTAAGCCTACCTTATTATTTTCTTGTTAGCCTACCTTTTTTTTTTTTTTTATCATTGATTACTACATTTTTGAATTTTTTTTGATTGAGAAACTTAGTTCATCTAAGAAATCAAAAGGCAAATTTGAGAGGTAAAAGGCAAGAGTGTGAGATCATTAGAGAAAAAGCCAAAATTGAGTGTAAACACGAGTGGTATACATCAATTTTGAGTGAAACACGTGAGGGAGTGTTGTGAGATTGTCTTTTTTTTCTATTTTCTTTTGTTAAAATTTTAGGTTTTACAATCATGTCAAAAGACACAAGTTCTTCTTCTATAAATGATCATGTGATTCAAGCTATGCAATAATAATTCGAAAGAATGTTTAACATGATGGCGGGAGTCAATGAGAAATTGGAGAGGCATGATGGCATCCTTAACCAATTACAAGGAGAGCCTAAAGAAAGGAGACGTCCACCAATTGACCAAGAGGACTATAAAGGAGAGGATGAATTGGATGATGATCAAGTCACCTTGGTGGGACAACAAATCAATCCTAGGAGACAAGCTAAGAGAGGACGTCCTAAAGATGATGTTGATCGCAACCTTGGAAGCATCAAAATGAAGATTCCTTCATTCCAAGGAAGAAATGATCCAGATGTGTACCTTGAATGGGAGAGGAAAGTGGAACTCATCTTCGAATGTCACAATTATTCGGAGGAGAAAAAGGTAAAACTTGCCGCTGTTGAGTTTAGTGATTATGCAATTGTTTAGTGGGATCAATTTTGCAAGGAAAGACGTAGATATGGAGAAAGACCCATGGAGTCTTGGAGGGAAATGAAGCAAATCATGAGAAAGAGGTTTGTTCCAAGCCATTACTATAGAGAGCTTCATCAAAGGTTACAAACTCTAATTCAAGGATCCATGAGTCTTGAGGAGTATCACAAAGAAATGGAGAAGGCTATGATTAGAGCAAATGTGATAGAAGATCGTGAAGCTACCATGGCAAGGTTTTTGAGAGGGCTAAACAAAAACATTGCTGATGTTGTTGATTTGCAACATTATATGGAGATTGAAGATATGGTGAATTTGGCCATGAAAGTGGAAAGGCAATTGAAAGGAAAGAGGTATGATTCTAAACCAAATGTTGGTTCTTCTTCTTCTTGGAAAACTTCTTGGGGGAAAAAGGATGATAAACCTTTTAATAAGTCAAAAGTGGAAGAAACTAAACCTAAAATTGACTTGGGTAATAAGGGAAAGGGTGAGAATTAACCAGCCCAAACTAGGGGAATTAAATGTTTTAAGTGTTTGGGTGATGGGCACATTGCTAGGGAATGTCCAAATAAGAAAGCTATGATTCTAAGGGATGGTGATATTGAATCGGAGAGTGAGGGGGATAGTGATGATGATATGCCTTCTTTAGAAGATTGTAGTGATGTTGAATGTGCTAAGGGAGATAATCTTATTGTTCAAAGAACATTGAGTTTGCAAAATAAACATGATGTCCATAGGGAGCAAAGGGAAAATTTGTTTCATACTCATTGTTTGATTTCTAACAAGTTGTGCAACATGATTGTGGATAGTGGAAGTTGTACTAATGTAGCAAGCACTTTGCTAGTGGAGAAATTGAAGTTGCCTACTACCAAGCACCCAAGACCATACAAGTTGCAATGGCTTAATGAAAGTGGAGTTGTAAAGGTAAATAAGCAAGTTCTAATTTCTTTTCAAATTGGTAGATATAAGGATGAGGTGTTGTGTGATGTGTTACCAATGTTGGCCGGACATATGTTGTTGGGGAGACCTTGGCAATATGATAGAAGGGCTAATCATGATGGATTCAAAAATATGTATACTTTGACTATGGATGGAAAAAGGTTTAACCTTGGACCATTAACCCCAAAGTAGATTTTTGAAGACCAAATGCACATCAAGCAACAATATGAAGAAATGGGTTCTTCATTGGTAAATTCTTTGGGAAGGGAAACCTTTGAGAATAAAGAAAAAGGTGAGATGAGTGAACCTAAAAATTCCAATTCTCTTGACCAAAATGGGAAACACATGGTGAGAGAAAACAAGGAAGGTTCAAATGAAAGAAAAATGAGTGTTTATGCAAAAATGAGTGATGTGAAGGAAGCTATGCTTTTGAGGCAACAAATGCTTGTACTTATGTACAAGGAGATTTTGCATATTTCTAATGAAATAACCAATGGTTTTCCTAGTGTTGTTGTTGATCTTTTGCAGGTTTATGAAGATTTATTTCTAGAAGAAATTCCAAATGGTTTGCCACCTAAAAGAGGCATTGAGCACCAAATTGATTTCATACCTGGAGCAAGCATTCCAAATAGACCAGCATATAGATGTAATCCAGAGGAGACCAAGGAAATCCAAAAGCAAGTGAGTGAGCTTATAGAGAAGGGTTATGTTCTTGAAAGCATGAGTCCATGTGTCGTACCCGTCTTCTTAGTGCCTAAGAAAGATGGAACTTGGAGGATGTGTGTTGATTGTCGTGCCATCAACAAAATCACGATGAAGTATAGACATCCCATTCCTAGGCTAGATGACATGTTGGATGAATTGCATGGTTCATATTTGTTTTCAAAAATTGATTTGAAATCTGGTTATCATCAAATTAGAATGAGAGAAGGTGATGAATGGAAAACAGCTTTTAAAACTAAACATGGTTTATATGAGTGGTTAGTAATGCCTTTTGGTTTAACTAATGCACCAAGCACTTTCATGAGATTGATGAATCATGTTTTAAGAGCATTCATAGGCAAATTTGTTGTTGTCTATTTTGATGATATCTTGGTTTATAGCAAAAATTTAGATGAGCATGTACAACATTTGACTTGTGTTTTTGATGTGCTTAGAGAAGAGAAGTTGTATGCTAATCTAAAGAAATGTTGTTTTTGCACTAATGAAATTACTTTTCTTGGATATATTGTCAATGACAAGGGCATTCATGTTGATCAAGAAAAGGTAAAAGTAATTAGAGAATGGCCAACACCCACAAGTGTAAGTGATGCAAGAAGCTTTCATGGTTTAGCTAGCTTTTATAGAAGGTTCATTAAAAAATTGTCTACCATAGCTGCACCTTTAACTGAATGCATCAAAAAGAATGTTGGTTTTAAGTGGGGAATTGAACAAGATGAGGCTTTTAACTTGCTAAAAGACAAATTAAGTTCTGCACCCTTGTTATCTTTGCCAAATTTTACTAAACCTTTTGAGATTGAGTGCGATGCAAGTGGCATAGGTATTGGAGGAGTTTTGATGCAAGAAGGCAAGCCCATAGCATTCTTTAGCAAAAAGCTAAGTGGAGCAAGTCTAAACTACCCTACATATGACAAGGAGTTCTATGCATTGGTGAGAGTTCTAAGGACATGGCAGCATTACCTTGGTTACAAAGAATTCATAATTCACACTGACCATGAGTCCTTGAAGTATCTCAAAGGACAAGGAAAGCTCAACAAGAGACATGCAAAATGGGTGGAATTCATTGAATCCTTTCCGTACATCATTAAGTACAAGCAAGGGAAAGAAAATGTTATGGCCGATGCATTGTCAAGAAGGTATGCCTTGATCTCTAAACTTGATGCAAAATTATTAAGATTTGAATACATCAAAGATCTTTATTCTAATGATCCTGATTTTTCTAATGTTTATGGGGCATGTGAGAAAGGGGGTTTTGATAAGTTCTATAAGTTTGATGGTTTTCTTTTTCGGGAAAACAAATTGTGTGTGCCACAAAGTTCCTTAAGAGAGTTACTTGTGAGAGAGGCACATAGCGGAGGTTTAATGGGGCATTTTGGGATTAAGAAAACTTTGGATGTGTTGGGTGACCATTTCTTTTGGCCACACATGAAAAGGGATGTTAAGAGAATTTTTGAGAAATGCATTACTTGCAAACAAGCCAAATCCAGAGCAATGCCTCATGGTTTGTATACACCTCTTACCATACCAAATGAACCTTGGGTAGACATTTCTATGGATTTTGTTTTAGGATTACCTAGGTCCAAGGAGGGAGAGATTCCATTTTTGTTGTTGTGGACAGGTTTAGCAAAATGGCACATTTCATTCCATGTCACAAGATGGATGATGCAACCCATATTGCCAATCTATTCTTCAAGGAGATTGTTAGGCTACATGTAGTGCCAAGGACCATTGTGAGTGATAGGGATGTCAAATTCCTAAGTCACTTTTGGAAGACTCTTTGGGGAAAGATGGGGATAAAACTTTTGTATTCTACAACTTGTCATCCACAAACGGATGGACAAACGGAGGTGGTCAATAGGACACTTTCAACACTTTTGAGGGCTGTCATCCAAAGAAATCTGAAGAATTGGGAAGAATGTTTGCCACATGTGGAATTTGCTTACAATAGGAGTGTGCATGGTTCAATAAATTTCTCACCATTTGAAGTTGTGTATGGATTCAACCCAATGACTCCATTAGATTTGCTACCATTGCCATTGGACAAAGCTAATCTAGAGGGGAAACAAAAAGCTGAGTACATCAAGACTTTGCATGAGAGGGTGCGTGCAAACATTGAGAAGAAGACACTCCAATATGAAAAGCAACACAAAAAGGGGAGGAAGCAAGTCATTTTTGAGCCCGGAGATTGGGTGTGGGTGCACTTGAGGAAGGAAAGATTTCCTAACCAAAGGAAATCAAAGCTTATGCCAAGAGGAGATGGTCCTTTTAAAGTGCTTCAACGCATCAACAACAATGCCTACAAGCTAGAACTTCCAAGTGAGTATGGCAATGTTAGTGCTACTTTTAATGTTAGTGACTTGTCTTTGTTTGATTTAGGTGATAAAGATGATGGAGCTGATTTGAGGACAAATCCTTTTGAAGAAAGGGGGAATGATGTGAATCCAAGTTCAAAGCCTAAAGAGATCCAAGATCCATTAATAGTACAAGAAGGCCCAATCACAAGGTCCAAATCCAAGAAGCTTCAAGAAGCCATATTGGGTTTAATTAAGGACATTTGGAAAGCCCAAGAATTTCAGCCCAATAAGGCATCCATGGAGGCCCAAGGAATAATATTTAACTTGTTTTTGTGTTAATAACAATTAGGGTTACATGTAGCCACCATATACAAGTTAATAGGGTAATTAATACCAAGTAATGGCTATTATTATGGGTAGTGGTTACTAATGTTAATGGGGTAATCAATACCAAGTAATGGCTATTAATGTGGGTAATGGTTATTAAGGCCATTTAAGAGTAAAAGTAATCCTATGTGTGTGAGTCTATTTTAGTAGTGTGAGCATGGACTTGTACTCTATATAAACAAGTGCTTTTCTTTCTTTTGTAGCATGAATGAATTTGAGATATGAATTATAACTTTGTTTGAGTTTTATTGTGAGGCATTTTGTCTTTAATTTCTTACATAAACTTTGTGACTTATCAAGCTTTATTCTAGCTTGTGGTGTCAAAATCTAAATCTTTGTTTTCTTTTTATTTATCAAACTTTCTTGTTTGTGGCATAAGAGGAAATTCAAAGTCTATCTTAGTATCTTTATCCTTGTTGGTAAAGGGGTTAAGTAGCATCTATCTGCTTACCTCAATCTTTGAATGATCCGAATTTATGGATTAACTTGGTAATTTCTAGTTTTCTTCTAATTCAACTTATCATAGTATTCTTGCTATTGGGGAGTTAATTGATGAAACCTACAATTCCCATCAGAGTCCATCATTTGTGCACATCTGCGCATGTTTGAACGCAAAACGTGAACTCGTGCAAATTTGCGGACAAATGGTTTTAACCATGTCATCCAATGTTCCAATTGAATATTTAACATCCCAAATTCATATTCCAGAGTTAAAAACTTTGAATTCAAATTGATTTAACGGATTGCATAGTTTGTGCACATTTGCGCATGTTTGAACGCAAAACGTGAACTCGTGCAAATTTGTGCACAAATAGTTTTAAACATGTTATCCAATGCTCAAATTGAATATTTATCATCCCAAATTCCTATTCCAGCTGTTAAAACTCATAATTCATATTGATTTTACGGAATGTAAAATTTGTGCACATATGCACACGTTTGCATGCAAAACGTGAACATTTGTGCACAAATGTTTGAAACCTGATATCTAATGTTCCAATTGAATAATTAACATCCCAAATGCATACTACAGCATTAAAAACTCATAATTCGAATTGATTTAACGGGGTGCGTAATTTGTGCACATTTTGCGCATGTTTGAACGCAAAATGTGAACTCGTGCAAATTTGTGCACAAATGGTTTTAGACATGTTATCCAATGTTCCAGTTGAATATTTAACATCCCAAATTCGTATTCCAGGGTTAAAAACTTCGAATTCGAATTGATTTAACGAATTGCATAAGTTGTACACATTTATGCGCATGTTTGAATGTAAAACGCGAACTCGTGCACAAATGGTTCTAAATAATTTATCCAATGCCCAAATTGAATATTTATCTTCCCAAATTCCTATGCCAGCTTTTAAAACTCATAATTCATATTGATTTTACCGAATCCAAAATTTGTGCACGTTTGCGCATGTTTGAACGCAAGATGTGAACTCGTGAAAATTTGTGCCCAAATGTTTGAAACTTGTATCCAATGTTTCCAATTGAATATTTAACATCCCAAATGCATGTTGCAGCTTTAAAAACGCATAATTAAAAATTGATTTAACGGAGTCCATCATTTGTGCACATCTGTGCATGTTTGAACGCAAAACGTGAACTCGTGCAAATTTGCGGACAAATGGTTTTAACCATGTCATCAAATGTTCCAATTAAATATTTAACATCCCAAATTCATATTCCAGAGTTAAAAACTTCGAATTCAAATTGATTTAACGGATTGCATAGTTTGTGCACATTTGCGCATGTTTGAACACAAAACATGAACTCGTGCAAATTTGTGCACAAATAGTTTTAAACATGTTATCCAGTGCTCAAATTGAATATTTATCATCCTAAATTCCTATTCCAGCTATTAAAACTCATAATTCATATTGATTTTACGGAATGCAAAATTTGTGCACATATGCACACGTTTGAACGCAAAACGTGAACATTTGTGCACAAATGTTTGGAACCTGATATCCAATGTTCCAATTGAATAATTAACATCCCAAATGCATACTACATCATTAAAAACTCATAATTCGAATTGATTTAACGGGGTGCGTAATTTGTGCACATTTTGCGCATGTTTGAACGGAAAACGTGAACTCGTGCAAATTTGTGCACAAATGGTTTTAGACATGTTATCCAATGTTCCAGTTGAATATTTAACATCCCAAATTCGAATTCTAGGGTTAAAAACTTCGAATTCGAATTGATTTAATGGATTGCATAATTTGTGCACATTTATGCACATGTTTGAACGCAAAACGCGAACTCATGCACAAATGGTTCTAAAAAATTTATCCAATGCCCAAATTGAATATTTATCTTCCCAAATTCCTATTCCAGCTTTTAAAACTCATAATTCATATTGATTTTACCGAATGCAAAATTTGTGCACGTTTGCGCATGTTTGAACGCAAGACGTGAACTCGTGAAAATTTGTGCCCAAATGTTTGAAACTTGTATCCAATGTTTCCAATTGAATATTTAACATCCCAAATGCATGTTGCAGCTTTGAAAACGTATAATTCAAAATTGATTTAACGGAGTCCATCATTTGTTCACATATGCGCATGTTTGAACGCAAAACGTGAACTCGTGCAAATTTGCGGACAAATGGTTTTAACCATGTCATCCAATGTTCCAATTGAATATTTAACATCCCAAATTCATATTCCAGAGTTAAAAACTTCGAATTCAAATTGATTTAACGGATTGCATAGTTTGTGCACATTTGCGCATGTTTGAATGCAAAACGTGAACTCCTGCAAATTTGTGCACAAATAGTTTTAAACATGTTATCCAGTGCTCAAATTGAATATTTATCATCCCAAATTCCTATTCCAGCTGTTAAAACTCATAATTCATATTGATTTTACGGAATGCAAAATTTGTGCACATATGCATACGTTTGAACGCAAAACGTGAACATTTGTGCACAAATGTTTGAAACCTGATATCCAATGTTAAAATTGAATAATTAACATCCCAAATGCATACTACAGTATTAAAAACTCATAATTCGAATTGATTTAACGGGGTGCGTAATTTGTGCACATTTTGCGCATGTTTGAACGCAAAACGTGAACTCGTGCAAATTTGTGCACAAATGGTTTTAGACATGTTATCCAATGTTCCAGTTGAATATTTAACATCCCAAATTCGTATTCTAGGGTTAAAAACTTCAAATTCGAATTGATTTAACGGATTGCATAAGTTGTGCACATTTATGCGCATGTTTGAATGCAAAACGCGAACTTGGGCACAAATGGTTCTAAACAATTTATCCAATGCCCAAATTGAATATTTATCTTCCCAAATTCCTATTCCATATTTTAAAACTCATAATTCATATTGATTTTACCGAATGCAAAATTTGTGCACGTTTGCGCATGTTTGAACGCAAGACGTGAACTCGTGAAAATTTGTGCCCAAATGTTTGAAACTTGTATCCAATGTTTCCAATTGAATATTTAACATCCCAAATGCATGTTGCAGCTTTAAAAATGCATAATTCAAAATTCATTTAACGGAGTCCATCATTTGTTCACATCTGCGCATGTTTGAACGCAAAACGTGAACTCGTGCAAATTTGCGGACAAATGGTTTTAACCATGTCATCCAATGTTCCAATTGAATATTTAACATCCCAAATTCATATTCCAGAGTTAAAAACTTCGAATTCAAATTGATTTAACGGATTGCATAGTATGTGAACATTTGCGCATGTTTGAACACAAAATGTGAACTCGTGGAAATTTGTGCACAAATAGTTTTAAACATGTTATCCAGTGCTCAAATTGAATATTTATCATCCTAAATTCCTATTCTAGCTGTTAAAACTCATAATTCATATTGATTTTACGGAATGCAAAATTTGTGCACATATGCACACGTTTGAACACAAAACGTGAACATTTGTGCACAAATGTTTGAAACCTGATATCCAATGTTCCAATTGAATAATTAACATCCCAAATGCATACTACAGCATTAAAAACTCATAATTCGAATTGATTTAACGGGGTGCGTAATTTGTGCACATTTTGCGCATGTTTGAAAGCAAAACGTGAACTTGTGTAAATTTGTGCACAAATGGTTTTAGACATGTTATCCAATGTTCCAGTTGAATATTTAACATCCCAAATTCGTATCCCAGGGTTAAAAACTTCGAATTCGAATTGATTTAACGGATTGCATAATTTGTGCACATTTATGCGCATGTTTGAACATTTAAAAACGCGAACTCGTGCACAAATGGTTCTAAACAATTTATCCAATGCCCAAATTGAATTTTTATCTTCCCAAATTCCTATTCCAGCTTTTTAAACTCATAATTCATATTGATTTTACCGAATGCAAAATTTGTGCACGTTTGCGCATGTTTGAACGCAAGACGTGAACTCGTGAAAATTTGTGCCCAAATGTTTGAAACTTGTATCCAATGTTTCCAATTGAATATTTAACATCCCAAATGCATGTTGCAGCTTTAAAAACGCATAATTCAAAATTGATTTAACAGACTCCATCATTTATGCACATCTGCGCATGTTTGAACGCAAAACGTGAACTCGTGCAAATTTGCGGACAAATGGTTTTAACCATGTCATCCAATGTTCCAATTGAATATTTGACATCCCAAATTCATATTCCATATTTAAAAACTTCGAATTCAAATTGATTTAACGGATTGCATAGTTTGTGCACATTTGCGCATGTTTGAACGCAAAACGTGAACTCGTGCAAATTTGTGCACAAATAGTTTTAAACATGTTATCCAGTGCTCAAATTGAATATTTATCATCCCAAATTCCTATTCCAGCTGTTAAAGCTCATAATTCATATTGATTTTACGAAATGCAAAATTTGTGCACATATGCACACGTTTGAACGCAAAACTTGAACATTTGTGCACAAATGTTTGAAACCTGATATCCAATGTTCCAATTGAATAATTAACATCCCAAATGCATACTACAGCATTAAAAACTCATAATTCGAATTGATTTAACGGGGTGCGTAATTTGTGCACATTTTGCGCATGTTTGAAAGCAAAACATGAACTCGTGCAAATTTGTGCACAAATGGTTTTAGACATGTTATCCAATGTTCCAGTTGAATATTTAACATCCCAAATTCGTATCCCTGGGTTAAAAACTTCGAATTTGAATTGATTTAACGGATTGCATAATTTGTGCACATTTATGCGCATGTTTGAACATTTAAAAACGCGAACTCGTGCACAAATGGTTCTAAACAATTTATCCAATGCCCAAATTGAATTTTTATCTTCCCAAATTCCTATTCCAGCTTTTAAAACTCATAATTCATATTGATTTTACCGAATGCAAAATTTGTGCACGTTTGCGCATGTTTGAACGCAAGACGTGAACTCGTGAAAATTTGTGCCCAAATGTTTGAAACTTGTATCCAATGTTTCCAATTGAATATTTAACATCCCAAATGCATGTTGTAGCTTTAAAAACACATAATTCAAAATTGATTTAGCAGACTCCATCATTTATGCACATCTGCGCATGTTTGAACGCAAAACGTGAACTCGTGCAAATTTGCGGACAAATGATTTTAAGCATGTCATCCAATGTTCCAATTGAATATTTAACATCCCAAATTCATATTCCAGAGTTAAAAACTTCGAATTCAAATTGATTTAACGGATTGCATAGTTTGTGCACATTTGCGCATGTTTGAACGCAAAACGTGAACTCGTGCAAATTTGTGCACAAATAGTTTTAAACATGTTATCCAGTGCTCAAATTGAATATTTATCATCCCAAATTCCTATTCCAGCTGTTAAAGCTCATAATTCATATTGATTTTACGAAATGCAAAATTTGTGCACATATGCACACGTTTGAACGCAAAACTTGAACATTTGTGCACAAATGTTTGAAACCTGATATCCAATGTTCCAATTGAATAATTAACATCCCAAATGCATACTACAACATTAAAAACTCATAATTCGAATTGATTTAACGGTGTGCGTAATTTGTGCACATTTTGCGCATGTTTGAAAGCAAAACATGAACTCGTGCAAATTTGTGCACAAATGGTTTTAGACATGTTATCCAATGTTCCAGTTGAATATTTAACATCCCATATTCGTATTCCAGGGTTAAAAACCTCAAATTCGAATTGATTTAACGGATTGCATAAGTTGTGCACATTTATGCGCATGTTTGAACGCAAAACGCGAACTCGTGGACAAATGGTTCTAAACAATTTATCCAATGCCCAAATTGAATATTTATCTTCCCAAATTCCTATTCCAGCTTTTAAAACTCATAATTCATATTGATTTTACCGAATGCAAAATTTGTGCACGTTTGCGCATGTTTGAACGCAAGACGTGAACTCGTGAAAATTTGTGCCCAAATGTTTGAAACTTGTATCCAATGTTTCCAATTGAATATTTAACATCCCAAATGCATGTTACAGCTTTAAAAATGCATAATTCAAAATTTATTTAACGGAGTCCATCATTTGTTCACATATGCGCATGTTTGAACGCAAAACGTGAACTTGTGCAAATTTGCGGACAAATGGTTTTAACCATGTCATCCAATGTTCCAATTGAATATTTAACATCCCAAATTCATATTCCAGAGTTAAAAACTTCGAATTCAAATTGATTTAACGGATTGCATAGTTTGTGCACATTTGCGCATGTTTGAACGCAAAACGTGAACTCGTGCAAATTTGTGCACAAATAGTTTTAAACATGTTATCCAGTGCTCAAATTGAATATTTATCATCCCAAATTCCTATTCCAGCTGTTAAAGCTCATAATTCATATTGATTTTACGAAATGCAAAATTTGTGCACATATGCACACGTTTGAACGCAAAATGTGAACATTTGGGCACAAATGTTTGAAACCTGATATCCAATGTTCCAATTGAATAATTAACATCCCAAATGCATACTACAGCATTAAAAACTCATAATTCGAATTGATTTAACGGGGTGCGTAATTTGTGCACATTTTGCACATGTTTGAACGCAAAACGTGAACTCGTGCAAATTTGTGCACAAATGGTTTTAGACATGTTATCCAATGTTCCAGTTGAATATTTAACATCCCAAATTCTTATGCCAAGGTTAAAAACTTCGAATTCGAATTGATTTAACGGATTGCATAATTTGTGCACATTTATACGCATGTTTGAACATTTAAAAACGCGAACTCGTGCACAAATGGTTCTAAACAATTTTTCCAGTGCCCAAATGGAATATTTATCTTCCCAAATTCCTATTCCAGCTTTTAAAACTTATAATTCATATTGATTTTATCGAATGCAAAATTTGTGCACATTTGCGCATGTTTGAACGCAAGACGTGAACTCGTGAAAATTTGTGCCCAAATGTTTGAAACTTGTATCCAATGTTTCCAATTGAATATTTAACATCCCAAATGCATGTTGCAGCTTTAAAAACGCATAATTCAAAATTGATTTAACGGAGTCCATCATTTGTGCACATCTGCGCATGTTTGAACGCAAAACGTGAACTCGTGCAAATTTGCGGACAAATGGTTTTAACCATGTCATCCAATGTTCCAATTGAATATTTAACATCCCAAATTCATATTCCAGAGTTAAAAACTTCGAATTCAAATTGATTTAACGGATTGCATAGTATGTGAACATTTGCGCATGTTTGAACGCAAAATGTGAACTCGTGGAAATTTGTGCACAAATAGTTTTAAACATGTTATCCAGTGCTCAAATTGAATATTTATCATCCTAAATTCCTATTCCAGCTGTTAAAACTCATAATTCATATTGATTTTACGGAATGCAAAATTTGTGCACATATGCACACGTTTGAACACAAAACGTGAACATTTGTGCACAAATGTTTGAAACCTGATATCCAATGTTCCAATTGAATAATTAACATCCCAAATGCATACTACAACATTAAAAACTCATAATTCGAATTGATTTAACGGGGTGCGTAATTTGTGCACATTTTGCGCATGTTTGAAAGCAAAACGTGAACTTGTGCAAATTTGTGCACAAATGGTTTTAGACATGTTATCCAATGTTCCAGTTGAATATTTAACATCCCAAATTCGTATCCCAGGGTTAAAAACTTCGAATTCAAATTGATTTAACGGATTGCATAATTTGTGCACATTTATGCGCATGTTTGAACATTTAAAAACGCGAACTCGTGCACAAATGGTTCTAAACAATTTATCCAATGCCCAAATTGAATTTTTATCTTCCCAAATTCCTATTCCAGCTTTTTAAACTCATAATTCATATTGATTTTACCGAATGCAAAATTTGTGCACGTTTGCGCATGTTTGAACGCAAGACGTGAACTCGTGAAAATTTGTGCCCAAATGTTTGAAACTTGTATCCAATGTTTCCAATTGAATATTTAACATCCCAAATGCATGTTGTAGCTTTAAAAACGCATAATTCAAAATTGATTTAACAGACTCCATCATTTATGCACATCTGCGCATGTTTGAACGCAAAACGTGAACTCGTGCAAATTTGCGGACAAATGATTTTAAGCATGTCATCCAATGTTCCAATTGAATATTTAACATCCCAAATTCATATTCCAGAGTTAAAAACTTCGAATTCAAATTGATTTAACGGATTGCATAGTTTGTGCACATTTGCGCATGTTTGAACGCAAAACGTGAACTCGTGCAAATTTGTGCACAAATAGTTTTAAACATGTTATCCAGTGCTCAAATTGAATATTTATCATCCCAAATTCCTATTCCAGCTGTTAAAGCTCATAATTCATATTGATTTTACGAAATGCAAAATTTGTGCACATATGCACACGTTTGAACGCAAAACTTGAACATTTGTGCACAAATGTTTGAAACCTGATATCCAATGTTCCAATTGAATAATTAACATCCCAAATGCATACTACAGCATTAAAAACTCATAATTCGAATTGATTTAACGGTGTGCGTAATTTGTGCACATTTTGCGCATGTTTGAAAGCAAAACATGAACTCGTGCAAATTTGTGCACAAATGGTTTTAGACATGTTATCCAATGTTCCAGTTGAATATTTAACATCCCATATTCATATTCCAGGGTTAAAAACCTCAAATTCGAATTGATTTAACGGATTGCATAAGTTGTGCACATTTATGCGCATGTTTGAACGCAAAACGCGAACTCGTGGACAAATGGTTCTAAACAATTTATCCAATGCCCAAATTGAATATTTATCTTCCCAAATTCCTATTCCAGCTTTTTAAACTCATAATTCATATTGATTTTACCGAATGCAAAATTTGTGCACGTTTGCGCATGTTTGAACGCAAGACGTGAACTCGTGAAAATTTGTGCCCAAATGTTTGAAACTTGTATCCAATGTTTCCAATTGAATATTTAACATCCCAAATGCATGTTGCAGCTTTAAAAATGCATAATTCAAAATTTATTTAACGGAGTCCATCATTTGTTCACATATGCGCATGTTTGAACGCAAAACGTGAACTTGTGCAAATTTGCGGACAAATGGTTTTAACCATGTCATCCAATGTTCCAATTGAATATTTAACATCCCAAATTCATATTCCAGAGTTAAAAACTTCGAATTCAAATTGATTTAACGGATTGCATAGTTTGTGCACATTTGCGCATGTTTGAACGCAAAACGTGAACTCGTGCAAATTTGTGCACAAA
Source organism: Mallotus nudiflorus (assembly GCA_947683625.1). Classification (NCBI taxonomy): domain Eukaryota; kingdom Viridiplantae; phylum Streptophyta; class Magnoliopsida; order Malpighiales; family Euphorbiaceae; genus Mallotus; species Mallotus nudiflorus. The sequence goes on from CANTUR010001429.1 coordinate 172,659, forward strand.
TAGTTTTAAACATGTTATCGAGTGCTCAAATTGAATATTTATCATCCCAAATTCCTATTCTAGCTGTTAAAGCTCATAATTCATATTGATTTTACGAAATGCAAAATTTGTGCACATATGCACACGTTTGAACGCAAAACGTGAACATTTGTGCACAAATGTTTGAAACCTGAAATCCAATGTTCCAATTGAATAATTAACATCCCAAATGCATACTACAGCATTAAAAACTCATAATTCGAATTGATTTAACGGGGTGCGTAATTTGTGCACATTTTGCACATGTTTGAACGCAAAACGTGAACTCGTGCAAATTTGTGCACAAATGGTTTTAGACATGTTATCCAATGTTCCAGTTGAATATTTAACATCCCAAATTCTTATGCCAAGGTTAAAAACTTCTAATTCGAATTGATTTAACGGATTGCATAATTTGTGCACATTTATACGCATGTTTGAACATTTAAAAACGCGAACTCGTGCACAAATGGTTCTAAACAATTTTTCCAATGCCCAAATGGAATATTTATCTTCCCAAATTCCTATTCCAGCTTTTAAAACTTATAATTCATATTGATTTTATCGAATGCAAAATTTGTGCACATTTGCGCATGTTTGAACGCAAGACGTGAACTCGTGAAAATTTGTGCCCAAATGTTTGAAACTTGTATCCAATGTTTCCAATTGAATATTTAACATCCCAAATGCATGTTGCAGCTTTAAAAACGCATAATTCAAAATTGATTTAACGGAGTCCATCATTTGTGCACATCTGCGCATGTTTGAACGCAAAACGTGAACTCGTGCAAATTTGCGGACAAATGGTTTTAACCATGTCATCCAATGTTCCAATTGAATATTTAACATCCCAAATTCATATTCCAGAGTTAAAAACTTCGAATTCAAATTGATTTAACGGATTGCATAGTATGTGAACATTTGCGCATGTTTGAACGCAAAACGTGAACTCGTGGAAATTTGTGCACAAATAGTTTTAAACATGTTATCCAGTGCTCAAATTGAATATTTATCATCCTAAATTCCTATTCCAGCTGTTAAAACTCATAATTCATATTGATTTTACGGAATGCAAAATTTGTGCACATATGCACACGTTTGAACACAAAACGTGAACATTTGTGCACAAATGTTTGAAACCTGATATCCAATGTTCCAATTGAATAATTAACATCCCAAATGCATACTACAGCATTAAAAACTCATAATTCGAATTGATTTAATGGGGTGCGTAATTTGTGCACATTTTGCGCATGTTTGAAAGCAAAACGTGAACTTGTGTAAATTTGTGCACAAATGGTTTTAGACATGTTATCCAATGTTCCAGTTGAATATTTAACATCCCAAATTCGTATCCCAGGGTTAAAAACTTCGAATTCGAATTGATTTAACGGATTGCATAATTTGTGCACATTTATGCGCATGTTTGAACATTTAAAAACGCGAACTCGTGCACAAATGGTTCTAAACAATTTATCCAATGCCCAAATTGAATTTTTATCTTCCCAAATTCCTATTCCAGCTTTTTAAACTCATAATTCATATTGATTTTACCGAATGCAAAATTTGTGCACGTTTGCGCATGTTTGAACGCAAGACGTGAACTCGTGAAAATTTGTGCCCAAATGTTTGAAACTTGTATCCAATGTTTCCAATTGAATATTTAACATCCCAAATGCATGTTGCAGCTTTAAAAACGCATAATTCAAAATTGATTTAACAGACTCCATCATTTATGCACATCTGCGCATGTTTGAACGCAAAACGTGAACTCGTGCAAATTTGCGGACAAATGATTTTAACCATGTCATCCAATGTTCCAATTGAATATTTAACATCCCAAATTCATATTCCAGAGTTAAAAACTTCGAATTCAAATTGATTTAACGGATTGCATAGTTTGTGCACATTTGCGCATGTTTGAACGCAAAACGTGAACTCGTGCAAATTTGTGCACAAATAGTTTTAAACATGTTATCCAGTCCTCAAATTGAATATTTATCATCCCAAATTCCTATTCCAGCTGTTAAAGCTCATAATTCATATTGATTTTACGAAATGCAAAATTTGTGCACATATGCACACGTTTGAACGCAAAACTTGAACATTTGTGCACAAATGTTTGAAACCTGATATCCAATGTTCCAATTGAATAATTAACATCCCAAATGCATACTACAGCATTAAAAACTCATAATTCGAATTGATTTAACGGTGTGCGTAATTTGTGCACATTTTGCGCATGTTTGAAAGCAAAACATGAACTCGTGCAAATTTGTGCACAAATGGTTTTAGACATGTTATCCAATGTTCCAGTTGAATATTTAACATCCCATATTCGTATTCCAGGGTTAAAACCCTCAAATTCGAATTGATTTAACGGATTGCATAAGTTGTGCACATTTATGCGCATGTTTGAACGCAAAACGCGAACTCGTGGACAAATGGTTCTAAACAATTTATCCAATGCCCAAATTGAATATTTATCTTCCCAAATTCCTATTCCAGCTTTTAAAACTCATAATTCATATTGATTTTATCGAATGCAAAATTTGTGCACATTTGCGCATGTTTGAACGCAAGACGTGAACTCGTGAAAATTTGTGCCCAAATGTTTGAAACTTGTATCCAATGTTTCCAATTGAATATTTAACATCCCAAATGCATGTTGCAGCTTTAAAAATGCATAATTCAAAATTGATTTAACGGAGTCCATCATTTGTGCACATCTGCGCATGTTTGAACGCAAAACGTGAACTCGTGCAAATTTGCGGACAAATGGTTTTAACCATGTCATCCAATGTTCCAATTGAATATTTAACATCCCAAATTCATATTCCAGAGTTAAAAACTTCGAATTCAAATTGATTTAACGGATTGCATAGTATGTGAACATTTGCGCATGTTTGAACGCAAAACGTGAACTCGTGCAAATTTGTGCACAAATAGTTTTAAACATGTTATCCAGTGCTCAAATTGAATATTTATCATCCTAAATTCCTATTCCAGCTGTTAAAACTCATAATTCATATTGATTTTACGGAATGCAGAATTTGTGCACATATGCACACGTTTGAACACAAAACGTGAACATTTGTGCACAAATGTTTGAAACCTGATATCCAATGTTCCAATTGAATAATTAACATCCCAAATGCATACTACAGCATTAAAAACTCATAATTCGAATTGATTTAACGGGGTGCGTAATTTGTGCACATTTTGCGCATGTTTGAAAGCAAAACGTGAACTTGTGCAAATTTGTGCACAAATGGTTTTAGACATGTTATCCAATGTTCCAGTTGAATATTTAACATCCCAAATTCGTATCCCAGGGTTAAAAACTTCGAATTCAAATTGATTTAACGGATTGCATAATTTGTGCACATTTATGCGCATGTTTGAACATTTAAAAACGCGAACTCGTGCACAAATGGTTCTAAACAATTTATCCAATGCCCAAATTGAATTTTTATCTTCCCAAATTCCTATTCCAGCTTTTTAAACTCATAATTCATATTGATTTTACCGAATGCAAAATTTGTGCACGTTTGCGCATGTTTGAACGCAAGACGTGAACTCGTGAAAATTTGTGCCCAAATGTTTGAAACTTGTATCCAATGTTTCCAATTGAATATTTAACATCCCAAATGCATGTTGCAGCTTTAAAAATGCATAATTCAAAATTGATTTAACAGACTCCATCATTTATGCACATCTGCGCATGTTTGAATGCAAAACGTGAACTCGTGCAAATTTGCAGACAAATGGTTTGAACCATGTCATCCAATGTTCCAATTGAATATTTAACATCCCAAATTCATATTCCAGAGTTAAAAACTTCAAATTCAAATTGATTTAACGGATTGCATAGTTTGTGCACATTTGCGCATGTTTGAACGCAAAACGTGAACTCGTGCAAATTTGTGCACAAATAGTTTTAAACATGTTATCCAGTGCTCAAATTGAATATTTATCATCCCAAATTCTTATTCCAGGTATTAAAACTCATAATTGATATTGATTTTACAGAATGCAAAATTTGTGCACATATGCACACGTTTGAACGCAAAACGTGAACATTTGTGCACAAATGTTTGAAACCTGATATCCAATATTCCAATTGAATAATTAACATCCCAAATGCATACTACGGCATTAAAAACTCATAATTCGAATTGATTTAATGGGGTGCGTAATTTGTGCACATTTTGCACATGCTTGAACGCAAAACGTGAACTTGTGCAAATTTATGCACAAATGGTTTGATGTGAATCCAAGTTCAAAGCCTAAAGAGATCAAAGATCCATTAATAGTACAAGAAGGCCCAGTCACAAGGTCCAAATCCAAGAAGCTTCAAGAAGCCATATTGGGTTTAATTAAGGACATTTGGAAAGCCCACGAATTTCAGCCCAATAAGGCATCCATGGAGGCCCAAGGAATAATATTTAACTTGTTTTTGTGTTAATAACAATTAGGGTTACATGTAGCCACCATATACAAGTTAATAGGGTAATTAATACTAAGTAATGGCTATTATTATGGGTAGTGGTTACTAAAGTTAATGGGGTAATCAATAATAAGTAATGGCTATTAATGTGGTTAATGGTTATTAAGGCCATTTAAGAGTAAAAGTAATCCTATGTGTGTGAGTCTATTTTAGTAGTGTGAGCATGGACTTGTACTCTATATAAACAAGTCCTTTGCTTTCTTTTGTAGCATGAATGAATTTGATATATGAATTATAACTTTGTTTGAGTTTTATTGTGAGGAATTTTGTCTTTAATTTCTTGCATAAACTTTGAGACTTATCAAGCTTTATTCTAGCTTGTGGTGTCAAAATCTAAATCTTTGTTTTCTTGTTATTTATCAAACATTCTTGTTTGTGGCATAAGAGGAAATTCAAAGTCTATCTTAGTATCTTTATCCTTGTTGGTAAAGGGGTTAAGTAGCATCTATCTTCTTACTTCAATCTTTGAACGATCTGAATTTGTGGATTAAATTGGTAATTTCTAGTTTTCTTTCAATTCAACTTATCATAGTATTCTTGCTATTGGGGAGTTAATTGATGAAACCTACAATTCCCATCATAAGTGGTATCAGAGCATTGGCTCAAGATTGAGGTTTGCGTATCCAAAACTATCTTTTAGTTCTCAATATCTTGTGTTCATCTTATATTTTGCACCTTTCTTGCTATCTATTATTCTTGTTATTTTTTTTATCTTAATTCTTCTTATCTCAAGATTTTGTTTGCAGATATCAAAAAAAAAAAAAAGTTGTTATCTTTGAGATTTTTGTGATACCTTTCAATTCGTGCATATATCAAAAAAAAAAAAAAAAAAGAAAAATTCGTCCATAAAAAAAGTATATGTTATCTTTGATATTCCTATGTTAGATCTCAGTTTACATTAAAAAAAAAAAAAATTGACTCTTCATATTCCATTGAGATCTATCTTTAAATATTCTGTCTCTTTGTGTTCTTTGATGATCTTTATAATTCCGTCTCTTTGTGTTCTTTGATGATCTTTATAATTCTGTCTCTTTGTGTTCTTTGATAATCTATCTTTGTTTTTCATTTCTATTAGCCTATTTGTTACAAATTGTTCTTTTCTTTAAGCCTACCTTATTATTTTCTTGTTAGCCTACCTTATTTTTTTTTTTATCATTGATTACTACATTCTTGAATTTTGTTTGATTGAGAAACTTAGTTCATCTAAGAAATCAAAAGGCAAATTTGAGAGGTAAAAGGCAAGAGTGTGACATCATCATTAGAGAAAAAGCCAAAATTGAGTGTAAACACGAGTGGTATACATCAATTTTGAGTGAAACACGTGAGGGAGTGTTGTGAGATTGTTTCTTTCTATTTTCTTTTGTTAAAATTTTAGGTTTTACAATCATGTCAAAAGACACAAGTTCTTCTTCTACAAATGATCATGTGATTCAAGCTATGCAACAACAATTCGAAAGAATGTTTAACATGATGGCGGGAGTCAATGAGAAATTGGAGAGGCATGATAGCATCCTTAACCAATTTCAAGGAGAGCCTAAAGAAAGGAGACGTCCACCAATTGACCAAGAGGACTATGAAGGAGAGGATGAATTGAATGATGATCAAGTCACCTTGGTGGGACAACAAATCAATCCTAGGAGACAAGCTAGGAGAGGACGTCCTAAAGATGATGTTGATCGCAACCTTGGAAGCATCAAAATGAAGATTCCTTCATTCCAAGGAAGAAATGATCCAGATGTGTACCTTGAATGGGAGAGGAAAGTGGAACTCATCTTCGAATGTCACAATTATTCGGAGGAGAAAAAGGTAAAACTTGCCGCTGTTGAGTTTAGTGATTATGCAATTGTTTGGTGGGATCAATTTTGCAAGGAAAGACGTAGATATGGAGAAAGACCCGTGGAGTCTTGGAGGGAAATGAAGCAAATCATGAGAAAGAGGTTTGTTCCAAGCCATTACTATAGAGAGCTTCATCAAAGGTTACAAACTCTAATTCAGGGATCCATGAGTGTTGAGGAATATCACAAAGAAATGGAGAAGGCTATGATTAGAGCAAATGTGGTAGAAGATCGTGAAGCTACCATGGCAAGGTTTTTGAGAGGGCTAAACAAAAACATTGCTGATGTTGTTGATTTGCAACATTATGTGGAGATTGAAGATATGGTGAATTTGGCCATGAAAGTGGAAAGGCTATTGAAAGGAAAGAGGTATGATTCTAAACCAAATGTGGGTTCTTCTTCTTCTTGGAAAACTTCTTGGGGGAAAAAGGATGATAAACCTTTTAACAAGTCAAAAGTGAAAGAAAATAAACCTAAAATTGACTTGGGTAATAAGGGAAAGGGTGAGAATCAACCAGCCCAAACTAGGGGAATAAAATGTTTTAAGTGTTTGGGTCATGGGCACATTGCTAGGGAATGTCCAAATAAGAAAGCTATGATTCTAAGGGATGGTGATATTGAATCGGAGAGTGAGGGGGATAGTGATGATGATATGCCTTCTTTAGAAGTTTGTAGTGATGTTGAATGTGCTAAGGGAGATAATCTTGTTGTTCAAAGAACATTGAGTTTGCAAAATAAACATGATGTCCATAGGGAGCAAAGGGAAAATTTGTTTCATACTCATTGTTTGATTTCTAACAAGTTGTGCAACATGATTGTGGATAATGGAAGTTGTACTAATGTAGCAAGCACTTTGCTAGTGGAGAAATTGAAGTTGCCTACTACCAAGCACCCAAGACCATACAAGTTGCAATGGCTTAATGAAAGTGGAGTTGTAAAGGTAAATAAGCAAGTTCTAATTTCTTTTCAAATTGGTAGATATAAGGATGAGGTGTTGTGTGATGTGTTACCAATGTTGGCCGGACATAAGTTGTTGGGGAGACCTTGGCAATATGATAGAAGGGCTAATCATGATGGATTCAAAAATATGTATACTTTGACTATGGATGGAAAAAGGTTTAACCTTGGACCATTAACTCCAAAACAAATTTTTGAAGACCAAATGCGCATCAAGCAACAATATGAAGAAATGGGTTCTTCATTGGGAAATTCTTTGGGAAGGGAAACCTTTGAGAGTAAAGAAAAAAGTGAGATGAGTGAACCTAAAAATTCCAATTCTCTTGACCAAAATGGGAAACACATGGTGAGAGAAAACAAGGAAGGTTCAAATGAAAGAAAAATGAGTGTTTATGCAAAAATGAGTGATGTGAAGGAAGCTATGCTTTTGAGGCAACACATGCTTGTACTTATGTACAAGGAGATTTTGCATATTTCTAACGAAATAACCAATGGTTTGCCTAGTGTTGTTGTTGATCTTTTGCAGGTTTATGAAGATTTATTCCCAGAAGAAATTCCAAATGGTTTGCCACCTAAAAGAGGCATTGAGCACCAAATTGATTTCATACCCGGAGCAAGCATTCCAAATAGACCAGCATATAGATGTAATCCGGAGGAGACCAAGGAAATCCAAAAGCAAGTGAGTGAGCTTATGGAGAAGGGTTATGTTCGTGAAAGCATGAGTCCATGTGCCGTACCCGTCTTGTTAGTGCCTAAGAAAGATGGAACTTGGAGGATGTGTGTTGATTGTCGTGCCATCAACAAAATCACGGTGAAGTATAGACATCCCATTCCTAGGCTAGATGACATGTTGGATGAATTGCATGGTTCATATTTGTTTTCAAAAATTGATTTGAAATCTGGTTATCATCAAATTAGAATGAGAGAAGGTGATGAATGGAAAACAGCTTTTAAAACTAAACATGGTTTTTTCTTATGATGGGAATTGTAGGTTTCATCAATTAACTCCCCAATAGCAAGAATACTATGATAAGTTGAATTGAAAGAAAACTAGAAATTACCAATTTAATCCACAAATTCAGATCGTTCAAAGATTGAAGTAAGAAGATAGATGCTACTTAACCCCTTTACCAACAAGGATAAAGATACTAAGATAGACTTTGAATTTCCTCTTATGCCACAAACAAGAATGTTTGATAAATAACAAGAAAACAAAGATTTAGATTTTGACACCACAAGCTAGAATAAAGCTTGATAAGTCTCAAAGTTTATGCAAGAAATTAAAGACAAAATTCCTCACAATAAAACTCAAACAAAGTTATAATTCATATATCAAATTCATTCATGCTACAAAAGAAAGCAAAGGACTTGTTTATATAGAGTACAAGTCCATGCTCACACTACTAAAATAGACTCACACACATAGGATTACTTTTACTCTTAAATGGCCTTAATAACCATTAACCACATTAATAGCCATTACTTATTATTGATTACCCCATTAACTTTAGTAACCACTACCCATAATAATAGCCATTACTTAGTATTAATTACCCTATTAACTTGTATATGGTGGCTACATGTAACCCTAATTGTTATTAACACAAAAACAAGTTAAATATTATTCCTTGGGCCTCCATGGATGCCTTATTGGGCTGAAATTCATGGGCTTTCCAAATGTCCTTAATTAAACCCAATATGGCTTCTTGAAGCTTCTTGGATTTGGACCTTGTGATTGGGCCCTTCTTGTACTATTAATGGATCTTTGATCTCTTTAGGCTTTGAACTTGGATTCACATCATGGTTTTAGACATGTTATCCAATGTTCCAGTTGAATATTTAACATCCCAAATTCATATCCCAGGGTTAAAAACTTCGAATTCGAATTGATTTAACGGATTGCATAATTTGTGCACATTTATGCGCATGTTTGAACATTTAAAAACGCAAACTCGTGCACAAATGTTTCTAAACAATTTATCCAATGCCCAAATTGGAATATTTATCTTCCCAAATTCCTATTCCAGCTTTTAAAACTCATAATTCATATTGATTTTACCGAAAGCAAAATTTGTGAACGTTTGCGCATGTTTGAACGCAAGACGTGAACTCGTGAAAATTTGTGCCCAAATGTTTGAAACTTGTATCCAATGTTTCCAATTGAATATTTAACATCCCAAATGCATGTTGCAGCTTTAAAAACGCATAATTCAAAATTGATTTAACGGAGTCCATCATTTGTGCACATCTGCGCATGTTTGAACGCAAAATTTGAACTCGTGCAAATTTGCGGACAAATGGTTTTAACCATGTCATCCAATGTTCCAATTGAATATTTAACATCCCAAATTCATATTCCAGAGTTAAAAACTTCGAATTCAAATTGATTTAACGGATTACATAGTTTGTGCACATTTGCGCATGTTTGAACGCAAAACGTGAACTCGTGCAAATTTGTGCACAAATAGTTTTAAACATGTTATCGAGTGCTCAAATTGAATATTTATCATCCCAAATTCCTATTCCAGCTGTTAAAACTCATAATTCATATTGATTTTACGGAATGCAAAATTTGTGCACATATGCAGACGTTTGAACGCAAAACGTGAACATTTGTGCACAAATGTTTGAAACCTGATATCCAATGTTCCAATTGAATAATAACATCCCAAATGCATACTACAGCATTAAAAACTCATAATTCGAATTGATTTAACGGGGTGCGTAATTTGTGCACATTTTGCGCATGTTTGAAAGCAAAACGTGAACTTGTGCAAATTTGTGCACAAATGGTTTTAGACATGTTATCCAATGTTCCAGTTGAATATTTAACATCCCAAATTCGTATCCTAGGGTTAAAAACTTCGAATTCGAATTGATTTAACGGATTGCATAATTTGTGCACATTTATGCGCATGTTTGAACATTTAAAAACGCGAACTCGTGCACAAATGGTTCTAAACAATTTATCCAATGCCCAATTGAATATTTATCTTCCCAAATTCCTATTCCAGATTTTTAAACTCATAATTCATATTGATTTTACCGAATGCAAAATTTGTGCACGTTTGCGCATGTTTGAACGCAAGACGTGAACTCGTGAAAATTTGTGCCCAAAAGTTTGAAACTTGTATCCAATGTTTCCAATTGAATATTTAACATCCCAAATGCATGTTACAGCTTTAAAAATGCATAATTCAAAATTGATTTAACAGACTCCATCATTTATGCACATCTGCGCATGTTTGAACGCAAAACGTGAACTCATGCAAATTTGCGGACAAATGGTTTTAACCATGTCATCCAATGTTCCAATTGAATATTTAACATCCCAAATTCATATTCCAGAGTTAAAAACTTCGAATTCAAATTGATTTAATGGATTGCATAGTTTGTGCACATTTGCGCATGTTTGAACGCAAAACGTGAACTCGTGCAAATTTGTGCACAAATAGTTTTAAACATGTTATCCAGTGCTCAAATTGAATATTTATCATCCCAAATTCTTATTCCAGCTATTAAAACTCATAATTCATATTGATTTTACGGAATGCCAAAATTTGTGCACATATGCACACGTTTGAACGCAAAACGTGAACATTTGTGCACAAATGTTTGAAACCTGATATCCAATATTCCAATTGAATAATTAACATCCCAAATGCATACTACAGCATTAAAAACTCATAATTCGAATTGATTTAATGGGGTGCGTAATTTGTGCACATTTTGCACATGTTTTGAACGCAAAACGTGAACTTGTGCAAAATTTGTGCACAAATGGTTTTAGACATGTTATCCAATGTTCCAGTTGAATATTTAACATCCCGAATTCGTATCCCAGGGTTAAAAACTTCGAATTCGAATTGATTTAACAGATTGCATAATTTGTGCACATTTATGCGCATGTTTGAACATTTAAAAACGCAAACTCGTGCACAAATGTTTCTAAACAATTTATCCAATGCCCAAATTGAATATTTATCTTCCCAAAATCCTATTCCAGCTTTTAAAACTCATAATTCATATTGATTTTTCCGCAAGCAAAATTTGTGAACGTTTGCGCATGTTTGAACGCAAGACGTGAACTCGTGAAAATTTGTGCCCAAATGTTTGAAACTTGTATCCAATGTTTCCAATTGAATATTTAACATCCCAAATGCATGTTGCAGCTTTAAAAACGCATAATTCAAAATTGATTTAACGGAGTCCATCATTTGTGCACATCTGCGCATGTTTGAACGCAAAATTTGAACTCGTGCAAATTTGCGGACAAATGGTTTTAACCATGTCATCCAATGTTCCAATTGAATATTTAACATCCCAAATTCATATTCCAGAGTTAAAAACTTCGAATTCAAATTGATTTAACGGATTACATAGTTTGTGCACATTGCGCATGTTTGAACGCAAAACGTGAACTCGTGCAAATTTGTGCACAAATAGTTTTAAACATGTTATCGAGTGCTCAAATTGAATATTTATCATCCCAAATTCCTATTCCAGCTGTTAAAACTCATAATTCATATTGATTTTACGGAATGGAAAATTTGTGCACATATGCAGACGTTTGAACGCAAAACGTGAACATTTGTGCACAAATGTTTGAAACCTGATATCCAATGTTCCAAATGAATAAGTAACATCCCAAATGCATACTACAACATTAAAAACTCATAATTCGAATTGATTTAACGGGGTGCGTAATTTGTGCACATTTTGCGCATGTTTGAACGCAAAACGTGAACTCGTGCAAATTTGTGCACAAATGGTTTTATACATGTTATCCAATGTTCCAGTTGAATATTTAACATCCCAAATTCGTATCCCAGGGTTAAAAACTTCGAATTCGAATTGATTTAACGGATTGCATAATTTGTGCACATTTATGTGCATGTTTGAACATTTAAAAACGCGAACTCGTGCACAAATGGTTCTAAACAATTTTTCCAATGACCAAATTGAATATTTATCTTCCCAAATTCCTATTCCAGCTTTTGAAACTAATAATTCATATTGATTTTACCGATTGCAAAATTTGTGCACATTTGCACATGTTTGAACGCAAGACGTGAACTCGTGAAATTTTATGCCCAAATGTTTGAAACTTGTATCCAATGTTTCCAGTTGAATATTTAACATCCTAAATGCATGTTGCAGCTTTAAAAATGCATAATTCAAAATTGATTTAACGGAGTCCATCATTTGTGCACATCTGCGCATGTTTGAACGCAAAATGTGAACTCGTGCAAATTTGCGGACAAATGGTTTTAACCATGTCATCCAATGTTCCAATTGAATATTTAACATCCCAAATTCATATTCCAGAGTTAAAAACTTCGAATTCAAATTGATTTAACGGATTGCATAGTTTGTGCACATTTGCGCAATGTTTGAACGCAAAACGTGAACTCATGCAAATTTGTGCACAAATAGTTTTTAAACATGTTATCCAGTGCTCAAATTGAATATTTATCATCCCAAATTCTTATTCCAGGTATTAAAACTCATAATTGATATTGATTTTACGGAATGCAAAATTTGTGCACATATGCACACGTGTTGAACGCAAAACGTGAACATTTGTGCACAAATGTTTGAAACCTGATATCAATGTTCCAATTGAATAATTAACATCCCAAATGCATACTACAGCATTAAAAACTCATAATTCGAATTGATTTAATGGGGTGCGTAATTTGTGCACATTTTGCGCATGTTTGAATGCAAACGTGAACTCGTGCAAATTTGTGCACAAATGGTTTTTAGACATGTTATCCAATGTTCCAGTTGAATATTTAACATCCCAAATTCGTATCCCAGGGTTAAAAACTTCAAATTTGAATTGATTTAACGGATTCCATAATTTGTGCACATTTATGCGCATCTTTGAACATTTAAAAACGCGAACTCGTGCACAAATGGTTCAAAACAATTTATCCAATGCCCAAATTGAATATTTATCTTCCCAAATTCCTATTCCAGCTTTTAAAACTCATAATTCATATTGATTTTACCGATTGCAAAATTTGTGCACATTTGCACATGTTTGAACGCAAGACGTGAACTCGTGAAATTTTATGCCCAAATGTTTGAAACTTGTATCCAATGTTTCCAATTGAATATTTAACATCCTAAATGCATGTTGCAGCTTTAAAAATGCATAATTCAAAATTGATTTAACGGAGTCCATCATTTGTGCACATCTGCGCATGTTTGAACGCAAAATGTGAACTCGTGCAAATTTGCGGACAAATGGTTTTAACCATGTCATCCAATGTTCCAATTGAATATTTAACATCCCAAATTCATATTCCAGAGTTAAAAACTTCGAATTCAAATTGATTTAACGGATTGCATAGTTTGTGCACATTTGCGCATGTTTGAACGCAAAACGTGAACTCATGCAAATTTGTGCACAAATAGTTTTAAACATGTTATCCAGTGCTCAAATTGAATATTTATCATCCCAAATTCTTATTCCAGGTATTAAAACTCATAATTGATATTGATTTTACGGAATGCAAAATTTGTGCACATATGCACACGTTTGAACGCAAAATGTGAACATTTGTGCACAAATGTTTGAAACCTGATATCCAATGTTCCAATTGAATAATTAACATCCCAAATGCATACTACAGCATTAAAAACTCATAATTCGAATTGATTTAATGGGGGTGCGTAATTTGTGCACATTTTGCGCATGTTTGAATGCAAAACGTGAACTCGTGCAAATTTGTGCACAAATGGTTTTAGACATGTTATCCAATGTTCCAGTTGAATATTTAACATCCCAAATTCGTATCCCAGGGTTAAAAACTTCAAATTTGAATTGATTTAACGGATTCCATAATTTGTGCACATTTATGCGCATCTTTGAACATTTAAAACGCGAACTCGTGTAACAAATGGTTCAAAACAATTTATCCAATGCCCAAATTGAATATTTATCTTCCCAAATTCCTATTCCAGCTTTTAAAACTCATAATTCATATTGATTTTACCGATTGCAAAATTTGTGCACATTTGCACATGTTTGAACGCAAGACGTGAACTCGTGAAATTTTATGCCCAAATGTTTGAAACTTGTATCCAATGTTTCCAATTGAATATTTAACATCCTAAATGCATGTTGCAGCTTTAAAAATGCATAATTCAAAATTGATTTAACGGAGTCCATCATTTGTTCACATCTGCGCATGTTTGAACGCAAAACGTGAACTCGTGCAAATTTGCGGACAAATGGTTTTAACCATGTCATCCAATGTTCCAATTGAATATTTAACATCCCAAATTCATATTCCAGAGTTAAAAACTTCGAATTCAAATTGATTTAACGGATTGCATAGTTTGTGCACATTTGCGCATGTTTGAACGCAAAACGTGAACTCGTGCAAATTTGTGCACAAATAGTTTTAAACATGTTATCCAGTGCTCAAATTGAATATTTATCATCCCAAATTCCTATTCCGGCTGTTAAAACTCATAATTCATATTGATTTTACGAAATGCAAAATTTGTGCACATATGCACACGTTTGAACGCAAAACGTGAACATTTGTGCACAAATGTTTGAAACCTGATATCCAATGTTCCAATTGAATAATTAAAATCCCAAATGCATACTACAGCATTAAAAACTCATAATTCGAATTGATTTAATGGGGTGCGTAATTTGTGCACATTTTGCGCATGTTTGAATGCAAAACGTGAACTCGTGCAAATTTGTGCACAAATGGTTTTAGACATGTTATCCAATGTTCCAGTTGAATATTTAACATCCCAAATTCGTATCCCAGGGTTAAAAACTTCAAATTTGAATTGATTTAACGGATTCCATAATTTGTGCACATTTATGCGCATCTTTGAACATTTAAAAACGCGAAACTCTTGTGCACAAATGGTTCAAAACAATTTATCCAATGGCCAAATTGAATATTTATCTTCCCAAATTCCTATTCCAGCTTTTTAAAACTCATAATTCATATTGATTTTACCGATTGCAAAATTTGTGCACATTTGCACATGTTTGAACGCAAGACGTGAACTCGTGAAATT
>CANTUR010001430.1:0-101842 GCA_947683625.1 Mallotus nudiflorus
AATGTAGTAATCAATGATAAAAAATAAGGTAGGCTAACAAGAAAATAATAAGGTAGGCTTAAAGAAAAGAACAATTTGTAACAAATAGGCTAATAGAAATGAAAAAACAAAGATAGATTATCAAAGAACACAAAGAGACAGAATTATAAAGATAGATCTCAATGGAATATGAAGAGTCAATTTTTTTTTTAATGTAAACTGAGATCTAACATAGGAATATCAAAGATAACATATACTTTTTTTTTATGGACGAATTTTTTATTTTTATTTTTTTATGGACGAATTTTTTTTTTTTTTTTTTGATATCTGCAAACAAAATCTTGAGAAAAGAAGAATAAAGATAAAAAAAAATAATAAGAATAATAGATAGCAAGAAAGGTGCAAAATATAAGATGAACACAAGATATTGAGAACTAAAAGATAGTTTTGGATATGCAAACCTCAATCTTGAGCCAATGCTCTGATACCATTTATGATGGGAATTGTAGGTTTCATCAATTAACTCCCCAATAGCAAGAATACTATGATAAGTTGAATTGAAAGAAAACTAGAAATTACCAATTTAATCCACAAATTCGGATCGTTCAAAGATTGAAGTAAGAAGATAGATGCTACTTAACCCCTTTACCAACAAGGATAAAGATACTAAGATAGACTTTGAATTTCCTCTTGTGCCACAAACAAGAAAGTTTGATAAATAACAAGAAAACAAAGATTTAGATTTTGACACCACATGCTAGAATAAAGCTTGATAAGTCACAAAGTTTATGCAAGAAATTAAAGACAAAATTCCTCACAATCAAACTCAAACAAAGTTATAATTTATATATCAAATTCATTCATGCTACAAAAGAAAGCAAAGGACTTGTTTATATAGAGTACAAGTCCATGCTCACACTACTAAAATAGACTCACACACATAGGATTACTTTTACTCTTAAATGGCCTTAATAACCATTAACCACATTAATAGCCATTACTTATTATTGATTACCCCATTAACTTTAGTAACCACTACCCATAATAATAGCCATTACTTAGTATTAATTACCCTATTAACTTGTATATGGTGGCTACATGTAACCCTAATTGTTATTAACACAAAAACAAGTTAAATATTATTCCTTGGGCCTCCATGGATGCCTTATTGGGCTGAAATTCGTGGGCTTTCCAAATGTCCTTAATTAAACCCAATATGGCTTCTTGAAGCTTCTTGGATTTGGACCTTGTGATTGGGCCTTCTTTTACTATTAATAGATCTTGGATCTCTTTAGGCTTTGAACTTGGATTCACATCAGTTAATATGCAATTGGAACATTGGATAACTTGTTTAAAACCATTTGTGCACAAATTTGCACGAGTTCACGTTTTGTGTACAAAGCATGTGTGCACAAACCGTGCATTCAATTATGTCAAATGTATTCATCAGTTTAGAATTATAGAATAAGCAATTAGTATCGTAAATATGCAATTGGAACATTGGATAACATGTTCAAAACCATTTGTGCGCAAATTTGCACGAGTTCACGTTTTGCGTTCAAACAGGCGCCAATGTGCACAAATTGTGCATTCAATTATGTCAATTGTATTCATGAGTTTATAATTCTAGAATAAGTGGTTAGTATTGTAAGTACGCATTCGGAATAACATGTTCAAAAGGATTTGTGCATGAATTTGCATGCGTTCACGTTTTGCGTACAAACATGCGCAAATGTGCAGAAACTGTGCATTCGATTATGTCAACTGTATTCATGAGTTCAGAATTCTAGAATAAGTAGTTGTTATTGTAAATATGCAAATGGAACATTGGATAACATGTTCAAAACTATTTGTGTACAAATTTGTTCACGTTTTGCACACAATCATGTGCAAATGTGGACAAATTGTGAATTCGATTATGTCAATTATATTCATGAGCTTAGAATTAAAGAATAAGTAGTCAGTATTTTTAATATGCAATTGGAACATTGGATAACATGTTCAAAACTATATGTACAAAAATTTACACGAGTCCACGTTTTGTGTAGAAACATGTGCAAATGTGCACAAATTGTGCACTCAATTATGTCAAGTGCATTCATCAGTTTAGAATTCTAGAATAAGTACTTAGTATCGTAAATATGCAATTGGAACATTAGATAACATGTTCAAAAACATTTGTGCACAAATTTGCACGAGTTCACGTTTCGCATTCAAGCATGTGCAAATGTGCCTAAATTGTGCATTCAATTATGTCAACTGTATTCATGGGTTTATAATTCTAGGATAAGTATTGTGAATATGCAATTAGAGCACTGGATAACATGTTCAAAACCATTGGTGCACAAATTTACACGAGTTCACGTTTTGCGCACAAACATGTGCAAATGTGCACAAATTGTGCATTCAATTATTATGTCAATTGTGTCCACGAGTTTAGAATTATAGAATAATTACTTATTATTATAAATATTGAATTGGAACATTGGATAACATGTTCAAAACCATTTGTGAACAACTTTGCACGAGTTCACGTTTTGCGTTCAAACATGTGCAAACGTGCACAAATTGTGAATTCAATTGTGTCTACTGTGTTCATGAGTCCATAATTCTAGAATAAGTACCTAGCATTGTAAATATTCAATTGGAACATCGGAAAACATGTTCAAAACCATTTGTGCACAAAATTGCACGACTTCACGTTTTGCGTACAAATATGTGCAAATGTGCACAAATTGAGCATTCGATTATGCCAATTGTATTCATGAGTTTATAATTCTAGAATAATTAGTTAGTATTGTAAATACACAATTGGAAGATTGGATAACATGTTCAAAAGAAGGATTTGTGCACAAATTTGCATGTGTTCACGTTTTGCGTACAAACATGTGCAAATGTGCACAAATTGTGCATTGAATTATGTCAATCGTAATCATGAGTTTAGAATTCTAGAATTAGTAGTTATTACTGTAAATGTGAAATTGGAACATTGGATAATTTGTTCAAAAGTATTCGTGCACAAATTTGTACGAGTTCACGTTTTGCACACAAACGTGTGCAAATGTGGAAAAAATTGTGCATTCAATTATCTCAGTTGTATTCATGAGTTTAGAATTAAAGAATGAGCATTTAGGGTTGTTAATATGCAATTGGAACATTGGATAACTGATGTGAATCCAAGTTCAAAGCCTAAAGAGATCCAAGATCCATTAATAGTACAAGAAGGCCCAATCACAAGGTCCAAATCCAAGATGCTTCAAGAAGCCATATTGGGTTTAATTAAGGACATTTGGAAAGCCCACGAATTTCAGCCCAATAAGGCATCCATGGAGGCCCAAGGAATAATATTTAACTTGTTTTTGTGTTAATAACAATTAGGGTTACATGTAGCCACCATATACAAGTTAATAGGGTAATTAATACCAAGTAATGGCTATTATTATGGGTAGCGGTTACTAAAGTTAATGGGGTAATCAATACCAAGTAATGGCTATTAATGTGGGTAATGGTTATTAAAGCCATTTAAGAGTAAAAGTAATCCTATGTGTGTGAGTCTATTTTAGTAGTGTGAGCATGGACTTGTACTCTATATAAACAAGTCCTTTTCTTTCTTTTGTAGCATGAATGAATTTGATATATGAATTATAACTTTGTTTGAGTTTTATTGTGAGGAATTTTGTCTTTAATTTCTTGCATAAACTTTGTGACTTATCAAGCTTTATTCTAGCTTGTGGTGTCAAAATCTAAATCTTTGTTTTCTTGTTATTTATCAAACATTCTTGTTTGTGGCATAAGAGGAAATTCAAAGTCTATCTTAGTATCTTTATCCTTGTTGGTAAAGGGGTTAAGTAGCATCTATCTTCTTACTTCAATCTTTGAACGATCCGAATTTGTGGATTAAATTGGTAATTTCTAGTTTTCTTTCAATTCAACTTATCATAGTATTCTTGCTATTGGGGAGTTAATTGATGAAACCTACAATTCCCATCATAAGTGGTATCAGAGCATTGGCTCAAGATTGAGGTTTGCATATCCAAGACTATCTTTTAGTTCTCAATATCTTGTGTTCATCTTATATTTTGCACCTTTCTTGCTATCTATTATTCTTGTTATTTTTTTTTATCTTTATTCTTCTTATCTCAAGATTTTGTTTGCAGATATCAAAAAAAAAAAAAAAAAAAATTCGTCCATAAAAAAAAAAAAAAAATTCGTCCATAAAAAAAAAGTATATGTTATCTTTGATATTCCTATGTTAGATCTCAGTTTACATTAAAAAAAAAATTGACTCTTCATATTCCATTGAGATCTATCTTTATAATTCTGTCTCTTTGTGTTCTTTGATAATCTATCTTTGTTTTTTCATTTCTATTAGCCTATTTGTTACAAATTGTTCTTTTCTTTAAGCCTACCTTATTATTTTCTTGTTAGCCTACCTTATTTTTTATCATTGATTACTACATTCTTGAATTTTGTTTGATTCTGAAACTTAGTTAATTTAAGAAATCAAAAGGCAAATTTGAGAGGTAAAAGGCAAGAGTGTGAGATCATTAGAGAAAAAGCCAAAATTGAGTGTAAACACGAGTGGTATACATCAATTTTGAGTGAAACACGTGAGGGAGTGTTGTGAGATTGTTTTTTTTTCTATTTTCTTTTGTTAAAATTTTAGGTTTTACAATCATGTCAAAAGACACAAGTTCTTCTTCTACAAATGATCATGTGATTCAAGCTATGCAACAACAATTCGAAAGAATGTTTAACATGATGGCGGGAGTCAATGAGAAATTGGAGAGGCATGATGGCATCCTTAACCAATTACAAGGAGAGCCTAAAGAAAGGAGACGTCCACCAATTGACCAAGAGGACTATGAAGGAGAGGATGAATTGGATGATGATCAAGTCACCTTGGTGGGACAACAAATCAATCCTAGGAGACAAGCTAGGAGAGGACGTCCTAAAGATGATGTTGATCGTAACCTTGGAAGCATCAAAATGAAGATTCCTTCATTCCAAGGAAGAAATGATCCAGATGTGTACCTTGAATGGGAGAGGAAAGTGGAACTCATCTTCGAATGTCACAATTATTCGGAGGAGAAAAAGGTAAAACTTGCCGCTGTTGAGTTTAGTGATTATGCAATTGTTTGGTGGGATCAATTTTGCAAGGAAAGACGTAGATATGAAGAAAGACCCGTGGAGTCTTGGAGGGAAATGAAGCAAATCATGAGAAAGAGGTTTGTTCCAAGCCACTACTATAGAGAGCTTCATCAAAGGTTACGAACTCTAATTCAAGGATCCATGAGTGTGGAGGAGTATCACAAAGAAATGGAGAAGGCTATGATTAGAGCAAATGTGGTAGAAGATCGTGAAGCTACCATGGCAAGGTTTTTGAGAGGGCTAAACAAAAACATTGCTGATGTTGTTGATTTGCAACATTATGTGGAGATTGAAGATATGGTGAATTTGGCCATGAAAGTGGAAAGGCAATTGAAAGGAAAGAGGTATGATTCTAAACCAAATGTGGGTTCTTCTTCTTCTTGGAAAACTTCTTGGGGGAAAAAGGATAATAAACCTTTTAACAAGTCAAAAATGGAAGAAAATAAACCAAAAATTGACTTGGGTAATAAGGGAAAGGGTGAGAATCAACCAACCCAAACTAGGGGAATAAAATGTTTTAAGTGTTTGGGTCATGGACACATTGCTAGGGAATGTCCAAATAAGAAAGTTATGATTCTAAGGGATGGTGATATTGAATCGGAGAGTGAGGGGGATAGTGATGATGATATGCCTTCTTTAGAAGATTGTAGTGATGTTGAATGTGCTAAGGGAGATAATCTTGTTGTTCAAAGAACATTGAGTTTGCAAAATAAACATGATGTCCATAGGGAGCAAAGGGAAAATTTGTTTCATACTCATTGTTTGATTTCTAACAAGTTGTGCAACATGATTGTGGATAGTGGAAGTTGTACTAATGTAGCAAGCACTTTGCTAGTGGAGAAATTGAAGTTGCCTACTACCAAGCACCCAAGACCATACAAGTTGCAATGGCTTAATGAAAGTGGAGTTGTAAAGGTAAATAAGCAAGTTCTAGTTTCTTTTCAAATTGGTAGATATAAGGATGAGGTGTTGTGTGATGTGTTACCAATGTTGGCCGGACATATGTTGTTGGGGAGACCTTGGCAATATGATAGAAGGGCTAATCATGATGGATTCAAAAATATGTATACTTTGATTATGGATGGAAAAAGGTTTAACCTTGGACCATTAACCCCAAAACAGATTTTTGAAGACCAAATGCGCATCAAGCAACAATATGAAGAAATGGGTTCTTCATTGGGAAATTCTTTGGGAAGGGAAACCTTTGAGAGTAAAGAAAAAGGTGAGATGAGTGAACCTAAAAATTCCAATTCTCTTGACCAAAATGGGAAACACATGGTGAGAGAAAACAAGGAAGGTTCAAATGAAAGAAAAATGAGTGTTTATGCAAAAATGAGTGATGTGAAGGAAGCTATGCTTTTGAGGCAACACATGCTTGTACTTATGTACAAGGAGATTTTGCATATTTCTAACGAAATAACCAATGGTTTGCCTAGTGTTGTTGTTGATCTTTTGCAGGTTTATGAAGATTTATTCCTAGAAGAAATTCCAAATGGTTTGCCACCTAAAAGAGGCATTGAGCACCAAATTGATTTCATACCCGGAGCAAGCATTCCAAATAGACCAGCATATAGATGTAATCCGGAGGAGACCAAGGAAATCCAAAAGCAAGTGAGTGAGCTTATGGAGAAGGATTATGTTCGTGAAAGCATGAGTCCATATGCCGTACCCGTCTTGTTAGTGCCTAAGAAAGATGGAACTTGGAGGATGTGTGTTGATTGTCGTGCCATCAACAAAATCACGATGAAGTATAGACATCCCATTCCTAGGCTAGATGACATGTTGGATGAATTGCATGGTTCATATTTGTTTTCAAAAATTGATTTGAAATCTGGTTATCATCAAATTAGAATGAGAGAAGGTGATGAATGGAAAACAGCTTTTAAAACTAAACATGGTTTATATGAGTGGTTAGTAATGCCTTTTGGTTTAACTAATGCACCAAGCACTTTCATGAGATTGATGAATCATGTTTTAAGAGCATTCATAGGCAAATTTGTTGTTGTCTATTTTGATGATATCTTGGTTTATAGCAAAAATTTAGATGAGCATGTACAACATTTGACTTGTGTTTTTGATGTGCTTAGAGAAGAGAAGTTGTATGCTAATCTAAAGAAATGTTGTTTTTGCACTAATGAAATTACTTTTCTTGGATATATTGTCAATGACAAGGGCATTCATGTTGATCAAGAAAAGGTAAAAGTAATTAGAGAATGGCCAACACCCACAAGTGTAAGTGAAGCAAGAAGCTTTCATGGTTTAGCTAGCTTTTATAGAAGGTTCATTAAAAATTTTTCTACCATAGCTGCACCTTTAACTGAATGCATCAAAAAGAATGTTGGTTTTAAGTGGGGAATTGAACAAGATGAGGCTTTTAACTTGCTAAAAGACAAATTAAGTTCTGCACCCTTGTTATCTTTGCCAAATTTTACTAAACCTTTTGAGATTGAGTGCGATGCAAGTGGCATAGGTATTGGAGGAGTTTTGATGCAAGAAGGCAAGCCCATAGCATTCTTTAGCGAAAAGCTAAGTGGAGCAAGTCTAAACTACCCTACATATGACAAGGAGTTCTATGCATTGGTGAGAGTTCTAAGGACATGGCAGCATTACCTTGGTTACAAAGAATTCATAATTCACACTGACCATGAGTCCTTGA
This sequence comes from Mallotus nudiflorus, assembly GCA_947683625.1. Taxonomy (NCBI): domain Eukaryota; kingdom Viridiplantae; phylum Streptophyta; class Magnoliopsida; order Malpighiales; family Euphorbiaceae; genus Mallotus; species Mallotus nudiflorus. The sequence continues at coordinate 7,787 of CANTUR010001430.1, forward strand.
AGTATCTCAAAGGACAAGGAAAGCTCAACAAGAGACATGCAAAATGGGTGGAATTCATTGAATCCTTTCCGTACATCATTAAGTACAAGCAAGGGAAAGAAAATGTGGTGGCCGATGCATTGTCAAGAAGGTATGCCTTGATCTCTAAACTTGATGCAAAATTATTAGGATTTGAATACATCAAAGATCTTTATTCTAATGATCCTGATTTTTCTAATGTTTATGGGGCATGTGAGAAAGGGGGTTTTGATAAGTTCTATAAGTTTGATGGTTTTCTTTTTCGGGAAAACAAATTGTGTGTGCCACAAAGTTCTTTAAGAGAGTTACTTGTGAGAGAGGCACATAGCGGAGGTTTAATGGGGCATTTTGGGATTAAGAAAACTTTGGATGTGTTAGGTGACCATTTCTTTTGGCCACACATGAAAAGGGATGTTAAGAGAATTTGTGAGAAATGCATTACTTACAAACAAGCCAAATCCAAAGCAATGCCTCATGGTTTGTATACACCTCTTACCATACCAAATGAACCTTGGGTAGACATTTCTATGGATTTTGTTTTAGGATTACCTAGGTCTAAGGGAGGGAGAGATTCCATTTTTGTTGTTGTGGACAGGTTTAGCAAAATGGCACATTTCATTCCATGTCACAAGACGGATGATGCAACCCATATTGCCAATCTATTCTTCAAGGAGATTGTTAGGCTACATGGAGTGCCAAGGACCATTGTGAGTGATAGGGATGTCAAATTCCTAAGTCACTTTTGGAAGACTCTTTGGGGAAAGATGGGGACAAAGCTTTTGTATTCTACAACTTGTCATCCACAAACGGATGGACAAACGGAGGTGGTCAATAGGACACTTTCAACACTTTTGAGGGCTGTCATCCAAAGAAATATGAAGAATTGGGAAGAATGTTTGCCACATGTGGAATTTGCTTACAATAGGAGTGTGCATGGTTCAACAAATTGCTCACCATTTGAAGTTGTGTATGGATTCAACCCAATGACTCCATTAGATTTGCTACCATTGCCATTGGACAAAGCTAATCTAGAGGGGAAACAAAAAGCTGAGTTCATCAAGACTTTGCATGAGAGGGTGCGTGCAAACATTGAGAAGAAGACACTCCAATATGAAAAGCAACACAACAAGGGGAGGAAGCAAGTCATTTTTGAGCCCGGAGATTGGGTGTGGGTGCACTTGAGGAAGGAAAGATTTCCTAACCAAAGGAAATCAAAGCTTATGCCAAGAGGAGATGGTCCTTTTAAAGTGCTTCAACGCATCAACAACAATGCCTACAAGCTAGAACTTCCAAGTGAGTATGGCAATGTTAGTGCTACATTTAATGTTAGTGACTTGTCTTTGTTTGATTTAGGTGATAAAGATGATGGAGCTGATTTGAGGACAAATCCTTTTAAAGATAGGGGGAATGATGTGAATCCAAGTTCAAAGCCTAAAGAGATCCAAGATCCATTAATAGTAAAAGAAGGCCCAATCACAAGGTCCAAATCCAAGATGCTTCAAGAAGCCATATTGGGTTTAATTAAGGACATTTGGAAAGCCCACGAATTTCAGCCCAATAAGGCATCCATGGAGGCCCAAGGAATAATATTTAACTTGTTTTTGTGTTAATAACAATTAGGGTTACATGTAGCCACCATATACAAGTTAATAGGGTAATTAATACTAAGTAATGGCTATTATTATGGGTAGTGGTTACTAAAGTTAATGGGGTAATCAATAATAAGTAATGGCTATTAATGTGGTTAATGGTTATTAAGGCCATTTAAGAGTAAAAGTAATCCTATGTGTGTGAGTCTATTTTAGTAGTGTGAGCATGGACTTGTACTCTATATAAACAAGTCCTTTGCTTTCTTTTGTAGCATGAATGAATTTGATATATGAATTATAACTTTGTTTGAGTTTTATTGTGAGGAATTTTGTCTTTAATTTCTTGCATAAACTTTGTGACTTATCAAGCTTTATTCTAGCATGTGGTGTCAAAATCTAAATCTTTGTTTTCTTGTTATTTATCAAACTTTCTTGTTTGTGGCACAAGAGGAAATTCAAAGTCTATCTTAGTATCTTTATCCTTGTTGGTAAAGGGGTTAAGTAGCATCTATCTTCTTACTTCAATCTTTGAACGATCCGAATTTGCGGATTAAATTGGTAATTTCTAGTTTTCTTTCAATTCAACTTATCATAGTATTCTTGCTATTGGGGAGTTAATTGATGAAACCTACAATTCCCATCATTAACAACCCTAAATGCTCATTCTTTAATTCTAAACTCATGAATACAACTGAGATAATTGAATGCACAATTTTTTCCACATTTGCACACGTTTGTGTGCAAAATGTGAACTCGTACAAATTTGTGCATGAATACTTTTGAACAAATTATCCAATGTTCCAATTTCACATTTACAGTAATAACTACTAATTCTAGAATTCTAAACTCATGATTACGATTGACATAATTCAATGCACAATTTGTGCACATTTGCACATGTTTGTACGCAAAACGTGAACACATGCAAATTTGTGCACAAATCCTTCTTTTGAACATGTTATCCAATCTTCCAATTGCGTATTTACAATACTAACTAATTATTCTAGAATTATAAACTCATGAATACAATTGGCATAATCGAATGCTCAATTTGTGCACATTTGCACATATTTGTACGCAAAACGTGAAGTCGTGCAATTTTGTGCACAAATGGTTTTGAACATGTTTTCCGATGTTCCAATTGAATATTTACAATGCTAGGTACTTATTCTAGAATTATGGACTCATGAACATAGTAGACACAATTGAATTCACAATTTGTGCACGTTTGCACATGTTTGAACGCAAAATGTGAACTCGTGCAAAGTTGTTCACAAATGGTTTTGAACATGTTATCCAATGTTCCAATTCAATATTTATAATAATAAGTAATTATTCTAGAATTCTAAACTCGTGGACACAATTGACATAATAATTGAATGCACAATTTGTGCACATTTGCACATGTTTGTGCGCAAAACGTGAACTCGTGTAAATTTGTGCAGCAATGCTTTTGAACATGTTATCCAGTGCTCTAATTGCATATTCACAATACTTATCCTAGAATTATAAACCCATGAATACAGTTGACATAATTGAATGCACAATTTAGGCACATTTGCACATGTTTGAATGCGAAACGTGAACTCGTGCAAATTTGTGCACAAATGTTTTTGAACATGTTATCTAATGTTCCAATTGCATATTTATGATACTAAGTACTTATTCTAGAATTCTAAACTGATGAATGCACTTGACATAATTGAGTGCACAATTTGTGCACATTTGCACATGTTTCTACACAAAACGTGGACTCGTGTAAATTTTTGTACATATAGTTTTGAACATGTTATCCAATGTTCCAATTGCATATTAAAAATACTGACTACTTATTCTTTAATTCTAAGCTCATGAATATAATTGACATAATCGAATTCACAATTTGTCCACATTTGCACATGATTGTGTGCAAAACGTGAACTCGTGCAAATTTGTACACAAATAGTTTTGAACATGTTATCCAATGTTCCATTTGCATATTTACAATAACAACTACTTATTCTAGAATTCTGAACTCATGAATACAGTTGACATAATCGAATGCACAGTTTGTACGCAAAACGTGAACGCATGCAAATTCGTGCACAAATCCTTTTGAACATGTTATTCCGAATGCGTACTTACAATACTAACCACTTATTCTAGAATTATAAACTCACGAATACAGTTGACATAATTGAATGCACAATTTGTGCACATTGGCGCATGTTTGAACGCAAAACGTGAACTCGTGCAAATTTGCGCACAAATGGTTTTGAACATGTTATCCAATGTTCCAATTGCATATTTACGATACTAATTGCTTATTCTATAATTCTAAACTGATGAATACATTTGACATAATTGAATGCACAGTTTGTGCACACATGCTTTGTACACAAAACGTGAACTCGTGCAAATTTGTGCACAAATGGTTTTAAACAAGTTATCCAATGTTCCAATTGCATATTAACAACCCTAAATGCTCATTCTTTAATTCTAAACTCATGAATACAACTGAGATAATTGAATGCACAATTTTTTCCACATTTGCACACGTTTGTGTGCAAAACGTGAACTCGTACAAATTTGTGCACGAATACTTTTGAACAAATTATCCAATGTTCCAATTTCACATTTACAGTAATAACTACTAATTCTAGAATTCTAAACTCATGATTACGATTGACTTAATTCAATGCACAATTTGTGCACATTTGCACATGTTTGTACGCAAAACGTGAACACATGCAAATTTGTGCACAAATCCTTCTTTTGAACATGTTATCCAATCTTCCAATTGCGTATTTACAATACTAACTAATTATTCTAGAATTATAAACTCATGAATACAATTGGCATAATCGAATGCTCAATTTGTGCACATTTGCACATATTTGTACGCAAAACGTGAAGTCGTGCAATTTTGTGCACAAATGGTTTTGAACATGTTTTCCGATGTTCCAATTGAATATTTACAACGCTAGGTACTTATTCTAGAATTATGGACTCATGAACACAGTAGACACAATTGAATTCACAATTTGTGCACGTTTGCACATGTTTGAACGCAAAACGTGAACTCGTGCAAAGTTGTTCACAAATGGTTTTGAACATGTTATCCAATGTTCCAATTCAATATTTATAATAATAAGTAATTATTCTATAATTCTAAACTCGTGGACAAAATTGACATAATAATTGAATGCACAATTTGTGTACATTTGCACATGTTTGTGCGCAAAACGTGAACTCGTGTAAATTTGTGCACCAATGGTTTTGAACATGTTATCCAGTGCTCTAATAGCATATTCACAATACTTATCCTAGAATTATAAACCCATGAATACATTTGACATAATTGAATGCACAATTTAGGCACATTTGCACATGTTTGAATGCGAAACGTGAACTCGTGCAAATTTGTGCACAAATGTTTTTGAACATGTTATCTAATGTTCCAATTGCATATTTACGATACTAAGTACTTATTCTAGAATTCTAAACTGATGAATGCACTTGACATAATTGAGTGCACAATTTGTGCACATTTGCACATGTTTCTACACAAAACGTGGACTCGTGTAAATTTTTGTACATATAGTTTTGAACATGTTATCCAATGTTCCAATTGCATATTAAAAATACTGACTACTTATTTATTTAATTCTAAGCTCATGAATATAATTGACATAATCGAATTCACAATTTGTCCACATTTGCACATGATTGTGTGCAAAACGTGAACTCGTGCAAATTTGTACACAAATAGTTTTGAACATGTTATCCAATGTTCCATTTGCATATTTACAATAACAACTACTTATTCTAGAATTCTGAACTCATGAATACAGTTGACATAATCGAATGCACAGTTTGTGCACATTTGCACATGTTTGTACACAAAACGTGAACGCATGCAAATTCGTGCTCAAATCCTTTTGAACATGTTATTCCGAATGCATACTTACAATACTAACCACTTATTCTAGAATTATAAACTCACGAATACAGTTGACATAATTGAATGCACAATTTGTGCACATTGGCACATGTTTGAACGCAAAACGTGAACTCGTGCAAATTTGCACACAAATGGTTTTGAACATGTTATCCAATGTTCCAATTGCATATTTACGATACTAATTGCTTATTCTATAATTCTAAACTGATGAATACATTTGACATAATTGAATGCACGGTTTGTGCACACATGCTTTGTACACAAAACGTGAACTCGTGCAAATTTGTGCACAAATGGTTTTAAACAAGTTATCCAATGTTCCAATTGCATATTAACAACCCTAAATTCTGATTCTTTAATTCTAAACTCATGAATACAACTGAGATAATTGAATGCACAATTTTTTCCACATTTGCACACGTTTGTGTGCAAAACGTGAACTCGTACAAATTTGTGCACGAATACTTTTGAACAAATTATCCAATGTTCCAATTTCACATTTACAGTAATAACTACTAATTCTAGAATTCTAAACTCATGATTACGATTGACATAATTCAATGCACAATTTGTGCACATTTGCACATGTTTGTACGCAAAACGTGAACACATGCAAATTTGTGCACAAATCCTTCTTTTGAACATGTTATCCAATCTTCCAATTGCGTATTTACAATACTAACTAATTATTCTAGAATTATAAACTCATGAATACAATTGGCATAATCGAATGCTCAATTTGTGCACATTTGCACATATTTGTACGCAAAACGTGAAGTCGTGCAATGTTGTGCACAAATGGTTTTGAACATGTTTTCCGATGTTCCAATTGAATATTTACAATGCTAGGTACTTATTCTAGAATTATGGACTCATGAACACAGTAGACACATTTGAATTCACAATTTGTGCACGTTTGCACATGTTTGAACGCAAAACGTGAACTCGTGCAAAGTTGTTCACAAATGGTTTTGAACATGTTATCCAATGTTCCAATTGAATATTTATAATAATAAGTAATTATTCTATAATTCTAAACTCGTGGACACAATTGACATAATAATTGAATGCACAATTTGTGCACATTTGCACATGTTTGTGCGCAAAACGTGAACTCGTGTAAATTTGTGCACCAATGGTTTTGAACATGTTATCCAGTGCTCTAATTGCATATTCACAATACTTATCCTAGAATTATAAACCCATGAATACAGTTGACATAATTGAATGCACAATTTAGGCACATTTGCACATGTTTGAATGCGAAACGTGAACTCGTGCAAATTTGTGCACAAATGTTTTTGAACATGTTATCTAATGTTCCAATTGCATATTTACGATACTAAGTACTTATTCTAGAATTCTAAACTGATGAATGCACTTGACATAATTGAGTGCACAATTTATGCACATTTGCACATGTTTCTACACAAAACGTGGACTCGTGTAAATTTTTGTACATATAGTTTTGAACATGTTATCCAATGTTCCAATTGCATATTAAAAATACTGACTACTTATTTATTTAATTCTAAGCTCATGAATATAATTGACATAATCGAATTCACAATTTGTCCACATTTGCACATGATTGTGTGCAAAACGTGAACTCGTGCAAATTTGTACACAAATAGTTTTGAACATGTTATCCAATGTTCCATTTGCATATTTACAATAACAACTACTTATTCTAGAATTCTGAACTCATGAATACAGTTGACATAATCGAATGCACAGTTTGTGCACATTTGCACATGTTTGTACGCAAAACGTGAACGCATGCAAATTCGTGCACAAATCCTTTTGAACATGTTATTCTGAATGCATACTTACAATACTAACCACTTATTCTAGAATTATAAACTCACGAATATAGTTGACATAATTGAATGCACAATTTGTGCACATTGGCACATGTTTGAACGCAAAACGTGAACTCGTGCAAATTTGCGCACAAATGGTTTTGAACATGTTATCCAATGTTCCAATTGCATATTTACGATACTAATTGCTTATTCTATAATTCTAAACTGATGAATACATTTGACATAATTGAATGCACAGTTTGTGCACACATGCTTTGTACACAAAACGTGAACTCGTGCAAATTTGTGCACAAATGGTTTTAAACAAGTTATCCAATGTTCCAATTGCATATTAACAACCCTAAATTCTCATTCTTTAATTCTAAACTCATGAATACAACTGAGATAATTGAATGCACAATTTTTTCCACATTTGCACACGTTTGTGTGCAAAACGTGAACTCGTACAAATTTGTGCACGAATACTTTTGAACAAATTATCCAATGTTCCAATTTCACATTTACAGTAATAACTACTAATTCTAGAATTCTAAACTCATGATTACGATTGACATAATTCAATGCACAATTTGTGCACATTTGCACATGTTTGTACGCAAAACGTGAACACATGCAAATTTGTGCACAAATCCTTCTTTTGAACATGTTATCCAATCTTCCAATTGCGTATTTACAATACTAACTAATTATTCTAGAATTATAAACTCATGAATACAATTGGCATAATCGAATGCTCAATTTGTGCACATTTGCACATATTTGTACGCAAAACGTGAAGTCGTGCAATTTTGTGCACAAATGGTTTTGAACATGTTTTCCGATGTTCCAATTGAATATTTACAACGCTAGGTACTTATTCTAGAATTATGGACTCATGAACACAGTAGACACAATTGAATTCACAATTTGTGCACGTTTGCACATATTTGAACGCAAAACGTGAACTCGTGCAAAGTTGTTCACAAATGGTTTTGAACATGTTATCCAATGTCCCAATTCAATATTTATAATAATAAGTAATTATTCTATAATTCTAAACTCGTGGACACAATTGACATAATAATTGAATGCACAATTTGTGCACATTTGCACATGTTTATGCGCAAAACGTGAACTCGTGTAAATTTGTGCAGCAATGGTTTTGAATTTGTTATCCAGTGCTCTAATTGCATATTCACAATACTTATCCTAGAATTATAAACCCATGAATACAGTTGACATAATTGAATGCACAATTTAGGCACATTTGCACATGTTTGAATGCGAAACGTGAACTCGTGCAAATTTGTGCACAAATGTTTTTGAACATGTTATCTAATGTTCCAATTGCATATTTACGATACTAAGTACTTATTCTAGAATTCTAAACTGATGAATGCACTTGACATAATTGAGTGCACAATTTATGCACATTTGCACATGTTTCTACACAAAACGTGGACTCGTGTAAATTTTTGTACATATAGTTTTGAACATGTTATCCAAAGTTCCAATTGCATATTAAAAATATGGACTACTTATTCTTTAATTCTAAGCTCATGAATATAATTGACATAATCGAATTCACAATTTGTCCACATTTGCACATGATTGTGTACAAAACGTGAACTCGTGCAAATTTGTACACAAATAGTTTTGAACATGTTATCCAATGTTCCATTTGCATATTTACAATAACAACTACTTATTCTAGAATTCTGAACTCATGAATACAGTTGACATAATCGAATGCACAGTTTGTGCACATTTGCACATGTTTGTACGCAAAACGTGAACGCATGCAAATTCGTGCACAAATCCTTTTGAACATGTTATTCTGAATGCGTACTTACAATACTAACCACTTATTCTAGAATTATAAACTCACGAATACAGTTGACATAATTGAATGCACAATTTGTGCACATTGGCGCATGTTTGAACGCAAAACGTGAACTCGTGCAAATTTGCGTACAAATGGTTTTGAACATGTTATCCAATGTTCCAATTGCATATTTACGATACTAATTGCTTATTCTATAATTCTAAACTGATGAATACATTTGACATAATTGAATGCACAGTTTGTGCACACATGTTTTGTACACAAAACGTGAACTCGTGCAAATTTGTGCACAAATGGTTTTAAACAAGTTATCCAATGTTCCAATTGCATATTAACAACCCTAAATTCTCATTCTTTAATTCTAAACTCATGAATACAACTGAGATAATTGAATGCACAATTTTTCCACATTTGCACACGTTTGTGTGCAAAACGTGAACTCGTACAAATTTGTGCACGAATACTTTTGAACAAATTATCCAATGTTCCAATTTCACATTTACAGTAATAACTACTAATTCTAGAATTCTAAACTCATGATTACGATTGACATAATTCAATGCACAATTTGTGCACATTTGCACATGTTTGTACGCAAAACGTGAACACATGCAAATTTGTGCACAAATCCTTCTTTTGAACATGTTATCCAATCTTCCAATTGCGTATTTACAATACTAACTAATTATTCTAGAATTATAAACTCATGAATACAATTGGCATAATCGAATGCTCAATTTGTGCACATTTGCACATATTTGTACGCAAAACGTGAAGTCGTGCAATTTTGTGCACAAATGGTTTTGAACATGTTTTCCGATGTTCCAATTGAATATTTACAACGCTAGGTACTTATTCTAGAATTATGGACTCATGAACATAGTAGACACAATTGAATTCACAATTTGTGCATGTTTGCACATGTTTGAACGCAAAACGTGAACTCGTGCAAAGTTGTTCACAAATGGTTTTGAACATGTTATCCAATGTTCCAATTCAATATTTATAATAATAAGTAATTATTCTAGAATTCTAAACTCGTGGACACAATTGACATAATAATTGAATGCACAATTTGTGCACATTTGCACATGTTTGTGCGCAAAACGTGAACTCGTGTAAATTTGTGCACCAATGGTTTTGAACATGTTATCCAGTGCTCTAATTGCATATTAACAATACTAATCCTAGAATTATAAACCCATGAATACAGTTGACATAATTTGATGTGAATCCAAGTTCAAAGCCTAAAGAGATCCAAGAACCATTAATAGTACAAGAAGGCCCAATCACAAGGTCCAAATCCAAGAAGCTTCAAGAAGCCATATTGGGTTTAATTAAGGACATTTGGAAAGCCCAAGAATTTCAGCCCAATAAGGCATCCATGGAGGCCCAAGGAATAATATTTAACTTGTTTTTGTGTTAATAACAATTAGGGTTACATGTAGCCACCATATACAAGTTAATAGGGTAATTAATACCAAGTAATGGCTATTATTATGGGTAGTGGTTACTAAAGTTAATGGGGTAATCAATACCAAGTAATGGCTATTAATGTGGGTAATGGTTATTAAGGCCATTTAAGAGTAAAAGTAATCCTATGTGTGTGAGTCTATTTTAGTAGTGTGAGCATGGACTTGTACGCTATATAAACAAGTCTTTTTCTTTCTTTTGTAGCATGAATGAATTTGAGATATGAATTATAACTTTGTTTGAGTTTTATTGTGAGGAATTTTGTCTTTAATTTCTTGCATAAACTTTGTGACTTATCAAGCTTTATTCTAGCTTGTGGTGTCAAAATCTAAATCTTTGTTTTCTTGTTATTTATCAAACATTCTTGTTTGTGGCATAAGAGGAAATTCAAAGTCTATCTTAGTATCTTTATCCTTGTTGGTAAAGGGGTTAAGTAGCATCTATCTTCTTACTTCAATCTTTGAACGATCCGAATTTGTGGATTAAATTGGTAATTTCTAGTTTTCTTTCAATTCAACTTATCATAGTATTCTTGCTATTGGGGAGTTAATTGATGAAACCTACAATTCCCATCATAAGTGGTATCATAGCATTGGCTCAAGATTGAGGTTTGCGTATCCAAAACTATCTTTTAGTTCTCAATATATTGTGTTCATCTTATATTTTGCACCTTTCTTGCTATCTATTATTCTTGTTATTTTTTTTTATCTTTATTCTTCTTATCTCAAGATTTTGTTTGCAGATATCCAAAAAAAAAAAAAAAATTCGTCCAAAAAAAAAAAAGTATATGTTATCTTTGATATTCCTATGTTAGATCTCAGTTTACATTAAAAAAAAAAAATTGACTCTTCATATTCCATTGAGATCTATCTTTATAATTCTGTCTCTTTGTGTTCTTTGATAATCTATCTTTGTTTTTTCATTTCTATTAGCCTATTTGTTACAAATTGTTCTTTTCTTTAAGCCTACCTTATTATTTTCTTGTTAGCCTACCTTATTTTTTATCATTGATTACTACATTCTTGAATTTTGTTTGATTGAGAAACTTAGTTAATTTAAGAAATCAAAAGGCAAATTTGAGAGGTAAAAGGCAAGAGTGTGATATCATTAGAGAAAAAGCCAAAATTGAGTGTAAACACGAGTGGTATACATCAATTTTGAGTGAAACACGTGAGGGAGTGTTGTGAGATTGTTTCTTTCTATTTTCTTTTGTTAAAATTTTAGGTTTTACAATCATGTCAAAAGACACAAGTTCTTCTTCTACAAATGATCATGTGATTCAAGCTATGCAACAACAATTCGAAAGAATGTTTAACATGATGGGAGTCAATGAGAAATTGGAGAGGCATGATGGCATCCTTAACCAATTACAAGGAGAGCCTAAAGAAAGGAGACGTCCACCAATTGACCAAGAGGACTATGAAGGAGAGGATGAATTGGATGATGATCAAGTCACCTTAGTGGGACAACAAATCAATCCTAGGAGACAAGCTAGGAGAGGACGTCCTAAAGATGATGTTGATCGCAACCTTGGAAGCATCAAAATGAAGATTCCTTCATTCCAAGGAAGAAATGATCCAGATGTGTACCTTGAATGGGAGAGGAAAGTGGAACTCATCTTCGAATGTCACAATTATTCGGAGGAGAAAAAGGTAAAACTTGCCGTTGTAGAGTTTAGTGATTATGCAATTGTTTGGTGGGATCAATTTTGTAAGGAAAGACGTAGATATGGAGAAAGACCCGTGGAGTCTTGGAGGGAAATGAAGCAAATCATGAGAAAGAGGTTTGTTCCAAGCCATTACTATAGAGAGCTTCATCAAAGGTTACAAACTCTAATTCAGGGATCCATGAGTGTTGAGGAATATCACAAAGAAATAGAGAAGGCTATGATTAGAGCAAATGTGGTAGAAGATCGTGAAGCTACCATGGCAAGGTTTTTGAGAGGGCTAAACAAAAACATTGCTGATGTTGTTGATTTGCAACATTATGTGGAGATTGAAGATATGGTGAATTTGGCCATGAAAGTGGAAAGGCAATTGAAAGGAAAGAGGTATGATTCTAAACCAAATGTGGGTTCTTCTTCTTTTTGGAAAACTTCTTGGGGGAAAAAGGATGATAAACCTTTTAACAAGTCAAAAGTGGAAGAAAATAAACCAAAAATTGACTTGGGTAATAAGGGAAAGGGTGAGAATCAACCAGCCCAAACTAGGGGAATAAAATGTTTTAAGTGTTTGGGTCATGGGCACATTGCTAGGGAATGTCCAAATAAGAAAGCTATGATTCTAAGGGATGGTGATATTGAATCGGAGAGTGAGGGGGATAGTGATGATGATATGCCTTCTTTAGAAGATTGTAGTGATGTTGAATGTGCTAAGGGAGATAATCTTGTTGTTCAAAGAACATTGAGTTTGCAAAATAAACATGATGTCCATAGGGAGCAAAGGGAAAATTTGTTTCATACTCATTGTTTGATTTCTAACAAGTTGTGCAACATGATTGTGGATAGTGGAAGTTGTACTAATGTAGCAAGCACTTTGCTAGTGGAGAAATTGAAGTTGCCTACTACCAAGCACCCAAGACCATACAAGTTGCAATGGCTTAATGAAAGTGGAGTTGTAAAGGTAAATAAGCAAGTTCTAATTTCTTTTCAAATTGGTAGATATAAGGATGAGGTGTTGTGTGATGTGTTACCAATGTTGGCCGGACATATGTTGTTGGGGAGACCTTGGCAATATGATAGAAGGGCTAATCATGATGGATTCAAAAATATGTATACTTTGATTATGGATGGAAAAAGGTTTAACCTTGGACCATTAACTCCAAAACAGATTTTTGAAGACCAAATGCGCATCAAGCAACAATATGAAGAAATGGGTTCTTCATTGGGAAATTCTTTGGGAAGGGAAACCTTTGAGAGTAAAGAAAAAGGTGAGATGAGTGAACCTAAAAATTCCAATTCTCTTGACCAAAATGGGAAACACATGGTGAGAGAAAACAAGGAAGGTTCAAATGAAAGAAAAATGAGTGTTTATGCAAAAATGAGTAATGTGAAGGAAGCTATGCTTTTGAGGCAACACATGCTTGTACTTATGTACAAGGAGATTTTGCATATTTCTAACAAAATAACCAATGGTTTGCCTAGTGTTGTTGTTGATCTTTTGCAGGTTTATGAAGATTTATTTCCAGAAGAAATTCCAAATGGTTTGCCACCTAAAAGAGGCATTGAGCACCAAATTGATTTCATACCTGGAGCAAGCATTCCAAATAGACCAGCATATAGATGTAATCCGGAGGAGACCAAGGAAATCCAAAAGCAAGTGAGTGAGCTTATGGAGAAGGGTTATGTTCGTGAAAGCATGAGTCCATGTGCCGTACCCGTCTTGTTAGTGCCTAAGAAAGATGGAACTTGGAGGATGTGTGTTGATTGTCGTGCCATCAACAAAATCACGGTGAAGTATAGACATCCCATTCCTAGGCTAGATGACATGTTGGATGAATTGCATGGTTCATATTTGTTTTCAAAAATTGATTTGAAATCTGGTTATCATCAAATTAGAATGAGAGAAGGTGATGAATGGAAAACAGCTTTTAAAACTAAACATGGTTTATATGAGTGGTTAGTAATGCCTTTTGGTTTAACTAATGCACCAAGCACTTTCATGAGATTGATGAATCATGTTTTAAGAGCATTCATAGGCAAATTTGTTGTTGTCTATTTTGATGATATCTTGGTTTATAGCAAAAATTTAGATGAGCATGTACAACATTTGACTTGTGTTTTTGATGTGCTTAGAGAAGAGAAGTTGTATGCTAATCTAAAGAAATGTTGTTTTTGCACTAATGAAATTACTTTTCTTGGATATATTGTCAATGACAAGGGCATTCATGTTGATCAAGAAAAGGTAAAAGTAATTAGAGAATGGCCAACACCCACAAGTGTAAGTGATGCAAGAAGCTTTCATGGTTTAGCTAGCTTTTATAGAAGGTTCATTAAAAATTTTTCTACCATAGCTGCACCTTTAACTGAATGCATCAAAAAGAATGTTGGTTTTAAGTGGGGAATTGAACAAGATGAGGCTTTTAACTTGCTAAAAGACAAATTAAGTTCTGCACCCTTATTATCTTTGCCAAATTTTACTAAACCTTTTGAGATTGAGTGCGATGCAAGTGGCATAGGTATTGGAGGAGTTTTGATGCAAGAAGGCAAGCCCATAGCATTCTTTAGTGAAAAGCTAAGTGGTGCAAGTCTAAACTACCCTACATATGACAAGGAGTTCTATGCATTGGTGAGGGTTCTAAGAACATGGCAGCATTACCTTGGTTACAAAGAATTCATAATTCACACTGACCATGAGTCCTTGAAGTATCTCAAAGGACAAGGAAAGCTCAACAAGAGACATGCAAAATGGGTGGAATTCATTGAATCCTTTCCGTACATCATTAAGTACAAGCAAGGGAATGAAAATGTGGTGGCCGATGCATTGTCAAGAAGGTATGCCTTGATCTCTAAACTTGATGCAAAATTATTAGGATTTGAATACATCAAAGATCTTTATTCTAATGATCCTAATTTTGCAAATGTTTATGGGGCATGTGAGAAAGGGGGTTTTGATAAGTTCTATAAGTTTGATGGTTTTCTTTTTCGGGAAAACAAATTGTGTGTGCCGCAAAGTTCTTTAAGAGAGTTACTTATGAGAGAGGCACATAACGGAGGTTTAATGGGGCATTTTGGGATTAAGAAAACTTTGGATGTGTTGGGTGACCATTTCTTTTAGCCACACATGAAAAGGGATGTTAAGAGAATTTGTGAGAAATGCATTACTTGCAAACAAGCCAAATCCAAAGCAATGCCTCATGGTTTGTATACACCTCTTACCATACCAAATGAACCTTGGGTAGACATTTCTATGGATTTTGTTTTAGGATTACCTAGGTCCAAGGGAGGGAGAGATTCCATTTTTGTTGTTGTGGACAGGTTTAGCAAAATGGCACATTTTATTCCATGTCACAAGACGGATGATGCAACCCATATTGCCAATCTATTCTTCAAGGAGATTGTTAGGCTACACGGAGTGCCAAGGACCATTGTGAGTGATAGGGATGTCAAATTCCTAAGTCACTTTTGGAAGACTCTTTGGGGAAAGATGGGGACAAAGCTTTTGTATTCTACAACTTGTCATCCACAAACGGATGGACAAACGGAGGTGGTCAATAGGACACTTTCAACACTTTTGAGGGCTGTCATCCAAAGAAATCTGAAGAATTGGGAAGAATGTTTGGCACATGTGGAATTTGCTTACAATAGGAGTGTGCATGGTTCAACAAATTGCTCACCATTTGAAGTTGTGTATGGATTCAACCCAATGACTCCATTAGATTTGCTACCATTGCCATTGGACAAAGCTAATCTAGAGGGGAAACAAAAAGCTGAGTTCATCAAGACTTTGCATGAGAGGGTGCGTGCAAACATTGAGAAGAAGACACTCCAATATGAAAAGCAACACAACAAGGGGAGGAAGCAAGTCATTTTTGAGCCCAGAGATTGGGTGTGGGTGCACTTGAGGAAGGAAAGATTTCCTAACCAAAGGAAATCAAAGCTTATGCCAAGAGGAGATGGTCCTTTTAAAGTGCTTCAACGCATCAACAACAATGCCTACAAGCTAGAACTTCCAAGTGAGTATGGCAATGTTAGTGCTACATTTAATGTTAGTGACTTGTCTTTGTTTGATTTAGGTGATAAAGATGACGGAGCTGATTTGAGGACAAATCCTTTTGAAGAAAGGGGGAATGATGTGAATCCAAGTTCAAAGCCTAAAGAGATCCAAGAACCATTAATAGTACAAGAAGGCCCAATCACAAGGTCCAAATCCAAGAAGCTTCAAGAAGCCATATTGGGTTTAATTAAGGACATTTGGAAAGCCCAAGAATTTCAGCCCAATAAGGCATCCATGGAGGCCCAAGGAATAATATTTAACTTGTTTTTGTGTTAATAACAATTAGGGTTACATGTAGCCACCATATACAAGTTAATAGGGTAATTAATACCAAGTAATGGCTATTATTATGGGTAGTGGTTACTAAAGTTAATGGGGTAATCAATACCAAGTAATGGCTATTAATGTGGGTAATGGTTATTAAGGCCATTTAAGAGTAAAAGTAATCCTATGTGTGTGAGTCTATTTTAGTAGTGTGAGCATGGACTTGTACTCTATATAAACAAGTCTTTTTCTTTCTTTTGTAGCATGAATGAATTTGAGATATGAATTATAACTTTGTTTGAGTTTTATTGTGAGGAATTTTGTCTTTAATTTCTTGCATAAACTTTGTGACTTATCAAGCTTTATTCTAGCTTGTGGTGTCAAAATCTAAATCTTTGTTTTCTTGTTATTTATCAAACTTTCTTGTTTGTGGCATAAGAGGAAATTCAAAGTCTATCTTAGTATCTTTATCCTTGTTGGTAAAGGGGTTAAGTAGCATCTATCTTCTTACTTCAATCTTTGAACGAACCGAATTTGTGGATTAAATTGGTAATTTCTAGTTTTCTTTCAATTCAACTTATCATAGTATTCTTGCTATTGGGGAGTTAATTGATGAAACCTACAATTCCCATCATAATTGAATGCACAATTTAGGCACATTTGCACATGTTTGAATGCGAAACGTGAACTCGTGCAAATTTGTGCACAAATGTTTTTGAACATGTTATCTAATGTTCCAATTGCATATTTATGATACTAAGTACTTATTCTAGAATTCTAAACTGATGAATGCACTTGACATAATTGAGTGCACAATTTGTGCACATTTGCACATGTTTCTACACAAAACGTGGACTCGTGTAAATTTTTGTACATATAGTTTTGAACATGTTATCCAATGTTCCAATTGCATATTAAAAATACTGACTACTTATTCTTTAATTCTAAGCTCATGAATATAATTGACATAATCGAATTCACAATTTGTCCACATTTGCACATGATTATGTGCAAAACGTGAACTCGTGCAAATTTGTACACAAATAGTTTTGAACATGTTATCCAATGTTCCATTTGCATATTTACAATAACAACTACTTATTCTAGAATTATGAACTCATGAATACAGTTGACATAATCGAATGCACAGTTTGTGCACATTTGCACATGTTTGTACGCAAAACGTGAATGCATGCAAATTCGTGCACAAATCCTTTTGAACATGTTATTCCGAATGCGTACTTACAATACTAACCACTTATTCTAGAATTATAAACTCACGAATACAGTTGACATAATTGAATGCACAATTTGTGCACATTGGCGCATGTTTGAACGCAAAACGTGAACTCGTGTAAATTTGTGCACCAATGGTTTTGAACATGTTATCCAATGTTCTAATTGCATATTCACAATACTTATCCTAGAGTTATAAACCCATGAATACAGTTGACATAATTGAATGCACAATTTAGGCACATTTGCACATGTTTGAATGCAAAACGTGAACTCGTGCAAATTTGTGCACAAATGTTTCTGAACATGTTATCTAATGTTCCAATTGCATATTTACGATACTAAGTACTTATTCTAGAATTCTAAACTGATGAATGCACTTGACATAATTGAGTGCACAATTTGTGCACATTTGCACATGTTTCTACACAAAACGTGGACTCGTGTAAATTTTTGTACGTATAGTTTTGAACATGTTATCCAATGTTCCAATTGCATATTAAAAATACTGACTACTTATTCTTTAATTCTAAGATCATGAATATAATTGACATAATCGAATTCACAATTTGTCCACATTTGCACATGATTGTGTGCAAAACGTGAACTCGTGCAAATTTGTACACAAATGGTTTTGAACATGTTATCCAATGTTCCATTTGCATATTTACAATAACAACTACTTATTCTAGAATTCTGAACTCATGAGTACAGTTGACATAATCGAATGCACAGTTTGTGCACATTTGCACATGTTTGTACGCAAAATGTGAACGCATGCAAATTCGTGCACAAATCCTTTTGAACATGTTATTCCGAATGTGTACTTACAATACTAACCACTTATTCTAGAATTATAAACTCACGAATACAGTTGACATAATTGAATGCACATTTGCACATGTTTGAACGCAAAACGTGAACTCGTGCAAATTTGCGCACAAATGGTTTTGAACATGTTATCCAATGTTCCAATTGCATATTTACGATACTAATTGCTTATTCTATAATTCTAAACTGATGAATACATTTGACATAATTGAATGCACAGTTTGTGCACACATGTTTTGTACACAAAACGTGAACTCGTGCAAATTTGTGCACAAATGGTTTTAAACAAGTTATCCAATGTTCCAATTGCATATTAACAACCCTAAATGCTCATTCTTTAATTCTAAACTCATGAATACAACTGAGATAATTGAATGCACAATTTTTTCCACATTTGCACACGTTTGTGTGCAAAACGTGAACTCGTCCAAAATTTGTGCACGAATACTTTTGAACAAATTATCCAATGTTCCAATTTCACATTTATAGTAATAACTACTAATTCTAGAATTCTAAACTCATGATTACGATTGACATAATTCAATGCACAATTTGTGCACATTTGCACATGTTTGTACGCAAAACGTGAACACATGCAAATTTGTGCACAAATCCTTCTTTTGAACATGTTATCCAATCTTCCAATTGCGTATTTACAATACTAACTAATTATTCTAGAATTATAAACTCATGAATACAATTGGCATAATCGAATGCTCAATTTGTGCACATTTGCACATATTTGTACGCAAAACGTGAAGTCGTGCAATTTTGTGCACAAATGGTTTTGAACATGTTTTCCGATGTTCCAATTGAATATTTACAACGCTAGGTACTTATTCTAGAATTATGAACTCATGAACACAGTAGACACAATTGAATTCACAATTTGTGCACGTTTGCACATGTTTGAACGCAAAACGTGAACTCGTGCAAAGTTGTTCACAAATGGTTTTGAACATGTTATCCAATGTTCCAATTCAATATTTATAATAATAAGTAATTATTCTAGAATTCTAAACTCATGGACACAATTGACATAATAATTGAATGCACAATTTGTGCACATTTGCACATGTTTGTGCGCAAAACGTGAACTCGTGTAAATTTGTGCACCAATGGTTTTGAACATGTTATCCAATGTTCTAATTGCATATTCACAATACTTATCCTAGAGTTATAAACCCATGAATACAGTTGACATAATTGAATGCACAATTTAGGCACATTTGCACATGTTTGAATGCAAAACGTGAACTCGTGCAAATTTGTGCACAAATGTTTTTGAACATGTTATCTAATGTTCCAATTGCATATTTACGATACTAAGTACTTATTCTAGAATTCTAAACTGATGAATGCACTTGACATAATTGAGTGCACAATTTGTGCACATTTGCACATGTTTCTACAAAAAACGTGGACTCGTGTAAATTTTTGTACGTATAGTTTTGAACATGTTATCCAATGTTCCAATTGCATATTAAAAATACTGACTACTTATTCTTTAATTCGAAGCTCATGAATATAATTGACATAATCGAATTCACAATTTGTCCACATTTGCACATGATTGTGTGCAAAACGTGAACTCGTGCAAATTTGTACACAAATGGTTTTGAACATGTTATCCAATGTTCCATTTGCATATTTACAATAACAACTACTTATTCTAGAATTCTGAACTCATGAGTACAGTTGACATAATCGAATGCACAGTTTGTGCACATTTGCACATGTTTGTACGCAAAACGTGAACGCATGCAAATTCGTGCACAAATCCTTTTGAACATGTTATTCCGAATGTGTACTTACAATACTAACCACTTATTCTAGAATTATAAACTCACGAATACAGTTGACATAATTGAATGCACATTTGCACATGTTTGAACGCAAAACGTGAACTCGTGCAAATTTGCGCACAAATGGTTTTGAACATGTTATCCAATGTTCCAATTGCATATTTACGATACTAATTGCTTATTCTATAATTCTAAACTGATGAATACATTTGACATAATTGAATGCACAGTTTGTGCACACATGTTTTGTACACAAAACGTGAACTCGTGCAAATTTGTGCACAAAAGGGTTTAAACAAGTTATCCAATGTTCCAATTGCATATTAACAACCCTAAATGCTCATTCTTTAATTCTAAACTCATGAATACAACTGAGATAATTGAATGCACAATTTTTTCCACATTTGCACACGTTTGTGTGCAAAACGTGAACTCGTCCAAAATTTGTGCACGAATACTTTTGAACAAATTATCCAATGTTCCAATTTCACATTTATAGTAATAACTACTAATTCTAGAATTCTAAACTCATGATTACGATTGACATAATTCAATGCACAATTTGTGCACATTTGCACATGTTTGTACGCAAAACGTGAACACATGCAAATTTGTGCACAAATCCTTCTTTTGAACATGTTATCCAATCTTCCAATTGCGTATTTACAATACTAACTAATTATTCTAGAATTATAAACTCATGAATACAATTGGCATAATCGAATGCTCAATTTGTGCACATTTGCACATATTTGTACGCAAAACGTGAAGTCATGCAATTTTGTGCACAAATGGTTTTGAACATGTTTTCTGATGTTCCAATTGAATATTTACAACGCTAGGTACTTATTCTAGAATTATGAACTCATGAACACAGTAGACACAATTGAATTCACAATTTGTGCACGTTTGCACATGTTTGAACGCAAAACGTGAACTCGTGCAAAGCTGTTCACAAATGGTTTTGAACATGTTATCCAATGTTCCAATTCAATATTTATAATAATAAGTAATTATTCTAGAATTCTAAACTCGTGGACACAATTGACATAATAATTGAATGCACAATTTGTGCACATTTGCACATGTTTGTGCGCAAAACGTGAACTCGTGTAAATTTGTGCACCAATGGTTTTGAACATGTTCTCCAATGTTCTAATTGCATATTCACAATACTTATCCTAGAGTTATAAACCCATGAATACAGTTGACATAATTGAATGCACAATTTAGGCACATTTGCACATGTTTGAATGCGAAACGTGAACTCGTGCAAATTTGTGCACAAATGTTTTTGAACATGTTATCTAATGTTCCAATTGCATATTTACGATACTAAGTACTTATTCTAGAATTCTAAACTGATGAATCCACTTGACATAATTGAGTGCACAATTTGTGCACATTTGCACATGTTTCTACACAAAACGTGGACTCGTGTAAATTTTTGTACGTATAGTTTTGAACATGTTATCCAATGTTCCAATTGCATGTTAAAAATACTGACTACTTATTCTTTAATTCTAAGCTCATGAATATAATTGACATAATCGAATTCACAATTTGTCCACATTTGCACATGATTGTGTGCAAAACGTGAACTCGTGCAAATTTGTACACAAATGGTTTTGAACATGTTATCCAATGTTCCATTTGCATATTTACAATAACAACTACTTATTCTAGAATTCTGAACTCACGAGTACAGTTGACATAATCGAATGCACAGTTTGTGCACATTTGCACATGTTTGTACGCAAAACGTGGACGCATGCAAATTCGTGCACAAATCCTTTTGAACATGTTATTCCGAATGCGTACTTACAATACTAACCACTTATTCTAGAATTATAAACTCACGAATACAGTTGACATAATTGAATGCACATTTGCACATGTTTGAACGCAAAACGTGAACTCGTGCAAATTTGCGCACAAATGGTTTTGAACATGTTATCCAAAGGTCCAATTGCATATTTACGATACTAATTGCTTATTCTATAATTCTAAACTGATGAATACATTTGACATAATTGAATGCACAGTTTGTGCACACATGTTTTGTACACAAAACGTGAACTCGTACAAATTTGTGCACAAATGGTTTTAAACAAGTTATCCAATGTTCCAATTGCATATTAACAACCCTAAATGCTCATTCTTTAATTCTAAACTCATGAATACAACTGAGATAATTGAATGCACAATTTTTTCCACATTTGCACACGTTTGTATGCAAAACGTGAACTCGTCCAAAATTTGTGCACGAATACTTTTGAACAAATTATCCAATGTTCCAATTTCACATTTACAGTAATAACTACTAATTCTAGAATTCTAAACTCATGATTACGATTGACATAATTCAATGCACAATTTGTGCACATTTGCACATGTTTGTACGCAAAACGTGAACACATGCAAATTTATGCACAAATCCTTCTTTTGAACATGTTATCCAATCTTCCAATTGTGTATTTACAATACTAACTAATTATTCTAGAATTATAAACTCATGAATACAATTGGCATAATCGAATGCTCAATTTGTGCACATTTGCACATATTTGTACGCAAAACGTGAAGTCATGCAATTTTGTGCACAAATGGTTTTGAACATGTTTTCCGATGTTCCAATTGAATATTTACAACGCTAGGTACTTATTCTAGAATTATGAACTCATGAACACAGTAGACACAATTGAATTCACAATTTGTGCACGTTTGCACATGTTGGAACGCAAAACGTGAACTCGTGCAAAGTTGTTCACAAATGGTTTTGAACATGTTATCCAATGTTCCAATTCAATATTTATAATAATAAGTAATTATTCTAGAATTCTAAACTCGTGGACACAATTGACATAATAATTGAATGCACAATTTGTGCACATTTGCACATGTTTGTGCGCAAAAACGTGAACTCGTGTAAATTTGTGCACCAATGGTTTTGAACATGTTATCCAATGTTCTAATTGCATATTCACAATACTTATCCTAGAGTTATAAACCCATGAATACAGTTGACATAATTGAATGCACAATTTAGGCACATTTGCACATGTTTGAATGCAAAACGTGAACTCGTGCAAATTTGTGCACAAATGTTTTTGAACATGTTATCTAATGTTCCAATTGCATATTTACGATACTAAGTACTTATTCTAGAATTCTAAACTGATGAATGCACTTGACATAATTGAGTGCACAATTTGTGCACATTTGCACATGTTTCTACACAAAACGTGGACTCGTGTAAATTTTTGTACATATAGTTTTGAACATGTTATCCAATGTTCCAATTGCATATTAAAAATACTGACTACTTATTCTTTAATTCTAAGCTCATGAATATAATTGACATAATCGAATTCACAATTTGTCCACATTTGCACATGATTGTGTGCAAAACGTGAACTCGTGCAAATTTGTACACAAATGGTTTTGAACATGTTATCCAATGTTCCATTTGCATATTTACAATAACAACTACTTATTCTAGAATTCTGAACTCATGAATACAGTTGACATAATCGAATGCACAGTTTGTGCACATTTGCACATGTTTGTACGCAAAACGTGAACGCATGCAAATTCATGCACAAATCCTTTTGAACATGTTATTCTGAATGCGTACTTACAATACTAACCACTTATTCTAGAATTATAAACTCACGAATACAGTTGACATAATTGAATGCACATTTGCACATGTTTGAACGCAAAACGTGAACTCGTGCAAATTTGCGCACAAATGGTTTTGAACATGTTATCCAATGTTCCAATTGCATATTTACGATACTAATTGCTTATTCTATATGATGTGAATCCAAGTTCAAAGCCTAAAGAGATCCAAGATCCATTAATAGTAAAAGAAGGCCCAATCACAAAGTCCAAATCCAAGAAGCTTCAAGAAGCCATATTGGGTTTAATTAAGGACATTTGGAAAGCCCACGAATTTCAGCCCAATAAGGCATCCATGGAGGCCCAAGGAATAATATTTAACTTGTTTTTGTGTTAATAACAATTAGTGTTACATGTAGCCACCATATACAAGTTAATAGGGTAATTAATACTAAGTAATGGCTATTATTATGGGTAGTGGTTACTAAAGTTAATGGGGTAATCAATACCAAGTAATGGCTATTAATGTGGGTAATGGTTATTAAGGCCATTTAAGAGTAAAAGTAATCCTATGTGTGTGAGTCTATTTTAGTAGTGTGAGCATGGACTTGTACTCTATATAAACAAGTCCTTTTTCTTTCTTTTGTGGCATGAATGAATTTGATATATGAATTATAACTTTGTTTGAGTTTTATTGTGAGGAATTTTGTCTTTAATTTCTTGCATAAACTTTGTGACTTATCAAGCTTTATTCTAGCTTGTGGTGTCAAAATCTAAATCTTTGTTTTCTTTTTATTTATCAAACTTTCTTGTTTGTGGCATAAGAGGAAATTCAAAGTCTATCTTAGTATCTTTATCCTTGTTGGTAAAGGGGTTAAGTAGCATCTATCTTCTTACTTCAATCTTTGAACGATCCGAATTTGTGGATTAAATTGGTAATTTCTAGTTTTCTTCTAATTCAACTTATCATAGTATTCTTGCTATTGGGGAGTTAATTGATGAAACCTACAATTCCCATCATAAGTGGAATCAAAGCATTGGCTCAAGATTGAGGTTTGCGTATCCAAAACTATCTTTTAGTTCTCAATATCTTGTGTTCGTCTTATATTTTGCACCTTTCTTGCTATCTATTATTCTTGTTATTTTTTTTATCTTTATTCTTCTTATCTCAAGATTTAGTTTGCAGATATCAAAAAAAAAAAAAAAAGTTATTATCTTTGAGATTTTTGTGATACCTTTCAATTCGTGCATATTTCAAAAAAAAAAAAATTCGTCCAAAAAAAAAAGTATATGTTATCTTTGATATTCCTATGTTAGATCTCAGTTTACATTAAAAAAAAAAAATTGACTCTTCATATTCCATTGAGATCTATCTTTATAATTCTGTCTCTTTGTGTTCTTTGATAATCTATCTTTGTTTTTTTTCATTTCTATTAGCCTATTTGTTACAAATTGTTCTTTTCTTTAAGCCTACCTTATTATTTTCTTGTTAGCCTACCTTATTTTTTTATCATTGATTACTACATTCTTGAATTTTGTTTGATTGAGAAACTTAGTTAATCTAAGAAATCAAAAGGCAAATTTGAGAGGTAAAAGGCAAGAGTGTGAGATCATTAGAGAAAAAGCCAAAATTGAGTATAAACACGAGTGGTATACATCAATTTTGAGTGAAACACGTGAGGGAGTGTTGTGAGATTGTTTTTTTTTTTCTATTTTCTTTTGTTAAAATTTTAGGTTTTACAATCATGTCAAAAGACACAAGTTCTTCTTCTACAAATGATCATGTGATTCAAGCTATGCAACAACAATTCGAAAGAATGTTTAACATGATGGCGGGAGTCAATGAGAAATTGGAGAGGCATGATGGCATCCTTAACCAATTACAAGGAGAGCCTAAACAAAGGAGACGTCCACCAATTGACCAAGAGGACTATGAAGGAGAGGATGAATTGGATGATGATCAAGTCACCTTGGTGGGACAACAAATCAATCCTAGGAGACAAGCTAGGAGAGGACGTCCTAAAGATGATGTTGATCGCAACCTTGGAAGCATCAAAATGAAGATTCCTTCATTCCAAGGAAGAAATGATCCAGATGTGTACCTTGAATGGGAGAGGAAAGTGGAACTCATCTTCGAATGTCACAATTATTCGGAGGAGAAAAAGGTAAAACTTGCCGCTGTTGAGTTTAGTGATTATGCAATTGTTTGGTGGGATCAATTTTGCAAGGAAAGACATAGATATGGAGAAAGACCCGTGGAGTCTTGGAGGGAAATGAAGCAAATCATGAGAAAGAGGTTTGTTCCAAGCCACTACTATAGAGAGCTTCATCAAAGGTTACAAACTCTAATTCAAGGATCCATGAGTGTGGAGGAGTATCACAAAGAAATGGAGAAGGCTATGATTAGAGCAAATGTGGTAGAAGATCGTGAAGCTACCATGGCAAGGTTTTTGAGAGGGCTAAACAAAAACATTGCTGATGTTGTTGATTTGCAGCATTACGTGGAGATTGAAGATATGGTGAATTTGGCCATGAAAGTGGAAAGGCAATTGAAAGGAAAGAGGTATGATTCTAAACCAAATGTGGGTTCTTCTTCTTCTTGGAAAACTTCTTGGGGGAAAAAGGATGATAAACCTTTTAACAAGTCAAAAGTGGAAGAAAATAAGCCTAAAATTGACTTGGGTAATAAGGGAAAGGGTGAGAATCAACCAGCCCAAACTAGGGGAATAAAATGTTTTAAGTGTTTGGGTCATGGGCACATTACTAGGGAATGTCCAAATAAGAAAGCTATGATTCTAAGGGATGGTGATATTGAATCAGAGAGTGAGGGGGATAGTGATGATGATATGCCTTCTTTAGAAGATTGTAGTGATGTTGAATGTTCTAAGGGAGATAATCTTGTTGTTCAAAGAACATTGAGTTTGCAAAATAAACATGATGTCCATAGGGAGTAAAGGGAAAATTTGTTTCATACTCATTGTTTGATTTCTAACAAGTTGTGCAACATGATTGTGGATAGTGGAAGTTGTACTAATGTAGCAAGCACTTTGCTATTGGAGAAATTGAAGTTGCCTACTACCAAGCACCTAAGACCATACAAGTTGCAATGGCTTAATGAAAGTGGAGTTGTAAAGGTAAATAAGCAAGTTCTAATTTCTTTTCAAATTGGTAGATATAAGGATGAGGTGTTGTGTGATGTGTTACCAATGTTGGCCGGACATATGTTGTTGGGGAGACCTTGGCAATATGATAGAAGGGCTAATCATGATGGATTCAAAAATATGTATACTTTGACTATGGATGGAAAAAGGTTTAACCTTGGACCATTAACCCCAAAACAGATTTTTGAAGACCAAATGCGCATCAAGCAACAATATGAAGAAATGGGTTCTTCATTGGGAAATTCTTTGGGAAGGGAAACCTTTGAGAGTAAAGAAAAAGGTGAGATGAGTGAACCTAAAAATTCCAATTCTCTTGACCAAAATGGGAAACACATGGTGAGAGAAAATAAGGAAGGTTCAAATGAAAGAAAAATGAGTGTTTATGCAAAAATGAGTGATGTGAAGGAAGCTATGCTTTTGAGGCAACATATGCTTGTACTTATGTACAAGGAGATTTTGCATATTTCTAATGAAATAACCAATGGTTTTCCTAGTGTTGTTGTTGATCTTTTGCAGGTTTATGAAGATTTATTTCCAGAAGAAATTCCAAATGGTTTGCCACCTAAAAGAGGCATTGAGCACCAAATTGATTTCATACCTGGAGCAAGCATTCCAAATAGACCAGCATATAGATGTAATCCGAAGGAGACCAAGGAAATCCAAAAGCAAGTGAGTGAGCTTATGGAGAAGGGTTATGTTCGTGAAAGCATGAGTCCATGTGCCGTACCCGTCTTGTTAGTGCCTAAGAAAGATGGAACTTGGAGGATGTGTGTTGATTATCGTGCCATCAACAAAATCACGGTGAAGTATAGACATCCCATTCCTAGGCTAGATGACATGTTGGATGAATTGCATGGTTCATATTTGTTTTCAAAAATTGATTTCAAATCTGGTTATCATCAAATTAGAATGAGAGAAGGTGATGAATGGAAAACAGCTTTTAAAACTAAACATGGTTTATATGAGTGGTTAGTAATGCCTTTTGGTTTAACTAATGCACCAAGCACTTTCATGAGATTGATGAATCATGTTTTAAGAGCATTCATAGGCAAATTTGTTGTTGTCTATTTTGATGATATCTTGGTTTATAGCAAAAATTTAGATGAGCATGTACAACATTTGACTTGTGTTTTTGATGTGCTTAGAGAAGAGAAGTTGTATGCTAATCTAAAGAAATGTTGTTTTTGCCCTAATGAAATTACTTTTCTTGGATATATTGTCAATGACAAGGGCATTCATGTTGATCAAGAAAAGGTAAAAGTAATTAGAGAATGGCCAACACCCACAAGTGTAAGTGAAGCAAGAAGCTTTCATGGTTTAGCTAGCTTTTATAGAAGGTTCATTAAAAATTTTTCTACCATAGCTGCACCTTTAACTGAATGCATCAAAAAGAATGTTGGTTTTAAGTGGGGAATTGAACAAGATGAGGCTTTTAACTTGCTAAAAGACAAATTAAGTTCTGCACCCTTGTTATCTTTGCCAAATTTTACTAAACCTTTTGAGATTGAGTGCGATGCAAGTGGCATAGGTATTGGAGGAGTTTTGATGCAAGAAGGCAAGCCCATAGCATTCTTTAGTGAAAAGCTAAGTGGAGCAAGTCTAAACTACCCTACATATGACAAGGAGTTCTATGCATTGGTGAGGGTTCTAAGGACATGGCAGCATTACCTTGGTTACAAAGAATTCATAATTCACACTGACCATGAGTCCTTGAAGTATCTCAAAGGACAAGGAAAGCTCAACAAGAGACATGCAAAATGGGTGGAATTCATTGAATCCTTTCCGTACATCATTAAGTACAAGCAAGGGAAAGAAAATGTGGTGGCCGATGCATTGTCAAGAAGGTATGCCTTGATCTCTAAACTTGATGCAAAATTATTAGGATTTGAATACATCAAAGATCTTTATTCTAATGATCTTGATTTTGCTAATGTTTATGGGCATGTGAGAAAGGGGGTTTTGATAAGTTCTATAAGTTTGATGGTTTTCTTTTTCGGGAAAACAAATTGTGTGTGCCACAAAGTTCTTTAAGAGAGTTACTTGTGAGAGAGGCACATAGCGGAGGTTTAATGGGGCATTTTGGGATTAAGAAAACTTTGGATGTGTTGGGTGACCATTTCTTTTGGCCACACATGAAAAGGGATGTTAAGAGAATTTGTGAGAAATGCATTACTTGCAAACAAGCCAAATCCAAAGCAATGCCTCATGGTTTGTATACACCTCTTACCATACCAAATGAACCTTGGGTAGACATTTCTATGGATTTTGTTTTAGGATTACCTAGGTCCAAGGGAGGGAGAGATTCCATTTTTGTTGTTGTGGACAGGTTTAGCAAAATGGCACATTTCATTCCATGTCACAAGACGGATGATGCAACCCATATTGCCAATCTATTCTTCAAGGAGATTGTTAGGCTACATGGAGTGCCAAGGACCATTATGAGTGATAGGGATGTCAAATTCCTAAGTCACTTTTGGAAGACTCTTTGGGGAAAGATGGGGACAAAGCTTTTGTATTCTACAACTTGTCATCCACAAACGGAGGTGGTCAATAGGACACTTTCAACACTTTTGAGGGCTGTCATCCAAAGAAATCTAAAGAATTGGGAAGAATGTTTGCCACATGTGGAATTTGCTTACAATAGGAGTGTGCATGGTTCAACAAAATGCTCACCATTTGAAGTTGTGTATGGATTCAACCCAATGACTCCATTAGATTTGCTACCATTGCCATTGGACAAAGCTAATCTAGAGGGGAAACAAAAAGCTGAGTTCATCAAGACTTTGCATGAGAGGGTGCGTGCAAACATTGAGAAGAAGACACTACAATATGAAAAGCAACACAACAAGGGGAGGAAGCAAGTCATTTTTGAGCCCGGAAATTGGGTGTGGGTGCACTTGAGGAAGGAAAGATTTCCTAACCAAAGGAAATCAAAGCTTATGCCAAGAGGAGATGGTCCTTTTAAAGTGCTTCAACGCATCAACAACAATGCCTACAAGCTAGAACTTCCAAGTGAGTATGGCAATGTTAGTGCTACATTTAATGTTAGTGACTTGTCTTTGTTTGATTTAGGTGATAAAGATGATGGAGCTGATTTGAGGACAAATCCTTTTGAAGAAAGGGGGAATGATGTGAATTCAAGTTCAAAGCCTAAAGAGATCCAAGATCCATTAATAGTAAAAGAAGGCCCAATCACAAGGTCCAAATCCAAGAAGCTTCAAGAAGCCATATTGGGTTTAATTAAGGACATTTGGAAAGCCCACGAATTTCAGCCCAATAAGGCATCCATGGAGGCCCAAGGAATAATATTTAACTTGTTTTTGTGTTAATAACAATTAGGGTTACATGTAGCCACCATATACAAGTTAATAGGGTAATTAATACTAAGTAATGGCTATTATTATGGGTAGTGGTTACTAAAGTTAATGGGGTAATCAATACCAAGTAATGGCTATTAATGTGGGTAATGGTTATTAAGGCCATTTAAGAGTAAAAGTAATCCTATGTGTGTGAGACTATTTTAGAAGTGTGAGCATGGACTTGTACTCTATATAAACAAATCCTTTTTCTTTCTTTTGTGGCATGAATGAATTTGATATATGAATTATAACTTTGTTTGAGTTTTATTGTGAGGAATTTTGTCTTTAATTTCTTGCATAAACTTTGTGACTTATCAAGCGTTATTCTAGCTTGTGGTGTCAAAATCTAAATCTTTGTTTTCTTTTTATTTATCAAACTTTCTTGTTTGTGGCATAAGAGGAAATTCAAAGTCTATCTTAGTATCTTTATCCTTGTTGGTAAAGGGGTTAAGTAGCATCTATCTTCTTACTTCAATCTTTGAACGATCCGAATTTGTGGATTAAATTGGTAATTTCTAGTTTTCTTCTAATTCAACTTATCATAGTATTCTTGCTATTGGGGAGTTAATTGATGAAACCTACAATTCCCATCACTATAATTCTAAACTGATGAATACATTTGACATAATTGAATGCACAGTTTGTGCACACATGTTTTGTACACAAAACGTGAACTCGTGCAAATTTGTGCACAAATGGTTTTAAACAAGTTATCCAATGTTCCAATTGCATATTAACAACCCTAAATGCTCATTCTTTAATTCTAAACTCATGAATACAACTGAGATAATTGAATGCACAATTTTTTCCACATTTGCACACGTTTGTGTGCAAAACGTGAACTCGTCCAAAATTTGTGCACGAATACTTTTGAACAAATTATCCAATGTTCCAATTTCACATTTACAGTAATAACTACTAATTCTAGAATTCTAAACTCATGATTACGATTGACATAATTCAATGCACAATTTGTGCACATTTGCACATGTTTGTACGCAAAACGTGAACACATGCAAATTTGTGCACAAATCCTTCTTTTGAACATGTTATCCAATCTTCCAATTGCGTATTTACAATACTAACTAATTATTCTAGAATTATAAACTCATGAATACAATTGGCATAATCGAATGCTCAATTTGTGCACATTTGCACATATTTGTACGCAAAACGTGAAGTCGTGCAATTTTGTGCACAAATGGTTTTGAACATGTTTTCCGATGTTCCAATTGAATATTTACAATGCTAGGTACTTATTCTAGAATTATGAACTCATGAACACAGTAGACACAATTGAATTCACAATTTGTGCACGTTTGCACATGTTTGAACGCAAAACGTGAACTCGTGCAAAGTTGTTCACAAATGGTTTTGAACATGTTATCCAATGTTCCAATTCAATATTTATAATAATAAGTAATTATTCTAGAATTCTAAACTCGTGGACACAATTGACATAATAATTGAATGCACAATTTGTGCACATTTGCACATGTTTGTGCGCAAAACGTGAACTCGTGTAAATTTGTGCACCAATGGTTTTGAACATGTTCTCCAATGTTCTAATTGCATATTCACAATACTTATCCTAGAGTTATAAACCCATGAATACAGTTGACATAATTGAATGCACAATTTAGGCACATTTGCACATGTTTGAATGCAAAACGTGAACTCGTGCAAATTTGTGCACAAATGTTTTTGAACATGTTATCTAATGTTCCAATTGCATATTTACGATACTAAGTACTTATTATAGAATTCTAAACTGATGAATGCACTTGACATAATTGAGTGCACAATTTGTGCACATTTGCACATGTTTCTACACAAAACGTGGACTCGTGTAAATTTTTGTACGTATAGTTTTGAACATGTTATCCAATGTTCCAATTGCATATTAAAAATACTGACTACTTATTCTTTAATTCTAATCTCATGAATATAATTGACATAATCGAATTCACAATTTGTCCACATTTGCACATGATTGTGTGCAAAACGTGAACTCGTGCAAATTTGTACACAAATGGTTTTGAACATGTTATCCAATGTTCCATTTGCATATTTACAATAACAACTACTTATTCTAGAATTCTGAACTCATGAGTACAGTTGACATAATCGAATGCACAGTTTGTGCACATTTGCACATGTTTGTACGCAAAACGTGAACGCATGCAAATTCGTGCACAAATCCTTTTGAACATGTTATTCCGAATGCGTACTTACAATACTAACCACTTATTCTAGAATTATAAACTCACGAATACAATTGACATAATTGAATGCACATTTGCACATGTTTGAACGCAAAACGTGAACTCGTGCAAATTTGCGCACAAATGGTTTTGAATATGTTATCCAATGTTCCAATTGCATATTTACGATACTAATTGCTTATTCTATAATTCTAAACTGATGAATACATTTGACATAATTGAATGCACAGTTTGTGCACACATGTTTTGTACACAAAACGTGAACTCGTGTAAATTTGTGCACAAATGGTTTTAAACAAGTTATCCAATGTTCCAATTGCATATTAACAACCCTAAATGCTCATTCTTTAATTCTAAACTCATGAATACAACTGAGATAATTGAATGCACAATTTTTTCCACATTTGCACACGTTTGTGTGCAAAACGTGAACTCGTCCAAAATTTGTGCACGAATACTTTTGAACAAATTATCCAATGTTCCAATTTCACATTTACAGTAATAACTACTAATTCTAGAATTCTAAACTCATGATTACGATTGACATAATTCAATGCACAATTTGTGCACATTTGCACATGTTTGTACGCAAAACGTGAACACATGCAAATTTGTGCACAAATCCTTCTTTTGAACATGTTATCCAATCTTCCAATTGCGTATTTACAATACTAACTAATTATTCTAGAATTATAAACTCATGAATACAATTGGCATAATCGAATGCTCAATTTGTGCACATTTGCACATATTTGTACGCAAAACGTGAAGTCGTGCAATTTTGTGCACGAATGGTTTTGAACATGTTTTCCGATGTTCCAACTGAATATTTACAATGCTAGGTACTTATTCTAGAATTATGAACTCATGAACACAGTAGACACAATTGAATTCACAATTTGTGCACGTTTGCACATGTTTGAACGCAAAACGTGAACTCGTGCAAAGCTGTTCACAAATGGTTTTGAACATGTTATCCAATGTTCCAATTCAATATTTATAATAATAAGTAATTATTCTAGAATTCTAAACTCGTGGACACAATTGACATAATAATTGAATGCACAATTTGTGCACATTTGCACATGTTTGTGCGCAAAACGTGAACTCGTGTAAATTTGTGCACCAATGGTTTTGAACATGTTCTCCAATGTTCTAATTGCATATTCACAATACTTATCCTAGAGTTATAAACCCATGAATACAGTTGACATAATTGAATGCACGATTTAGGCACATTTGCACATGTTTGAATGCAAAACGTGAACTCGTGAAAATTTGTGCACAAATGTTTTTGAACATGTTATCTAATGTTCCAATTGCATATTTACGATACTAAGTACTTATTCTAGAATTCTAAACTGATGAATGCACTTGACATAATTGAGTGCACAATTTGTGCACATTTGCACATGTTTCTACACAAAACGTGGACACGTGTAAATTTTTGTACGTATAGTTTTGAACATGTTATCCAATGTTCCAATTGCATATTAAAAATACTGACTACTTATTCTTTAATTCTAATCTCATGAATATAATTGACATAATCGAATTCACAATTTGTCCACATTTGCACATGATTGTGTGCAAAACGTGAACTCGTGCAAATTTGTACACAAATGGTTTTGAACATGTTATCCAATGTTGCATTTGCATATTTACAATAACAACTACTTATTCTAGAATTCTGAACTCATGAGTACAGTTGACATAATCGAATGCACAGTTTGTGCACATTTGCACATGTTTGTACGCAAAACGTGAACGCATGCAAATTCGTGCACAAATCCTTTTGAACATGTTATTCCGAATGCGTACTTACAATACTAACCACTTATTCTAGAATTATAAACTCACGAATACAGTTGACATAATTGAATGCACATTTGCACATGTTTGAACGCAAAACGTGAACTCGTGCAAATTTATGCACAAATGGTTTTGAACATGTTATCCAATGTTCCAATTGCATATTTACGATACTAATTGCTTATTCTATAATTCTAAACTGATGAATACATTTGACATAATTGAATGCACAGTTTGTGCACACATGTTTTGTACACAAAACGTGAACTCATGCAAATTTGTGCACAAATGGTTTTAAACAAGTTATCCAATGTTCCAATTGCATATTAACAACCCTAAATGCTCATTCTTTAATTCTAAACTCATGAATACAACTGAGATAATTGAATGCACAATTTTTTCCACATTTGCACACGTTTGTGTGCAAAACGTGAACTCGTCCAAAATTTGTGCACGAATACTTTTGAACAAATTATCCAATGTTCCAATTTCACATTTACAGTAATAACTACTAATTCTAGAATTCTAAACTCATGATTACGATTGACATAATTCAATGCACAATTTGTGCACATTTGCACATGTTTGTACGCAAAACGTGAACACATGCAAATTTGTGCACAAATCCTTCTTTTAAACATGTTATCCAATCTTCCAATTGCGTATTTACAATACTAACTAATTATTCTAGAATTATAAACTCATGAATACAATTGGCATAATCGAATGCTCAATTTGTGCACATTTGCACATATTTGTACGCAAAACGTGAAGTCGTGCAATTTTGTGCACAAATGGTTTTGAACATGTTTTCCGATGTTCCAACTGAATATTTACAACGCTAGGTACTTATTCTAGAATTATGAACTCATGAACACAGTAGACACAATTGAATTCACAATTTGTGCACGTTTGCACATGTTTGAACGCAAAACGTGAACTCGTGCAAAGCTGTTCACAAATGGTTTTGAACATGTTATCCAATGTTCCAATTCAATATTTATAATAATAAGTAATTATTCTAGAATTCTAAACTCGTGGACACAATTGACATAATAATTGAATGCACAATTTGTGCACATTTGCACATGTTTGTGCGCAAAACGTGAACTCGTGTAAATTTGTGCACCAATGGTTTTGAACACGTTCTCCAATGTTCTAATTGCATATTCACAATACTTATCCTAGAGTTATAAACCCATGAATACAGTTGACATAATTGAATGCACAATTTAGGCACATTTGCACATGTTTGAATGCAAAACGTGAACTCGTGCAAATTTGTGCACAAATGTTTTTGAACATGTTATCTAATGTTCCAATTGCATATTTACGATACTAAGTACTTATTCTAGAATTCTAAACTGATGAATGCACTTGACATAATTGAGTGCACAATTTGTGCACATTTGCACATGTTTCTACACAAAACGTGGACTCGTGTAAATTTTTGTACGTATAGTTTTGAACATGTTATCCAATGTTCCAATTGCATATTAAAAATACTGACT
The DNA here is from genome assembly GCA_947683625.1 of Mallotus nudiflorus. NCBI lineage: Eukaryota > Viridiplantae > Streptophyta > Magnoliopsida > Malpighiales > Euphorbiaceae > Mallotus > Mallotus nudiflorus. Next base: position 44,003 of record CANTUR010001430.1, read on the forward strand.
ACTTATTCTTTAATTCTAATCTCATGAATATAATTGACATAATCGAATTCATAATTTGTCCACATTTGCACATGATTGTGTGCAAAACGTGAACTCGTGCTGATGGGAATTGTAGGTTTCATCAATTAACTCCCCAATAGCAAGAATACTATGATAAGTTGAATTGAAAGAAAACTAGAAATTACCAATTTAATCCACAAATTCGGATCGTTCAAAGATTGAAGTAAGAAGATAGATGCTACTTAACCCCTTTACCAACAAGGATAAAGATACTAAGATAGACTTTGAATTTCCTCTTATGCCACAAACAAGAATGTTTGATAAATAAAAAGAAAACAAAGATTTAGATTTTGACACCACAAGCTAGAATAAAGCTTGATAAGTCACAAAGTTTAATCAAGAAATTAAAGACAAAATTCCTCACAATAAAACTCAAACAAAGTTATAATTCATATATCAAATTCATTCATGCTACAAAAGAAAGAGAAGGACTTGTTTATATAGAGTACAAGTCCATGCTCACACTACTAAAATAGACTCACACACATAGGATTACTTTTACTCTTAAATGGCCTTAATAACCATTACCCACATTAATAGCCATTACTTGGTATTGATTACCCCATTAACTTTAGTAACCACTACCCATAATAATAGCCATTACTTGGTATTAATTACCCTATTAACTTGTATATGGTGGCTACATGTAACCCTAATTGTTATTAACAGAAAAACAAGTTAAATATTATTCCTTGGGCCTCCATGGATGCCTTATTGGGCTGAAATTCGTGGGCTTTCCAAATGTCCTTAATTAAACCCAATATGGCTTCTTGAAGCTTCTTGGATTTGGACCTTGTGATTGGGCCTTCTTTTACTATTAATGGATCTTTGATCTCTTTAGGCTTTGAACTTGGATTCACATCATTCCCCCTTTCTTCAAAAGGATTTGTCCTCAAATCAGCTCCATCATCTTTATCACCTAAATCAAACAAAGACAAGTCACTAACATTGAAAGTAGCACTAACATTGCCATACTCACTTGGAAGTTCTAGCTTGTAGGCATTATTGTTGATGCGTTGAAGCACTTTAAAAGGACCATCTCCTCTTGGCATAAGCTTTGATTTCCTTTGGTTAGGAAATCTTTCCTTCCTCAAGTGCACCCACACCCAATCTCCAGGCTCAAAAATGACTTGCTTCCTCCCCTTGTTGTGTTGCTTTTCATATTGGAGTGTCTTCTTCTCAATGTTTGCATGCACCCTCTCATGCAAAGTCTTGATGAACTCAGCTTTTTGTTTCCCCTCTAGATTAGCTTTGTCCAATGGCAATGGTAGCAAATCTAATGGAGTCATTGGGTTGAATCCATACACAACTTCAAATGGTGAGCAATTTGTTGAACCATGCACACTCCTATTGTAAGCAAATTCCACATGTGGCAAACATTCTTCCCAATTCTTCAGATTTCTTTGGATGACAACCCTCAAAAGTGTTGAAAGTGTCCTATTGACCACCTCCGTTTGTCCATCCGTTTGTGGATGACAAGTTGTAGAATACAAAAGCTTTATCCCCATCTTTCCCCAAAGAGTCTTCCAAAAGTGACTTAGGAATTTGACATCCCTATCACTCACAATGGTCCTTGGCACTCCATGTAGCCTAACAATCTCCTTGAAGAATAGATTGGCAATATGGGTTGCATCATCCGTCTTGTGACATGGAATGAAATGTGCCATTTTGCTAAACCTTCTTGACAATGCATCGGCCACCACATTTTCTTTCCCTTGCTTGTACTTAATGATGTACGGAAAGGATTCAATGAATTCCACCCATTTTGCATGTCTCTTGTTGAGCTTTCCTTGTCCTTTGAGATACTTCAAGGACTCATGGTCAGTGTGAATTATGAATTCTTTGTAACCAAGGTAATGCTGCCATGTCCTTAGAACCCTCACCAATGCATAGAACTCCTTGTCATATGTAGGGTAGTTTAGACTTGCTCCACTTAGCTTTTCGCTAAAGAATGCTATGGGCTTGCCTTCTTGCATCAAAACTCCTCCAATACCTATGCCACTTGCATCGCACTCAATCTCAAAAGGTTTAGTAAAATTTGGCAAAGATAACAAGGGTGCAGAACTTAATTTGTCTTTTAGCAAGTTAAAAGCCTCATCTTGTTCAATTCCCCACTTAAAACCAACATTCTTTTTGATGCATTCAGTTAAAGGTGCAGCTATGGTAGAAAAATTTTTAACGAACCTTCTATAAAAGCTAGCTAAACCATGAAAGCTTCTTGCATCACTTACACTTATGGGTGTTGGCCATTCTCTAATTACTTTTAACCTTTTCTTGATCAACATGAATGCCCTTGTCATTGACAATATATCCAAGAAAAGTAATTTCATTAGTGCAAAAACAGAAGTTCTTTAGATTAGCATACAACTTCTCTTCTCTAAGCACATCAAAAACACAAGTCAAATGTTGTACATGCTCATCTAAATTTTTGCTATAAACCAAGATATCATCAAAATAGACAACAACAAATTTGCCTATGAATGCTCTTAAAACATGATTCATCAATCTCATGAAAGTGCTTGGTGCATTAGTTAAACCAAAAGGCATTACTAACCACTCATATAAACCATGTTTAGTTTTAAAAGCTGTTTTCCATTCATCACCTTCTCTCATTCTAATTTGATGATAACCAGATTTCAAATCAATTTTCGAAGACAAATATGAACCATGCAATTCATCCAACATGTCATCTAGCCTAGGAATGGGATGTCTATACTTCACCGTGATTTTGTTGATGGCACGACAATCAACACACATCCTCCAAGTTCCATCTTTCTTAGGCACTAACAAGACGGGTACGGCACATGGACTCATGCTTTCACGAACATAACCCTTCTCCATAAGCTCACTCACTTGCTTTTGGATTTCCTTGGTCTCCTCCGGATTACATCTATATGCTGGTCTATTTGGAATGCTTGCTCCGGGTATGAAATCAATTTGGTGCTCAATGCCTCTTTTAGGTGGCAAACCATTTGGAATTTCTTCTAGGAATAAATCTTCATAAACCTGCAAAAGATCAACAACAACACTAGGCAAACCATTGGTTATTTCGTTAGAAATATGCAAAATCTCCTTGTACATAAGTACAAGCATGTGTTGCCTCAAAAGCATAGCTTCCTTCACATCACTCATTTTTGCATAAACACTTATTTTTCTTTCATTTGAACCTTCCTTGTTTTCTCTCACCATGTGTTTCCCATTTTGGTCAAGAGAATTGGAATTTTTAGGTTCACTCATCTCACCTTTTTCTTTACTCTCAAAGGTTTCCCTTCCCAAAGAATTTCCCAATGAAGAACCCATTTCTTCATATTGTTGCTTGATGCGCATTTGGTCTTCAAAAATCTGTTTTGGGGTTAATGGTCCAAGGTTAAACCTTTTTCCATCCATAGTCAAAGTATACATATTTTTGAATCCATCATGATTAGCCCTTCTATCATATTGCCAAGGTCTCCCTAACAACATATGTCCGGCCAACATTGGTAACACATCACACAACACCTCATCCTTATATCTACCAATTTGAAAAGAAATTAGAACTTGCTTATTTACCTTTACAACTCCACTTTCATTAAGCCATTGCAACTTGTATGGTCTTGGGTGCTTGGTAGTAGGCAACTTCAATTTCTCCACTAGCAAAGTGCTTGCTACATTAGTACAACTTCCATTATCCACAATCATGTTGCACAACTTGTTAGAAATCAAACAATGAGTATGAAACAAATTTTCCCTTTGCTCCCTATGGACATCATGTTTATTTTGCAAACTCAATGTTCTTTGAACAACAAGATTATCTCCCTTAGCACATTCAACATCACTATAATCTTCTAAAGAAGGCATATCATCATCACTATCCCCCTCACTCTCCGATTCAATATCACCATCCCTTAGAATCATAGCTTTCTTATTTGGACATTCCCTAGCAATGTGTCCATGACCCAAACACTTAAAACATTTTATTCCCCTAGTTTGGGTTGGTTGATTCTCACCCTTTCCCTTATTACCCAAGTCAATTTTTGGTTTATTTTCTTCCACTTTTGACTTGTTAAAAGGTTTATTATCCTTTTTCCCCCAAGAAGTTTTCCAAGAAGAAGAAGAACCCACATTTGGTTTAGAATCATACCTCTTTCCTTTCAATTGCCTTTCCACTTTCATGGCCAAATTCACCATATCTTCAATCTCCATAAAATGTTGCAAATCAACAACATCAGCAATGTTTTTGTTTAGCCCTCTCAAGAACCTTGCCATGGTAGCTTCACGATCTTCTACCACATTTGCTCTAATCATAGCCTTCTCCATTTCTTTGTGATACTCCTCCACACTCATGGATCCTTGAATTAGAGTTTGTAACCTTTGATGAAGCTCTCTATAGTAGCGGCTTGGAACAAACCTCTTTCTCATGATTTGCTTCATTTCCCTCCAAGACTCCACGGGTCTTTCTTCATATCTACGTCTTTCCTTGCAAAATTGATCCCACCAAACAATTGCATAATCACTAAACTCAACAGCGGCGAGTTTTACCTTTTTCTCCTCCGAATAATTGTGACATTCGAAGATGAGTTCCACTTTCCTCTCCCATTCAAGGTACACATCTGGATCATTTCTTCCTTGGAATGAAGGAATCTTCATTTTGATGCTTCCAAGGTTGCGATCAACATCATCTTTAGGACGTCCTCTCCTAGCTTGTCTCCTAGGATTGATTTGTTGTCCCACCAAGGTGACTTGATCATCATCCAATTCATCCTCTCCTTCATAGTCCTTTTGGTCAATTGGTGGACGTCTCCTTTCTTTAGGCTCTCCTTGTAATTGGTTAAGGATGCCATCATGCCTCTCCAATTTCTCATTGACTCCCGCCATCATGTTAAACATTCTTTCGAATTGTTGTTGCATAGCTTGAATCACATGATCATTTGTAGAAGAAGAACTTGTGTCTTTTGACATGATTGTAAAACCTAAAATTTTAACAAAAGAAAATAGAAAAAAAAACAATCTCACAATACTCCCTCACGTGTTTCACTCAAAATTGATGTATACCACTCGTGTTTACACTCAATTTTGGCTTTTTCTCTAATGATCTCACACTCTTGCCTTTTACCTCTCAAATTTGCCTTTTGATTTCTTAGATTAACTAAGTTTCTCAATCAAACAAAATTCAAGAATGTAGTAATCAATGATAAAAAATAAGGTAGGCTAACAAGAAAATAATAAGGTAGGCTTAAAGAAAAGAACAATTTGTAACAAATAGGCTAATAGAAATGAAAAACAAAGATAGATTATCAAAGAACACAAAGAGACAGAATTATAAAGATAGATCTCAATGGAATATGAAGAGTCAATTTTTTTTTTAATGTAAACTGAGATCTAACATAGGAATATCAAAGATAACATATACTTTTTTTATGGACGAATTTCTTTTTTTTTTTTTTGATATATGCACGAATTGAAAGGTATCACAAAAATCTCAAAGATAACAACTTTTTTTTTTTGATATCTGCAAACAAAATCTTGAGATAAGAAGAATAAAGATAAAAAAAAATAACAAGAATAATAGTTAGCAAGAAAGGTGCAAAATATAAGATGAACACAAGATATTGAGAACTAAAAGATAGTTTTGGATACGCAAACCTCAATCTTGAGCCAATGCTCTGATACCACTTATGATGGGAATTGTAGGTTTCATCAATTAACTCCCCAATAGCAAGAATACTATGATAAGTTGAATTGAAAGAAAACTAGAAATTACCAATTTAATCCACAAATTCGGATCGTTCAAAGATTGAAGTAAGAAGATAGATGCTACTTAACCCCTTTACCAACAAGGATAAAGATACTAAGATAGACTTTGAATTTCCTCTTATGCCACAAACAAGAATGTTTGATAAATAAAAAGAAAACAAAGATTTAGATTTTGACACCACAAGCTAGAATAAAGCTTGATAAGTCACAAAGTTTATGCAAGAAATTAAAGACAAAATTCCTCACAATAAAACTCAAACAAAGTTATAATTCATATATCAAATTCATTCATGCTACAAAAGAAAGAGAAGGACTTGTTTATATAGAGTACAAGTCCATGCTCACACTACTAAAATAGACTCACACACATAGGATTACTTTTACTCTTAAATGGCCTTAATAGCCATTACCCACATTAATAGCCATTACTTGGTATTGATTACCCCATTAACTTTAGTAACCACTACCCATAATAATAGCCATTACTTGGTATTAATTACCCTATTAACTTGTATATGGTGGCTACATGTAACCCTAATTGTTATTAACAGAAAAACAAGTTAAATATTATTCCTTGGGCCTCCATGGATGCCTTATTGGGCTGAAATTCGTGGGCTTTCCAAATGTCCTTAATTAAACCCAATATGGCTTCTTGAAGCTTCTTGGATTTGGACCTTGTGATTGGGCCTTCTTGTACTATTAATGGATCTTTGATCTCTTTAGGCTTTGAACTTGGATTCACATCACGTGCAAATTTGTACACAAATGGTTTTGAACATGTTATCCAATGTTCCATTTGCATATTTACAATAACAACTACTTATTCTAGAATTCTGAACTCATGAGTACAGTTGACATAATCGAATGCACAGTTTGTGCACATTTGCACATGTTTGTACGCAAAACGTGAACGCATGCAAATTCGTGCACAAATCCTTTTGAACATGTTATTCTGAATGCGTACTTACAATACTAACCACTTATTCTAGAATTATAAACTCACGAATACAGTTGACATAATTGAATGCACATTTGCACATGTTTGAACGCAAAACGTGAACTCGTGCAAATTTGCGCACAAATGGTTTTGAACATGTTATCCAATGTTCCAATTGCATATTTACGATACTAATTGCTTATTCTATAATTCTAAACTGATGAATACATTTGACATAATTGAATGCACAGTTTGTGCACACATGTTTTGTACACAAAACGTGAACTCGTGCAAATTTGTGCACAAATGGTTTTAAACAAGTTATCCAATGTTCCAATTGCATATTAACAACCCTAAATGCTCATTCTTTAATTCTAAACTCATGACTACAACTGAGATAATTGAATGCACAATTTTTTCCATATTTGCACACGTTTGTGTGCAAAACGTGAACTCGTCCAAAATTTGTGCACGAATACTTTTGAACAAATTATCCAATGTTCCAATTTCACATTTACAGTAATAACTACTAATTCTAGAATTCTAAACTCACGATTACGATTGACATAATTCAATGCACAATTTGTGCGCATTTGCACATGTTTGTAAGCAAAACGTGAACACATGCAAATTTGTGCACAAATCCTTCTTTTGAACATGTTATCCAATCTTCCAATTGCGTATTTACAATACTAACTAATTATTCTAGAATTATAAACTCATGAATACAATTGGCATAATCGAATGCTCAATTTGTGCACATTTGCACATATTTGTACGTAAAACGTGAAGTCGTGCAATTTTGTGCACAAATGGTTTTGAACATGTTTTCCGATGTTCCAACTGAATATTTACAACGCTAGGTACTTATTCTAGAATTATGAACTCATGAACACAGTAGACACAATTGAATTCACAATTTGTGCACGTTTGCACATGTTTGAACGCAAAACGTGAACTCGTGCAAAGCTGTTCACAAATGGTTTTGAACATGTTATCCAATGTTCCAATTCAATATTTATAATAATAAGTAATTATTCTAGAATTCTAAACTCATGGACACAATTGACATAATAATTGAATGCACAATTTGTGCACATTTGCACATGTTTGTGCGCAAAACGTGAACTCGTGTAAATTTGTGCACCAATGGTTTTGAACACGTTCTCCAATGTTCTAATTGCATATTCACAATACTTATCCTAGAGTTATAAACCCATGAATACAGTTGACATAATTGAATGCACAATTTAGGCACATTTGCACATGTTTGAATGCAAAACGTGAACTCGTGCAAATTTGTGCACAAATGTTTTTGAACATGTTATCTAATGTTCCAATTGCATATTTACGATACTAAGTACTTATTCTAGAATTCTAAACTGATGAATGCACTTGACATAATTGAGTGCACAATTTGTGCACATTTGCACATGTTTCTACACAAAACGTGGACTCGTGTAAATTTTTGTACATATAGTTTTGAACATGTTATCCAATGTTCCAATTGCATATTAAAAATACTGACTACTTATTCTTTAACTCTAATCTCATGAATATAATTGACATAATCGAATTCACAATTTATCCACATTTGCACATGATTGTGTGCAAAACGTGAACTCGTGCAAATTTGTACACAAATGGTTTTGAACATGTTATCCAATGTTCCATTTGCATATTTACAATAACAACTACTTATTCTAGAATTCTGAACTCACGAGTACAGTTGACATAATCGAATGCACAGTTTGTGCACATTTGCACATGTTTGTACGCAAAACGTGAACGCATGCAAATTCGTGCACAAATCCTTTTGAACATGTTATTCTGAATGCGTACTTACAATACTAACCACTTATTCTAGAATTATAAACTCACGAATACAGTTGACATAATTGAATGCACATTTGCACATGTTTGAACGCAAAACGTGAACTCGTGCAAATTTGCGCACAAATGGTTTTGAACATGTTATCCAATGTTCCAATTGCATATTTACGATAATAATTGCTTATTCTATAATTCTAAACTGATGAATACATTTGACATAATTGAATGCACAGTTTGTGCACACATGTTTTGTACACAAAACGTGAACTCGTGCAAATTTGTGCACAAATGGTTTTAAACAAGTTATCCAATGTTCCAATTGCATATTAACAACCCTAAATGCTCATTCTTTAATTCTAAACTCATGAATACAACTGAGATAATTGAATGCACAATTTTTTCCACATTTGCACACGTTTGTGTGCAAAACGTGAACTCGTCCAAAATTTGTGCACGAATACTTTTGAACAAATTATCCAATGTTCCAATTTCACATTTACAGTAATAACTACTAATTCTAGAATTCTAAACTCATGATTACGATTGACATAATTCAATGCACAATTTGTGCACATTTGCACATGTTTGTACGCAAAACGTGAACACATGCAAATTTGTGCACAAATCCTTCTTTTGAACATGTTATCCAATCTTCCAATTGCGTATTTACAATACTAACTAATTATTCTAGAATTATAAACTCATGAATACAATTGGCATAATCGAATGCTCAATTTGTGCACATTTGCACATATTTGTACGCAAAACGTGAAGTCGTGCAATTTTGTGCACAAATGGTTTTGAACATGTTTTCCGATGTTCCAACTGAATATTTACAACGCTAGGTACTTATTCTAGAATTATGAACTCATGAACACAGTAGACACAATTGAATTCACAATTTGTGCACGTTTGCACATGTTTGAACGCAAAACGTGAACTCGTGCAAAGCTGTTCACAAATGGTTTTGACCATGTTATCCAATGTTCCAATTCAATATTTATAATAATAAGTAATTATTCTAGAATTCTAAACTCGTGGACACAATTGACATAATAATTGAATGCACAATTTGTGCACATTTGCACATGTTTGTGCGCAAAACGTGAACTCGTGTAAATTTGTGCACCAATGGTTTTGAACACGTTCTCCAATGTTCTAATTGCATATTCACAATACTTATCCTAGAGTTATAAACCCATGAATACAGTTGACATAATTGAATGCACAATTTAGGCACATTTGCACATGTTTGAATGCAAAACGTGAACTCGTGCAAATTTGTGCACAAATGTTTTTGAACATGTTATCTAATGTTCCAATTGCATATTTACGATACTAAGTACTTATTCTAGAATTCTAAACTGATGAATGCACTTGACATAATTGAGTGCACAATTTGTGCACATTTGCACATGTTTCTACACAAAACGTGGACTCGTGTAAATTTTTGTACATATAGTTTTGAACATGTTATCCAATGTTCCAATTGCATATTAAAAATATTGACTACTTATTCTTTAATTCTAATCTCATGAATATAATTGACATAATCGAATTCACAATTTGTCCACATTTGCACATGATTGTGTGCAAAACGTGAACTCGTGCAAATTTGTACACAAATGGTTTTGAACATGTTATCCAATGTTCCATTTGCATATTTACAATAACAACTACTTATTCTAGAATTCTGAACTCATGAGTACAGTTGACATAATCGAATGCACAGTTTGTGCACATTTGCACATGTTTGTACGCAAAACGTGAACGCATGCAAATTCGTGCACAAATCCTTTTGAACATGTTATTCCGAATGCGTACTTACAATACTAACCACTTATTCTAGAATTATAAACTCACGAATACAGTTGACATAATTGAATGCACATTTGCACATGTTTGAACGCAAAACGTGAACTCGTGCAAATTTGCGCACAAATGGTTTTGAACATGTTATCCAATGTTCCAATTGCATATTTACGATAATAATTGCTTATTCTATAATTCTAAACTGATGAATACATTTGACATAATTGAATGCACAGTTTGTGCACACATGTTTTGTACACAAAACGTGAACTCGTGCAAATTTGTGCACAAATGGTTTTAAACAAGTTATCCAATGTTCCAATTGCATATTAACAACCCTAAATGCTCATTCTTTAATTCTAAACTCATGAATACAACTGAGATAATTGAATGCACAATTTTTTCCACATTTGCACACGTTTGTGTGCAAAACGTGAACTCGTCCAAAATTTGTGCACGAATACTTTTGAACAAATTATCCAATGTTCCAATTTCACATTTACAGTAATAACTACTAATTCTAGAATTCTAAACTCATGATTACGATTGACATAATTCAATGCACAATTTGTGCACATTTGCACATGTTTGTACGCAAAACGTGAACACATGCAAATTTGTGCACAAATCCTTCTTTTGAACATGTTATCCAATCTTCCAATTGCGTATTTACAATACTAACTAATTATTCTAGAATTATAAACTCATGAATACAATTGGCATAATCGAATGCTCAATTTGTGCACATTTGCACATATTTGTACGCAAAACGTGAAGTCGTGCAATTTTGTGCACAAATGGTTTTGAACATGTTTTCCGAAGTTCCAACTGAATATTTACAACGCTAGGTACTTATTCTAGAATTATGAACTCATGAACACAGTAGACACAATTGAATTCACAATTTGTGCACGTTTGCACATGTTTGAACGCAAAACGTGAACTCGTGCAAAGCTGTTCACAAATGGTTTTGAACATGTTATCCAATGTTCCAATTCAATATTTATAATAATAAGTAATTATTCTAGAATTCTAAACTCGTGGACACAATTGACATAATAATTGAATGCACAATTTGTGCACATTTGCACATGTTTGTGCGCAAAACGTGAACTCGTGTAAATTTGTGCACCAATGGTTTTGAACACGTTCTCCAATGTTCTAATTGCATATTCACAATACTTATCCTAGAGTTATAAACCCATGAATACAGTTGACATAATTGAATGCACAATTTAGGCACATTTGCACATGTTTGAATGCAAAACGTGAACTCGTGCAAATTTGTGCACAAATGTTTTTGAACATGTTATCTAATGTTCCAATTGCATATTTACGATACTAAGTACTTATTCTAGAATTCTAAACTGATGAATGCACTTGACATAATTGAGTGCACAATTTGTGCACATTTGCACATGTTTCTACACAAAACGTGGACTCGTGTAAATTTTTGTACGTATAGTTTTGAACATGTTATCCAATGTTCCAATTGCATATTAAAAATAGTGACTACTTATTCTTTAATTCTAATCTCATGAATATAATTGACATAATCGAATTCATAATTTGTCCACATTTGCACATGATTGTGTGCAAAACGTGAACTCGTGCAAATTTGTACACAAATGGTTTTGAACATGTTATCCAATGTTCCATTTGCATATTTACAATAACAACTTGATGGGAATTGTAGGTTTCATCAATTAACTCCCCAATAGCAAGAATACTATGATAAGTTGAATTGAAAGAAAACTAGAAATTACCAATTTAATCCACAAATTCGGATCGTTCAAAGATTGAAGTAAGAAGATAGATGCTACTTAACCCCTTTACCAACAAGGATAAAGATACTAAGATAGACTTTGAATTTCCTCTTATGCCACAAACAAGAATGTTTGATAAATAACAAGAAAACAAAGATTTAGATTTTGACACCACAAGCTAGAATAAAGCTTGATAAGTCACAAAGTTTATGCAAGAAATTAAAGACAAAATTCCTCACAATAAAACTCAAACAAAGTTATAATTCATATATCAAATTCATTCATGCTACAAAAGAAAGAAAAGGACTTGTTTATATAGAGTACAAGTCCATGCTCACACTACTAAAATAGACTCACACACATAGGATTACTTTGACTCTTAAATATCCTTAATAGCCATTACCCACATTAATAGCCATTACTTGGTATTGATTACCCCATTAACTTTAGTAACCACTACCCATAATAATAACCATTACTTGGTATTAATTACCCTATTAACTTGTATATGGTGGCTACATGTAACCCTAATTGTTATTAACACAAAAACAAGTTAAATATTATTCCTTGGGCCTCCATGGATGCCTTATTGGGCTGAAATTCGTGAGCTTTCCAAATGTCCTTAATTAAACCCAATATGGCTTCTTGAAGCTTCTTGGATTTGGACCTTGTGATTGGGCCTTCTTGTACGATTAATGGATCTTGGATCTCTTTAGGCTTTGAACTTGGATTCACATCATTCCCCCTTTCTTCAAAAGGATTTGTCCTCAAATCAGCTCCATCATCTTTATCACCTAAATCAAACAAAGACAAGTCACTAACATTAAATGTAGCACTAACATTGCCATACTCACTTGGAAGTTCTAGCTTGTAGGCATTGTTGTTGATGCGTTGAAGCACTTTAAAAGGACCATCTCCTCTTGGCATAAGCTTTGATTTCCTTTGGTTAGGAAATCTTTCCTTCCTCAAGTGCACCCACACCCAATCTCCGGGCTCAAAAATGACTTGCTTCCTCCCCTTGTTGTGTTGCTTTTCATATTGGAGTGTCTTCTTCTCAATGTTTGCACGCACCCTCTCATGCAAAGTCTTGATGAACTCAGCTTTTTGTTTCCCCTCTAGATTAGCTTTGTCCAATGGCAATGGTAGCAAATCTAATGGAGTCATTGGGTTGAATCCATACACAACTTCAAATGGTGAGCAATTTGTTGAACCATGCACACTCCTATTGTAAGCAAATTCCACATGTGGCAAACATTCTTCCCAATTCTTCAGATTTCTTTGGATGATAGCCCTCAAAAGTGTTGAAAGTGTCCTATTGACCACCTCCGTTTGTCCATCCGTTTGTGGATGACAAGTTGTAGAATACAAAAGTTTTGTCCCCATCTTTCCCCAAAGAGTCTTCCAAAAGTGACTTAGGAATTTGACATCCCTATCACTCACAATGGTCCTTGGCACTCCATGTAGCCTAACAATCTCCTTGAAGAATAGATTGGCAATATGGGTTGCATCATCCGTCTTGTGACATGGAATGAAATGTGCCATTTTGCTAAACCTGTCCACAACAACAAAAATGGAATCTCTCCCTCCCTTGGACCTAGGTAATCCTAAAACAAAATCCATAGAAATGTCTACCCAAGGTTCATTTGGTATGGTAAGAGGTGTATACAAACCATGAGGCATTGCTTTGGATTTGGCTTGTTTGCAAGTAATGCATTTCTCACAAATTCTCTTAACATCCCTTTTCATGTGTGGCCAAAAGAAATGGTCACCCAACACATCCAAAGTTTTCTTAATCCCAAAATGCCCCATTAAACCTCCGCTATGTGCCTCTCTCACAAGTAACTCTCTTAAAGAACTTTGTGGCACACACAATTTGTTTTCCCGAAAAAGAAAACCATCAAACTTATAGAACTTATCAAAACCCCCTTTCTCACATGCCCCATAAACATTAGCAAAATCAAGATCATTAAAATAAAGATCTTTGATGTATTCAAATCCTAATAATTTTGCATCAAGTTTAGAGATCAAGGCATACCTTCTTGACAATGCATCGGCCACCACATTTTCTTTCCCTTGCTTGTACTTAATGATGTACGGAAAGGATTCAATGAATTCCACCCATTTTGCATGTCTCTTGTTGAGTTTTCCTTGTCCTTTGAGATACTTCAAGGACTCATGGTCAGTGTGAATTATGAATTCTTTGTAACCAAGGTAGTGCTGCCATGTCCTTAGAACCCTCACCAATGCATAGAACTCCTTGTCATATGTAGGGTAGTTTAGACTTGCTCCACTTAGCTTTTCGCTAAAGAATGCTATGGGCTTGCCTTCTTGCATCAAAACTCCTCCAATACCTATGCCACTTACATCGCACTCAATCTCAAAAGGTTTAGTAAAATTTGGCAAAGATAACAAGGGTGCAGAACTTAATTTTTCTTTTAGCAAGTTAAAAGCCTCATCTTGTTCAATTCCCCACTTAAAACCAACATTCTTTTTGATGCATTCAGTTAAAGGTGCAGCTATGGTAGAAAATTTTTTAATGAACCTTCTATAAAAGCTAGCTAAACCATGAAAGCTTCTTGCATCACTTACACTTGTGGGTGTTGGCCATTCTCTAATTACTTTTACCTTTTCTTGATCAACATGAATGCCCTTGTCATTGACAATATATCCAAGAAAAGTAATTTCATTAGTGCAAAAACAGCATTTCTTTAGATTAGCATACAACTTCTCTTCTCTAAGCACATTAAAAACACAAGTCAAATGTTGTACATGCTCATCTAAATTTTTGCTATAAACCAAGATATCATCAAAATAGACAACAACAAATTTGCCTATGAATGCTCTTAAAACATGATTCATCAATCTCATGAAAGTGCTTGGTGCATTAGTTAAACCAAAAGGCATTACTAACCACTCATATAAACCATGTTTAGTTTTAAAAGCTGTTTTCCATTCATCACCTTCTCTCATTCTAATTTGATGATAACCAGATTTCAAATCAATTTTTGAAAACAAATATGAACCATGCAATTCATCCAACATGTCATCTAGCCTAGGAATGGGATGTCTATACTTCACCGTGATTTTGTTGATGGCACGACAATCAACACACATCCTTCAAGTTCCATCTTTCTTAGGCACTAACAAGATGGGTACGGCACATGGACTCATGCTTTCACGAACATAACCCTTCTCCATAAGCTCACTCACTTGCTTTTGGATTTCCTTGGTCTCCTCCGGATTACATCTATATGCTGGTCTATTTGGAATGCTTGCTCCAGGTATGAAATCAATTTGGTGCTCAATGCCTCTTTTAGGTGGCAAACCATTTCGAATTTCTTCTGGAAATAAATCTTCATAAACCTGCAAAAGATCAACAACAACACTAGGCAAACCATTGGTTATTTCGTTAGAAATATGCAAAATCTCCTTGTACATAAGTACAAGCATGTGTTGCCTCAAAAGCATAGCTTCCTTCACATCACTCATTTTTGCATAAACACTCATTTTTCTTTCATTTGAACCTTCCTTGTTTTCTCTCACCATGTGTTTCCCATTTTGGTCAAGAGAATTGGAATTTTTAGGTTCACTCATCTCACCTTTTTCTTTACTCTCAAAGGTTTCCCTTCCCAAAGAATTTCCCAATGAAGAACCCATTTCTTCATATTGTTGCTTGATGGGCATTTGGTCTTCAAAAATCTGTTTTGGGGTTAATGGTCCAAGGTTAAACCTTTTTCCATCCATAGTCAAAGTATACATATTTTTGAATCCATCATGATTAGCCCTTCTATCATATTGCCAAGGTCTCCCCAACAACATATGTCTGGCCAACATTGGTAACACATCACACAATACCTCATCATTATATCTACCAATTTGAAAAGAAACTAGAACTTGCTTATTTACCTTTACAACTCCACTTTCATTAAGCCATTGCAACTTGTATGGTCTTGGGTGCTTGGTAGTAGGCAACTTCAATTTCTCCACTAGCAAAGTGCTTGCTACATTAGTACAACTTCCACTATCCACAATCATGTTGCACAACTTGTTAGAAATCAAACAATGAGTATGAAACAAATTTTCCCTTTGCTCCCTATGGACATCATGTTTATTTTGCAAACTCAATGTTCTTTGAACAACAAGATTATCTCCCTTAGCACATTCAACATCACTACAATCTTCTAAAGAAGGCATATCATCATCACTATCCCCCTCACTCTCCGATTCAATATCACCATCCCTTAGAATCATAGCTTTCTTATTTGGACATTCCCTAGCAATGTGCCCATGACCCAAACACTTAAAACATTTGATTCCCCTAGTTTGGGTTGGTTGATTCTCACCCTTTCCCTTATTACCCAAGTCAATTTTTGGTTTATTTTCTTCCACTTTTGACTTGTTAAAAGGTTTATTATCCTTTTTCCCCCAAGAAGTTTTCCAAGAAGAAGAAGAACCCACATTTGGTTTAGAATCATACCTCTTTCCTTTCAATTGCCTTTCCACTTTCATGGCCAAATTCACCATATCTTCAATCTCCACATAATGTTGCAAATCAACAACATCAGCAATGTTTTTGTTTAGCCCTCTCAAAAACCTTGCCATGGTAGCTTCACGATCTTCTACCACATTTGCTCTAATCATAGCCTTCTCCATTTCTTTGTGATACTCCTCAACACTCATGGATCCTTGAATTAGAGTTTGTAACCTTTGATGAAGCTCTCTATAGTAGTGGCTTGGAACAAACCTCTTTCTCATGATTTGCTTCATTTCCCTCCAACACTCCACGGGTCTTTCTTCATATCTACGTCTTTCCTTGCAAAATTGATCCCACCAAACAATTGCATAATCACTAAACTCAACAGCGGCAAGTTTTACCTTTTTCTCCTCCGAATAATTGTGACATTCGAAGATGAGTTCCACTTTCCTCTCCCATTCAAGGTACACATCTGGATCATTTCTTCCTTGGAATGAAGGAATCTTCATTTTGATGCTTCCAAGGTTGCGATCAACATCATCTTTAGGACGTCCTCTCCTAGCTTGTCTCCTAGGATTGATTTGTTGTCCCACCAAGGTGACTTGATCATCATCTAATTCATCCTCTCCTTCATAGTCCTCTTGGTCAATTGGTGGACGTCTCCTTTGTTTAGGCTCTCCTTGTAATTGGTTAAGGATGCCATCATGCCTCTCTAATTTCTCATTGACTCCCGCCATCATGTTAAACATTCTTTCGAATTGTTGTTGCATAGCTTGAATCACATGATCATTTGTAGAAGAAGAACTTGTGTCTTTTGACATGATTGTAAAACCTAAAATTTTAACAAAAGAAAATAGAAAGAAACAATCTCACAACACTCCCTCACGTGTTTCACTCAAAATTGATGTATACCACTCGTGTTTACACTCAATTTTGGCTTTTCTCTAATGATCTCACACTTTTGCCTTTTACCTCTCAAATTTGCCTTTTGATTTCTTAGATTAACTAAGTTTCTCAATCAAACAAAATTCAAGAATGTAGTAATCAATGATAAATAATAAGGTAGGCTAACAAGAAAATAATAAGGTAGGCTTAAAGAAAATAACAATTTGTAACAAATAGGCTAATAGAAATGAAAAACAAAGATAGATTATCAAAGAACACAAAGAGTCAGAATTATAAAGATAGATCTCAATGGAATATGAAGAGTCAATTTTTTTTTTTTAATGTAAACTGAGATCTAACATAGGAATATCAAAGATAACATATACTTTTTTTTTTATGGACGAATTTTTTTTTTTTTTTTTTTTTTTATGGACGAATTTTTTTTTTTTTTTTTTGATATCTGCAAACAAAATCTTGAGATAAGAAGAATAAAGATAAAAAAAAAATAACAAGAATAATAGATAGCAAGAAAGGTGCAAAATATAAGATGAACACAAGATATTGAGAACTAAAAGATAGTTTTGGATACGCAAACCTCAATCTTGAGCCAATGCTCTGATACCACTTATGATGGGAATTGTAGGTTTCATCAATTAACTCCCCAATAGCAAGAATACTATGATAAGTTGAATTGAAAGA
Organism: Mallotus nudiflorus; assembly: GCA_947683625.1. Classification (NCBI taxonomy): domain Eukaryota; kingdom Viridiplantae; phylum Streptophyta; class Magnoliopsida; order Malpighiales; family Euphorbiaceae; genus Mallotus; species Mallotus nudiflorus. The sequence continues at coordinate 62,202 of CANTUR010001430.1, forward strand.
AAACTAGAAATTACCAATTTAATCCACAAATTCGGATCGTTCAAAGATTAAAGTAAGAAGATAGATGCTACTTAACCCCTTTACCAACAAGGATAAAGATACTAAGATAGACTTTGAATTTCCTCTTATGCCACAAACAAGAATGTTTGATAAATAACAAGAAAACAAAGATTTAGATTTTGACACCACAAGCTAGAATAAAGCTTGATAAGTCACAAAGTTTATGCAAGAAATTAAAGACAAAATTCCTCACAATAAAACTCAAACAAAGTTATAATTCATATATCAAATTCATTCATGCTACAAAAGAAAGAAAAGGACTTGTTTATATAGAGTACAAGTCCATGCTCACACTACTAAAATAGACTCACACACATAGGATTACTTTGACTCTTAAATATCCTTAATAGCCATTACCCACATTAATAGCCATTACTTGGTATTGATTACCCCATTAACTTTAGTAACCACTACCCATAATAATAACCATTACTTGGTATTAATTACCCTATTAACTTGTATATGGTGGCTACATGTAACCCTAATTGTTATTAACACAAAAACAAGTTAAATATTATTCCTTGGGCCTCCATGGATGCCTTATTGGGCTGAAATTCGTGAGCTTTCCAAATGTCCTTAATTAAACCCAATATGGCTTCTTGAAGCTTCTTGGATTTGGACCTTGTGATTGGGCCTTCTTGTACGATTAATGGATCTTGGATCTCTTTAGGCTTTGAACTTGGATTCACATCACAACTACTTATTCTAGAATTCTGAACTCATGAGTACAGTTGACATAATCGAATGCACAGTTTGTGCACATTTGCACATGTTTGTACGCAAAACGTGAACGCATGCAAATTCGTGCACAAATCCTTTTGAACATGTTATTCCGAATGCGTACTTACAATACTAACCACTTATTCTAGAATTATAAACTCACGAATACAGTTGACATAATTGAATGCACATTTGCACATGTTTGAACGCAAAACGTGAACTCGTGCAAATTTGCGCACAAATGGTTTTGAACATGTTATCCAATGTTCCAATTGCATATTTACGATACTAATTGCTTATTCTATAATTCTAAACTGATGAATACATTTGACATAATTGAATGCACAGTTTGTGCACACATGTTTTGTACACAAAACGTGAACTCGTGCAAATTTGTGCATAAATGGTTTTAAACAAGTTATCCAATGTTCCAATTGCATATTAACAACCCTAAATGCTCATTCTTTAATTCTAAACTCATGAATACAACTGAGATAATTGAATGCACAATTTTTTCCACATTTGCACACGTTTGTGTGCAAAACGTGAACTCGTCCAAAATTTGTGCACGAATACTTTTGAACAAATTATCCAATGTTCCAATTTCACATTTACAGTAATAACTACTAATTCTAGAATTCTAAACTCACGATTACGATTGACATAATTCAATGCACAATTTGTGCGCATTTGCACATGTTTGTACGCAAAACGTGAACACATGCAAATTTGTGCACAAATCCTTCTTTTGAACATGTTATCCAATCTTCCAATTGCGTATTTACAATACTAACTAATTATTCTAGAATTATAAACTCATGAATACAATTGGCATAATCGAATGCTCAATTTGTGCACATTTGCACATATTTGTACGCAAAACGTGAAGTCGTGCAATTTTGTGCACAAATGGTTTTGAACATGTTTTCCGATGTTCCAACTGAATATTTACAACGCTAGGTACTTATTCTAGAATTATGAACTCATGAACACAGTAGACACAATTGAATTCACAATTTGTGCACGTTTGCACATGTTTGAACGCAAAACGTGAACTCGTGCAAAGCTGTTCACAAATGGTTTTGAACATGTTATCCAATGTTCCAATTCAATATTTATAATAATAAGTAATTATTCTAGAATTCTAAACTCGTGGACACAATTGACATAATAATTGAATGCACAATTTGTGCACATTTGCACATGTTTGTGCGCAAAACGTGAACTCGTGTAAATTTGTGCACCAATGGTTTTGAACATGTTCTCCAATGTTCTAATTGCATATTCACAATACTTATCCTAGAGTTATAAACCCATGAATACAGTTGACATAATTGAATGCACAATTTAGGCACATTTGCACATGTTTGAATGCAAAACGTGAACTCGTGCAAATTTGTGCACAAATGTTTTTGAACATGTTATCTAATGTTCCAATTGCATATTTACGATACTAAGTACTTATTCTAGAATTCTAAACTGATGAATGCACTTGACATAATTGAGTGCACAATTTGTGCACATTTGCACATGTTTCTACACAAAACGTGGACTCGTGTAAATTTTTGTACATATAGTTTTGAACATGTTATCCAATGTTCCAATTGCATATTAAAAATACTGACTACTTATTCTTTAATTCTAATCTCATGAATATAATTGACATAATCGAATTCACAATTTGTCCACATTTGCACATGATTGTGTGCAAAACGTGAACTCGTGCAAATTTGTACACAAATGGTTTTGAACATGTTATCCAATGTTCCATTTGCATATTTACAATAACAACTACTTATTCTAGAATTCTGAACTCATGAGTACAGTTGACATAATCGAATGCACAGTTTGTGCACATTTGCACATGTTTGTACGCAAAACGTGAACGCATGCAAATTCGTGCACAAATCCTTTTGAACATGTTATTCCGAATGCGTACTTACAATACTAACCACTTATTCTAGAATTATAAACTCACGAATACAGTTGACATAATTGAATGCACATTTGCACATGTTTGAACGCAAAACGTGAACTCGTGCAAATTTGCGCACAAATGGTTTTGAACATGTTATCCAATGTTCCAATTGCATATTTACGATACTAATTGCTTATTCTATAATTCTAAACTGATGAATACATTTGACATAATTGAATGCACAGTTTGTGCACACATGTTTTGTACACAAAACGTGAACTCGTGCAAATTTGTGCACAAATGGTTTTAAACAAGTTATCCAATGTTCCAATTGCATATTAACAACCCTAAATGCTCATTCTTTAATTCTAAACTCATGAATACAACTGAGATAATTGAATGCACAATTTTTTCCACATTTGCACACGTTTGTGTGCAAAACGTGAACTCGTCCAAAATTTGTGCACGAATACTTTTGAACAAATTATCCAATGTTCCAATTTCACATTTACAGTAATAACTACTAATTCTAGAATTCTAAACTCACGATTACGATTGACATAATTCAATGCACAATTTGTGCGCATTTGCACATGTTTGTACGCAAAACGTGAACACATGCAAATTTGTGCACAAATCCTTCTTTTGAACATGTTATCCAATCTTCCAATTGCGTATTTACAATACTAACTAATTATTCTAGAATTATAAACTCATGAATACAATTGGCATAATCGAATGCTCAATTTGTGCACATTTGCACATATTTGTACGCAAAACGTGAAGTCGTGCAATTTTGTGCACAAATGGTTTTGAACATGTTTTCCGATGTTCCAACTGAATATTTACAACGCTAGGTACTTATTCTAGAATTATGAACTCATGAACACAGTAGACACAATTGAATTCACAATTTGTGCACGTTTGCACATGTTTGAACGCAAAACGTGAACTCGTGCAAAGCTGTTCACAAATGGTTTTGAACATGTTATCCAATGTTCCAATTCAATATTTATAATAATAAGTAATTATTCTAGAATTCTAAACTCGTGGACACAATTGACATAATAATTGAATGCACAATTTGTGCACATTTGCACATGTTTGTGCGCAAAACGTGAACTCGTGTAAATTTGTGCACCAATGGTTTTGAACATGTTCTCCAATGTTCTAATTGCATATTCACAATACTTATCCTAGAGTTATAAACCCATGAATACAGTTGACATAATTGAATGCACAATTTAGGCACATTTGCACATGTTTGAATGCAAAACGTGAACTCGTGCAAATTTGTGCACAAATGTTTTTGAACATGTTATCTAATGTTCCAATTGCATATTTACGATACTAAGTACTTATTCTAGAATTCTAAACTGATGAATGCACTTGACATAATTGAGTGCACAATTTGTGCACATTTGCACATGTTTCTACACAAAACGTGGACTCGTGTAAATTTTTGTACATATAGTTTTGAACATGTTATCCAATGTTCCAATTGCATATTAAAAATACTGACTACTTATTCTTTAATTCTAATCTCATGAATATAATTGACATAATCGAATTCACAATTTGTCCACATTTGCACATGATTGTGTGCAAAACGTGAACTCGTGCAAATTTGTACACAAATGGTTTTGAACATGTTATCCAATGTTCCATTTGCATATTTACAATAACAACTACTTATTCTAGAATTCTGAACTCATGAGTACAGTTGACATAATCGAATGCACAGTTTGTGCACATTTGCACATGTTTGTACGCAAAACGTGAACGCATGCAAATTCGTGCACAAATCCTTTTGAACATGTTATTCCGAATGCGTACTTACAATACTAACCACTTATTCTAGAATTATAAACTCACGAATACAGTTGACATAATTGAATGCACATTTGCACATGTTTGAACGCAAAACGTGAACTCGTGCAAATTTGCGCACAAATGGTTTTGAACATGTTATCCAATGTTCCAATTGCATATTTACGATACTAATTGCTTATTCTATAATTCTAAACTGATGAATACATTTGACATAATTGAATGCACAGTTTGTGCACACATGTTTTGTACACAAAACGTGAACTCGTGCAAATTTGTGCACAAATGGTTTTAAACAAGTTATCCAATGTTCCAATTGCATATTAACAACCCTAAATGCTCATTCTTTAATTCTAAACTCATGAATACAACTGAGATAATTGAATGCACAATTTTTTCCACATTTGCACACGTTTGTGTGCAAAACGTGAACTCGTCCAAAATTTGTGCACGAATACTTTTGAACAAATTATCCAATGTTCCAATTTCACATTTACAGTAATAACTACTAATTCTAGAATTCTAAACTCACGATTACGATTGACATAATTCAATGCACAATTTGTGCGCATTTGCACATGTTTGTACGCAAAACGTGAACACATGCAAATTTGTGCACAAATCCTTCTTTTGAACATGTTATCCAATCTTCCAATTGCGTATTTACAATACTAACTAATTATTCTAGAATTATAAACTCATGAATACAATTGGCATAATCGAATGCTCAATTTGTGCACATTTGCACATATTTGTACGCAAAACGTGAAGTCGTGCAATTTTGTGCACAAATGGTTTTGAACATGTTTTCCGATGTTCCAACTGAATATTTACAACGCTAGGTACTTATTCTAGAATTATGAACTCATGAACACAGTAGACACAATTGAATTCACAATTTGTGCACGTTTGCACATGTTTGAACGCAAAACGTGAACTCGTGCAAAGCTGTTCACAAATGGTTTTGAACATGTTATCCAATGTTCCAATTCAATATTTATAATAATAAGTAATTATTCTAGAATTCTAAACTCGTGGACACAATTGACATAATAATTGAATGCACAATTTGTGCACATTTGCACATGTTTGTGCGCAAAACGTGAACTCGTGTAAATTTGTGCACCAATGGTTTTGAACATGTTCTCCAATGTTCTAATTGCATATTCACAATACTTATCCTAGAGTTATAAACCCATGAATACAGTTGACATAATTGAATGCACAATTTAGGCACATTTGCACATGTTTGAATGCAAAACGTGAACTCGTGCAAATTTGTGCACAAATGTTTTTGAACATGTTATCTAATGTTCCAATTGCATATTTACGATACTAAGTACTTATTCTAGAATTCTAAACTGATGAATGCACTTGACATAATTGAGTGCACAATTTGTGCACATTTGCACATGTTTCTACACAAAACGTGGACTCGTGTAAATTTTTGTACATATAGTTTTGAACATGTTATCCAATGTTCCAATTGCATATTAAAAATACTGACTACTTATTCTTTAATTCTAATCTCATGAATATAATTGACATAATCGAATTCACAATTTGTCCACATTTGCACATGATTGTGTGCAAAACGTGAACTCGTGCAAATTTGTACACAAATGGTTTTGAACATGTTATCCAATGTTCCATTTGCATATTTACAATAACAACTACTTATTCTAGAATTCTGAACTCATGAGTACAGTTGACATAATCGAATGCACAGTTTGTGCACATTTGCACATGTTTGTACGCAAAACGTGAACGCATGCAAATTCGCGCACAAATCCTTTTGAACATGTTATTCCGAATGCGTACTTACAATACTAACCACTTATTCTAGAATTATAAACTCACGAATACAGTTGACATAATTGAATGCACATTTGCACATGTTTGAACGCAAAACGTGAACTCGTGCAAATTTGCGCACAAATGGTTTTGAACATGTTATCCAATGTTCCAATTGCATATTTACGATACTAATTGCTTATTCTATAATTCTAAACTGATGAATACATTTGACATAATTGAATGCACAGTTTGTGCACACATGTTTTGTACACAAAACGTGAACTCGTGCAAATTTGTGCACAAATGGTTTTAAACAAGTTATCCAATGTTCCAATTGCATATTAACAACCCTAAATGCTCATTCTTTAATTCTAAACTCATGAATACAACTGAGATAATTGAATGCACAATTTTTTCCACATTTGCACACGTTTGTGTGCAAAACGTGAACTCGTCCAAAATTTGTGCACGAATACTTTTGAACAAATTATCCAATGTTCCAATTTCACATTTACAGTAATAACTACTAATTCTAGAATTCTAAACTCACGATTACGATTGACATAATTCAATGCACAATTTGTGCGCATTTGCACATGTTTGTACGCAAAACGTGAACACATGCAAATTTGTGCACAAATCCTTCTTTTGAACATGTTATCCAATCTTCCAATTGCGTATTTACAATACTAACTAATTATTCTAGAATTATAAACTCATGAATACAATTGGCATAATCGAATGCTCAATTTGTGCACATTTGCACATATTTGTACGCAAAACGTGAAGTCGTGCAATTTTGTGCACAAATGGTTTTGAACATGTTTTCCGATGTTCCAACTGAATATTTACAACGCTAGGTACTTATTCTAGAATTATGAACTCATGAACACAGTAGACACAATTGAATTCACAATTTGTGCACGTTTGCACATGTTTGAACGCAAAACGTGAACTCGTGCAAAGCTGTTCACAAATGGTTTTGAACATGTTATCCAATGTTCCAATTCAATATTTATAATAATAAGTAATTATTCTAGAATTCTAAACTCGTGGACACAATTGACATAATAATTGAATGCACAATTTGTGCACATTTGCACATGTTTGTGCGCAAAACGTGAACTCGTGTAAATTTGTGCACCAATGGTTTTGAACATGTTCTCCAATGTTCTAATTGCATATTCACAATACTTATCCTAGAGTTATAAACCCATGAATACAGTTGACATAATTGAATGCACAATTTAGGCACATTTGCACATGTTTGAATGCAAAACGTGAACTCGTGCAAATTTGTGCACAAATGTTTTTGAACATGTTATCTAATGTTCCAATTGCATATTTACGATACTAAGTACTTATTCTAGAATTCTAAACTGATGAATGCACTTGACATAATTGAGTGCACAATTTGTGCACATTTGCACATGTTTCTACACAAAACGTGGACTCGTGTAAATTTTTGTACATATAGTTTTGAACATGTTATCCAATGTTCCAATTGCATATTAAAAATACTGACTACTTATTCTTTAATTCTAATCTCATGAATATAATTGACATAATCGAATTCACAATTTGTCCACATTTGCACATGATTGTGTGCAAAACGTGAACTCGTGCAAATTTGTACACAAATGGTTTTGAACATGTTATCCAATGTTCCATTTGCATATTTACAATAACAACTACTTATTCTAGAATTCTGAACTCATGAGTACAGTTGACATAATCGAATGCACAGTTTGTGCACATTTGCACATGTTTGTACGCAAAACGTGAACGCATGCAAATTCGCGCACAAATCCTTTTGAACATGTTATTCCGAATGCGTACTTACAATACTAACCACTTATTCTAGAATTATAAACTCACGAATACAGTTGACATAATTGAATGCACATTTGCACATGTTTGAACGCAAAACGTGAACTCGTGCAAATTTGCGCACAAATGGTTTTGAACATGTTATCCAATGTTCCAATTGCATATTTACGATACTAATTGCTTATTCTATAATTCTAAACTGATGAATACATTTGACATAATTGAATGCACAGTTTGTGCACACATGTTTTGTACACAAAACGTGAACTCGTGCAAATTTGTGCACAAATGGTTTTAAACAAGTTATCCAATGTTCCAATTGCATATTAACAACCCTAAATGCTCATTCTTTAATTCTAAACTCATGAATACAACTGAGATAATTGAATGCACAATTTTTTCCACATTTGCACACGTTTGTGTGCAAAACGTGAACTCGTCCAAAATTTGTGCACGAATACTTTTGAACAAATTATCCAATGTTCCAATTTCACATTTACAGTAATAACTACTAATTCTAGAATTCTAAACTCACGATTACGATTGACATAATTCAATGCACAATTTGTGCGCATTTGCACATGTTTGTACGCAAAACGTGAACACATGCAAATTTGTGCACAAATCCTTCTTTTGAACATGTTATCCAATCTTCCAATTGCGTATTTACAATACTAACTAATTATTCTAGAATTATAAACTCATGAATACAATTGGCATAATCGAATGCTCAATTTGTGCACATTTGCACATATTTGTACGCAAAACGTGAAGTCGTGCAATTTTGTGCACAAATGGTTTTGAACATGTTTTCCGATGTTCCAACTGAATATTTACAACGCTAGGTACTTATTCTAGAATTATGAACTCATGAACACAGTAGACACAATTGAATTCACAATTTGTGCACGTTTGCACATGTTTGAACGCAAAACGTGAACTCGTGCAAAGCTGTTCACAAATGGTTTTGAACATGTTATCCAATGTTCCAATTCAATATTTATAATAATAAGTAATTATTCTAGAATTCTAAACTCGTGGACACAATTGACATAATAATTGAATGCACAATTTGTGCACATTTGCACATGTTTGTGCGCAAAACGTGAACTCGTGTAAATTTGTGCACCAATGGTTTTGAACATGTTCTCCAATGTTCTAATTGCATATTCACAATACTTATCCTAGAGTTATAAACCCATGAATACAGTTGACATAATTGAATGCACAATTTAGGCACATTTGCACATGTTTGAATGCAAAACGTGAACTCGTGCAAATTTGTGCACAAATGTTTTTGAACATGTTATCTAATGTTCCAATTGCATATTTACGATACTAAGTACTTATTCTAGAATTCTAAACTGATGAATGCACTTGACATAATTGAGTGCACAATTTGTGCACATTTGCACATGTTTCTACACAAAACGTGGACTCGTGTAAATTTTTGTACATATAGTTTTGAACATGTTATCCAATGTTCCAATTGCATATTAAAAATACTGACTACTTATTCTTTAATTCTAATCTCATGAATATAATTGACATAATCGAATTCACAATTTGTCCACATTTGCACATGATTGTGTGCAAAACGTGAACTCGTGCAAATTTGTACACAAATGGTTTTGAACATGTTATCCAATGTTCCATTTGCATATTTACAATAACAACTACTTATTCTAGAATTCTGAACTCATGAGTACAGTTGACATAATCGAATGCACAGTTTGTGCACATTTGCACATGTTTGTACGCAAAACGTGAACGCATGCAAATTCGCGCACAAATCCTTTTGAACATGTTATTCCGAATGCGTACTTACAATACTAACCACTTATTCTAGAATTATAAACTCACGAATACAGTTGACATAATTGAATGCACATTTGCACATGTTTGAACGCAAAACGTGAACTCGTGCAAATTTGCGCACAAATGGTTTTGAACATGTTATCCAATGTTCCAATTGCATATTTACGATACTAATTGCTTATTCTATAATTCTAAACTGATGAATACATTTGACATAATTGAATGCACAGTTTGTGCACACATGTTTTGTACACAAAACGTGAACTCGTGCAAATTTGTGCACAAATGGTTTTAAACAAGTTATCCAATGTTCCAATTGCATATTAACAACCCTAAATGCTCATTCTTTAATTCTAAACTCATGAATACAACTGAGATAATTGAATGCACAATTTTTTCCACATTTGCACACGTTTGTGTGCAAAACGTGAACTCGTCCAAAATTTGTGCACGAATACTTTTGAACAAATTATCCAATGTTCCAATTTCACATTTACAGTAATAACTACTAATTCTAGAATTCTAAACTCACGATTACGATTGACATAATTCAATGCACAATTTGTGCGCATTTGCACATGTTTGTACGCAAAACGTGAACACATGCAAATTTGTGCACAAATCCTTCTTTTGAACATGTTATCCAATCTTCCAATTGCGTATTTACAATACTAACTAATTATTCTAGAATTATAAACTCATGAATACAATTGGCATAATCGAATGCTCAATTTGTGCACATTTGCACATATTTGTACGCAAAACGTGAAGTCGTGCAATTTTGTGCACAAATGGTTTTGAACATGTTTTCCGATGTTCCAACTGAATATTTACAACGCTAGGTACTTATTCTAGAATTATGAACTCATGAACACAGTAGACACAATTGAATTCACAATTTGTGCACGTTTGCACATGTTTGAACGCAAAACGTGAACTCGTGCAAAGCTGTTCACAAATGGTTTTGAACATGTTATCCAATGTTCCAATTCAATATTTATAATAATAAGTAATTATTCTAGAATTCTAAACTCGTGGACACAATTGACATAATAATTGAATGCACAATTTGTGCACATTTGCACATGTTTGTGCGCAAAACGTGAACTCGTGTAAATTTGTGCACCAATGGTTTTGAACATGTTCTCCAATGTTCTAATTGCATATTCACAATACTTATCCTAGAGTTATAAACCCATGAATACAGTTGACATAATTGAATGCACAATTTAGGCACATTTGCACATGTTTGAATGCAAAACGTGAACTCGTGCAAATTTGTGCACAAATGTTTTTGAACATGTTATCTAATGTTCCAATTGCATATTTACGATACTAAGTACTTATTCTAGAATTCTAAACTGATGAATGCACTTGACATAATTGAGTGCACAATTTGTGCACATTTGCACATGTTTCTACACAAAACGTGGACTCGTGTAAATTTTTGTACATATAGTTTTGAACATGTTATCCAATGTTCCAATTGCATATTAAAAATACTGACTACTTATTCTTTAATTCTAATCTCATGAATATAATTGACATAATCGAATTCACAATTTGTCCACATTTGCACATGATTGTGTGCAAAACGTGAACTCGTGCAAATTTGTACACAAATGGTTTTGAACATGTTATCCAATGTTCCATTTGCATATTTACAATAACAACTACTTATTCTAGAATTCTGAACTCATGAGTACAGTTGACATAATCGAATGCACAGTTTGTGCACATTTGCACATGTTTGTACGCAAAACGTGAACGCATGCAAATTCGCGCACAAATCCTTTTGAACATGTTATTCCGAATGCGTACTTACAATACTAACCACTTATTCTAGAATTATAAACTCACGAATACAGTTGACATAATTGAATGCACATTTGCACATGTTTGAACGCAAAACGTGAACTCGTGCAAATTTGCGCACAAATGGTTTTGAACATGTTATCCAATGTTCCAATTGCATATTTACGATACTAATTGCTTATTCTATAATTCTAAACTGATGAATACATTTGACATAATTGAATGCACAGTTTGTGCACACATGTTTTGTACACAAAACGTGAACTCGTGCAAATTTGTGCACAAATGGTTTTAAACAAGTTATCCAATGTTCCAATTGCATATTAACAACCCTAAATGCTCATTCTTTAATTCTAAACTCATGAATACAACTGAGATAATTGAATGCACAATTTTTTCCACATTTGCACACGTTTGTGTGCAAAACGTGAACTCGTCCAAAATTTGTGCACGAATACTTTTGAACAAATTATCCAATGTTCCAATTTCACATTTACAGTAATAACTACTAATTCTAGAATTCTAAACTCACGATTACGATTGACATAATTCAATGCACAATTTGTGCGCATTTGCACATGTTTGTACGCAAAACGTGAACACATGCAAATTTGTGCACAAATCCTTCTTTTGAACATGTTATCCAATCTTCCAATTGCGTATTTACAATACTAACTAATTATTCTAGAATTATAAACTCATGAATACAATTGGCATAATCGAATGCTCAATTTGTGCACATTTGCACATATTTGTACGCAAAACGTGAAGTCGTGCAATTTTGTGCACAAATGGTTTTGAACATGTTTTCCGATGTTCCAACTGAATATTTACAACGCTAGGTACTTATTCTAGAATTATGAACTCATGAACACAGTAGACACAATTGAATTCACAATTTGTGCACGTTTGCACATGTTTGAACGCAAAACGTGAACTCGTGCAAAGCTGTTCACAAATGGTTTTGAACATGTTATCCAATGTTCCAATTCAATATTTATAATAATAAGTAATTATTCTAGAATTCTAAACTCGTGGACACAATTGACATAATAATTGAATGCACAATTTGTGCACATTTGCACATGTTTGTGCGCAAAACGTGAACTCGTGTAAATTTGTGCACCAATGGTTTTGAACATGTTCTCCAATGTTCTAATTGCATATTCACAATACTTATCCTAGAGTTATAAACCCATGAATACAGTTGACATAATTGAATGCACAATTTAGGCACATTTGCACATGTTTGAATGCAAAACGTGAACTCGTGCAAATTTGTGCACAAATGTTTTTGAACATGTTATCTAATGTTCCAATTGCATATTTACGATACTAAGTACTTATTCTAGAATTCTAAACTGATGAATGCACTTGACATAATTGAGTGCACAATTTGTGCACATTTGCACATGTTTCTACACAAAACGTGGACTCGTGTAAATTTTTGTACATATAGTTTTGAACATGTTATCCAATGTTCCAATTGCATATTAAAAATACTGACTACTTATTCTTTAATTCTAATCTCATGAATATAATTGACATAATCGAATTCACAATTTGTCCACATTTGCACATGATTGTGTGCAAAACGTGAACTCGTGCAAATTTGTACACAAATGGTTTTGAACATGTTATCCAATGTTCCATTTGCATATTTACAATAACAACTACTTATTCTAGAATTCTGAACTCATGAGTACAGTTGACATAATCGAATGCACAGTTTGTGCACATTTGCACATGTTTGTACGCAAAACGTGAACGCATGCAAATTCGCGCACAAATCCTTTTGAACATGTTATTCCGAATGCGTACTTACAATACTAACCACTTATTCTAGAATTATAAACTCACGAATACAGTTGACATAATTGAATGCACATTTGCACATGTTTGAACGCAAAACGTGAACTCGTGCAAATTTGCGCACAAATGGTTTTGAACATGTTATCCAATGTTCCAATTGCATATTTACGATACTAATTGCTTATTCTATAATTCTAAACTGATGAATACATTTGACATAATTGAATGCACAGTTTGTGCACACATGTTTTGTACACAAAACGTGAACTCGTGCAAATTTGTGCACAAATGGTTTTAAACAAGTTATCCAATGTTCCAATTGCATATTAACAACCCTAAATGCTCATTCTTTAATTCTAAACTCATGAATACAACTGAGATAATTGAATGCACAATTTTTTCCACATTTGCACACGTTTGTGTGCAAAACGTGAACTCGTCCAAAATTTGTGCACGAATACTTTTGAACAAATTATCCAATGTTCCAATTTCACATTTACAGTAATAACTACTAATTCTAGAATTCTAAACTCACGATTACGATTGACATAATTCAATGCACAATTTGTGCGCATTTGCACATGTTTGTACGCAAAACGTGAACACATGCAAATTTGTGCACAAATCCTTCTTTTGAACATGTTATCCAATCTTCCAATTGCGTATTTACAATACTAACTAATTATTCTAGAATTATAAACTCATGAATACAATTGGCATAATCGAATGCTCAATTTGTGCACATTTGCACATATTTGTACGCAAAACGTGAAGTCGTGCAATTTTGTGCACAAATGGTTTTGAACATGTTTTCCGATGTTCCAACTGAATATTTACAACGCTAGGTACTTATTCTAGAATTATGAACTCATGAACACAGTAGACACAATTGAATTCACAATTTGTGCACGTTTGCACATGTTTGAACGCAAAACGTGAACTCGTGCAAAGCTGTTCACAAATGGTTTTGAACATGTTATCCAATGTTCCAATTCAATATTTATAATAATAAGTAATTATTCTAGAATTCTAAACTCGTGGACACAATTGACATAATAATTGAATGCACAATTTGTGCACATTTGCACATGTTTGTGCGCAAAACGTGAACTCGTGTAAATTTGTGCACCAATGGTTTTGAACATGTTCTCCAATGTTCTAATTGCATATTCACAATACTTATCCTAGAGTTATAAACCCATGAATACAGTTGACATAATTGAATGCACAATTTAGGCACATTTGCACATGTTTGAATGCAAAACGTGAACTCGTGCAAATTTGTGCACAAATGTTTTTGAACATGTTATCTAATGTTCCAATTGCATATTTACGATACTAAGTACTTATTCTAGAATTCTAAACTGATGAATGCACTTGACATAATTGAGTGCACAATTTGTGCACATTTGCACATGTTTCTACACAAAACGTGGACTCGTGTAAATTTTTGTACATATAGTTTTGAACATGTTATCCAATGTTCCAATTGCATATTAAAAATACTGACTACTTATTCTTTAATTCTAATCTCATGAATATAATTGACATAATCGAATTCACAATTTGTCCACATTTGCACATGATTGTGTGCAAAACGTGAACTCGTGCAAATTTGTACACAAATGGTTTTGAACATGTTATCCAATGTTCCATTTGCATATTTACAATAACAACTACTTATTCTAGAATTCTGAACTCATGAGTACAGTTGACATAATCGAATGCACAGTTTGTGCACATTTGCACATGTTTGTACGCAAAACGTGAACGCATGCAAATTCGCGCACAAATCCTTTTGAACATGTTATTCCGAATGCGTACTTACAATACTAACCACTTATTCTAGAATTATAAACTCACGAATACAGTTGACATAATTGAATGCACATTTGCACATGTTTGAACGCAAAACGTGAACTCGTGCAAATTTGCGCACAAATGGTTTTGAACATGTTATCCAATGTTCCAATTGCATATTTACGATACTAATTGCTTATTCTATAATTCTAAACTGATGAATACATTTGACATAATTGAATGCACAGTTTGTGCACACATGTTTTGTACACAAAACGTGAACTCGTGCAAATTTGTGCACAAATGGTTTTAAACAAGTTATCCAATGTTCCAATTGCATATTAACAACCCTAAATGCTCATTCTTTAATTCTAAACTCATGAATACAACTGAGATAATTGAATGCACAATTTTTTCCACATTTGCACACGTTTGTGTGCAAAACGTGAACTCGTCCAAAATTTGTGCACGAATACTTTTGAACAAATTATCCAATGTTCCAATTTCACATTTACAGTAATAACTACTAATTCTAGAATTCTAAACTCACGATTACGATTGACATAATTCAATGCACAATTTGTGCGCATTTGCACATGTTTGTACGCAAAACGTGAACACATGCAAATTTGTGCACAAATCCTTCTTTTGAACATGTTATCCAATCTTCCAATTGCGTATTTACAATACTAACTAATTATTCTAGAATTATAAACTCATGAATACAATTGGCATAATCGAATGCTCAATTTGTGCACATTTGCAATATTTGTACGCAAAACGTGAAGTCGTGCAATTTTGTGCACAAATGGTTTTGAACATGTTTTCCGATGTTCCAACTGAATATTTACAATGCTAGGTACTTATTCTAGAATTATGAACTCATGAACACAGTAGACACAATTGAATTCACAATTTGTGCACGTTTGCACATGTTTGAACGCAAAACGCGAACTCGTGCAAAGTTGTTCACAAATGGTTTTGAACATGTTATCCAATGTTCCAATTCAATATTTATAATGATAAGTAATTATTCTAGAATTCTAAACTCGTGGACACAATTGACGTAATAATTGAATGCACAATTTGTGCACATTTGCACATGTTTGTGCGCAAAACGTGAACTCGTGTAAATTTGTGCACCAATGGTTTTGAACATGTTATCCAATGTTCTAATTGCATATTCACAATACTTATCCTAGAATTATAAACCCATGAATACAGTTGACACAATTGAATGCACAATTTAGGCACATTTGCACATGTTTGAATGCAAAACGTGAACTCGTGCAAATTTGTGCACAAATGTTTTTGAACATGTTATCTAATGTTCCAATTGCATATTTACGATACTAAGTACTTATTCTAGGATTCTAAACTGACGAATGCATTTGACATAATTGAGTGCACAATTTGTGCACATTTGCACATGTTTCTGCACAAAACGTGGACTCGTGTAAATTTTTGTACATATAGTTTTGAACATGTTATCCAATGTTCCAATTGCATATTAAAAATACTGACTACTTATTCTTTAATTCTAAGCTCATGAATATAATTGACATAATCGAATTCACAATTTGTCCACATTTGCACATGATTGTGTGCAAAACGTGAACTCGTGCAAATTTGTACACAAATGGTTTTGAACATGTTATCCAATGTTCCATTTGCATATTTACAATAACAACTACTTATTCTAGAATTCTGAACTCATGAACACAGTTGACATAATCGAATGCACAGTTTGTGCACATTTGCACATGTTTGTACGCAAAACGTGAACGCATGCAAATTCGTGCACAAATCCTTTTGAACATGTTATTCCGAATGCGTGCTTACAATACTAACCACTTATTCTAGAATTATAAACTCACGAATACAGTTGACATAATTGAATGCACAATTTGTGCACATTTGCACATGTTTGAACGCAAAACGTGAACTCGTGCAAATTTGCGCACAAGCGGTTTTGAACATGTTATCCAATGTTCCAATTGCATATTTACAATACTAATTGCTTATTCTATAATTCTAAACTGATGAATACATTTGACGTAATTGAATGCACAGTTTGCGCACACATGTTTTGTACACAAAACGTGAACTCGTGCAAATTTGTGCACAAATGGTTTTAAACAAGTTATCCAATGTTCCAATTGCATATTAACAACCCTAAATGCTCATTCTTTAATTCTAAACTCATGAATACAACTGAGATAATTGAATGCGCAATTTTTTCCACATTTGCACACGTTTGTGTGCAAAACGTGAACTCGTACAAATTTGTGCACGAATACTTTTGAACAAATTATCCAATGTTCCAATTTCACATTTACAGTAATAACTACTAATTCTAGAATTCTAAACTCACGATTACGATTGACATAATTCAATGCACAATTTGTGCGCATTTGCACATGTTTGTACGCAAAACGTGAACACATGCAAATTTGTGCACAAATCCTTCTTTTGAACATGTTATCCAATCTTCCAATTGCGTATTTACAATACTAACTAATTATTCTAGAATTATAAACTCATGAATACAATTGGCATAATCGAATGCTCAATTTGTGCACATTTGCACATATTTGTACGCAAAACGTGAAGTCGTGCAATTTTGTGCACAAATGGTTTTGAACATGTTTTCCGATGTTCCAATTGAATATTTACAACACTAGGTACTTATTCTAGAATTATGAACTCATGAACACAGTAGACACAATTGAATTCACAATTTGTGCACGTTTGCACATGTTTGAACGCAAAACGCGAACTCGTGCAAAGTTGTTCACAAATGGTTTTGAACATGTTATCCAATGTTCCAATTCAATATTTATAATGATAAGTAATTATTCTAGAATTCTAAACTCGTGGACACAATTGACGTAATAATTGAATGCACAATTTGTGCACATTTGCACATGTTTGTGCGCAAAACGTGAACTCGTGTAAATTTGTGCACCAATGGTTTTGAACATGTTATCCAATGTTCTAATTGCATATTCACAATACTTATCCTAGAATTATAAACCCATGAATACAGTTGACACAATTGAATGCACAATTTAGGCACATTTGCACATGTTTGAATGCAAAACGTGAACTCGTGCAAATTTGTGCACAAATGTTTTTGAACATGTTATCTAATGTTCCAATTGCATATTTACGATACTAAGTACTTATTCTAGGATTCTAAACTGACGAATGCATTTGACATAATTGAGTGCACAATTTGTGCACATTTGCACATGTTTCTGCACAAAACGTGGACTCGTGTAAATTTTTGTACATATAGTTTTGAACATGTTATCCAATGTTCCAATTGCATATTAAAAATACTGACTACTTATTCTTTAATTCTAAGCTCATGAATATAATTGACATAATCGAATTCACAATTTGTCCACATTTGCACATGATTGTGTGCAAAACGTGAACTCGTGCAAATTTGTACACAAATGGTTTTGAACATGTTATCCAATGTTCCATTTGCATATTTACAATAACAACTACTTATTCTAGAATTCTGAACTCATGAACACAGTTGACATAATCGAATGCACAGTTTGTGCACATTTGCACATGTTTGTACGCAAAACGTGAACGCATGCAAATTCGTGCACAAATCCTTTTGAACATGTTATTCCGAATGCGTGCTTACAATACTAACCACTTATTCTAGAATTATAAACTCACGAATACAGTTGACATAATTGAATGCACAATTTGTGCACATTTGCACATGTTTGAACGCAAAACGTGAACTCGTGCAAATTTGCGCACAAGCGGTTTTGAACATGTTATCCAATGTTCCAATTGCATATTTACAATACTAATTGCTTATTCTATAATTCTAAACTGATGAATACATTTGACGTAATTGAATGCACAGTTTGCGCACACATGTTTTGTACACAAAACGTGAACTCGTGCAAATTTGTGCACAAATGGTTTTAAACAAGTTATCCAATGTTCCAATTGCATATTAACAACCCTAAATGCTCATTCTTTAATTCTAAACTCATGAATACAACTGAGATAATTGAATGCGCAATTTTTTCCACATTTGCACACGTTTGTGTGCAAAACGTGAACTCGTACAAATTTGTGCACGAATACTTTTGAACAAATTATCCAATGTTCCAATTTCACATTTACAGTAATAACTACTAATTCTAGAATTCTAAACTCACGATTACGATTGACATAATTCAATGCACAATTTGTGCGCATTTGCACATGTTTGTACGCAAAACGTGAACACATGCAAATTTGTGCACAAATCCTTCTTTTGAACATGTTATCCAATCTTCCAATTGCGTATTTACAATACTAACTAATTATTCTAGAATTATAAACTCATGAATACAATTGGCATAATCGAATGCTCAATTTGTGCACATTTGCACATATTTGTACGCAAAACGTGAAGTCGTGCAATTTTGTGCACAAATGGTTTTGAACATGTTTTCCGATGTTCCAATTGAATATTTACAACACTAGGTACTTATTCTAGAATTATGAACTCATGAACACAGTAGACACAATTGAATTCACAATTTGTGCACGTTTGCACATGTTTGAACGCAAAACGCGAACTCGTGCAAAGTTGTTCACAAATGGTTTTGAACATGTTATCCAATGTTCCAATTCAATATTTATAATGATAAGTAATTATTCTAGAATTCTAAACTCGTGGACACAATTGACGTAATAATTGAATGCACAATTTGTGCACATTTGCACATGTTTGTGCGCAAAACGTGAACTCGTGTAAATTTGTGCACCAATGGTTTTGAACATGTTATCCAATGTTCTAATTGCATATTCACAATACTTATCCTAGAATTATAAACCCATGAATACAGTTGACACAATTGAATGCACAATTTAGGCACATTTGCACATGTTTGAATGCAAAACGTGAACTCGTGCAAATTTGTGCACAAATGTTTTTGAACATGTTATCTAATGTTCCAATTGCATATTTACGATACTAAGTACTTATTCTAGGATTCTAAACTGACGAATGCATTTGACATAATTGAGTGCACAATTTGTGCACATTTGCACATGTTTCTGCACAAAACGTGGACTCGTGTAAATTTTTGTACATATAGTTTTGAACATGTTATCCAATGTTCCAATTGCATATTAAAAATACTGACTACTTATTCTTTAATTCTAAGCTCATGAATATAATTGACATAATCGAATTCACAATTTGTCCACATTTGCACATGATTGTGTGCAAAACGTGAACTCGTGCAAATTTGTACACAAATGGTTTTGAACATGTTATCCAATGTTCCATTTGCATATTTACAATAACAACTACTTATTCTAGAATTCTGAACTCATGAACACAGTTGACATAATCGAATGCACAGTTTGTGCACATTTGCACATGTTTGTACGCAAAACGTGAACGCATGCAAATTCGTGCACAAATCCTTTTGAACATGTTATTCCGAATGCGTGCTTACAATACTAACCACTTATTCTAGAATTATAAACTCACGAATACAGTTGACATAATTGAATGCACAATTTGTGCACATTTGCACATGTTTGAACGCAAAACGTGAACTCGTGCAAATTTGCGCACAAGCGGTTTTGAACATGTTATCCAATGTTCCAATTGCATATTTACAATACTAATTGCTTATTCTATAATTCTAAACTGATGAATACATTTGACGTAATTGAATGCACAGTTTGCGCACACATGTTTTGTACACAAAACGTGAACTCGTGCAAATTTGTGCACAAATGGTTTTAAACAAGTTATCCAATGTTCCAATTGCATATTAACAACCCTAAATGCTCATTCTTTAATTCTAAACTCATGAATACAACTGAGATAATTGAATGCGCAATTTTTTCCACATTTGCACACGTTTGTGTGCAAAACGTGAACTCGTACAAATTTGTGCACGAATACTTTTGAACAAATTATCCAATGTTCCAATTTCACATTTACAGTAATAACTACTAATTCTAGAATTCTAAACTCACGATTACGATTGACATAATTCAATGCACAATTTGTGCGCATTTGCACATGTTTGTACGCAAAACGTGAACACATGCAAATTTGTGCACAAATCCTTCTTTTGAACATGTTATCCAATCTTCCAATTGCGTATTTACAATACTAACTAATTATTCTAGAATTATAAACTCATGAATACAATTGGCATAATCGAATGCTCAATTTGTGCACATTTGCACATATTTGTACGCAAAACGTGAAGTCGTGCAATTTTGTGCACAAATGGTTTTGAACATGTTTTCCGATGTTCCAATTGAATATTTACAACACTAGGTACTTATTCTAGAATTATGAACTCATGAACACAGTAGACACAATTGAATTCACAATTTGTGCACGTTTGCACATGTTTGAACGCAAAACGCGAACTCGTGCAAAGTTGTTCACAAATGGTTTTGAACATGTTATCCAATGTTCCAATTCAATATTTATAATGATAAGTAATTATTCTAGAATTCTAAACTCGTGGACACAATTGACGTAATAATTGAATGCACAATTTGTGCACATTTGCACATGTTTGTGCGCAAAACGTGAACTCGTGTAAATTTGTGCACCAATGGTTTTGAACATGTTATCCAATGTTCTAATTGCATATTCACAATACTTATCCTAGAATTATAAACCCATGAATACAGTTGACACAATTGAATGCACAATTTAGGCACATTTGCACATGTTTGAATGCAAAACGTGAACTCGTGCAAATTTGTGCACAAATGTTTTTGAACATGTTATCTAATGTTCCAATTGCATATTTACGATACTAAGTACTTATTCTAGGATTCTAAACTGACGAATGCATTTGACATAATTGAGTGCACAATTTGTGCACATTTGCACATGTTTCTGCACAAAACGTGGACTCGTGTAAATTTTTGTACATATAGTTTTGAACATGTTATCCAATGTTCCAATTGCATATTAAAAATACTGACTACTTATTCTTTAATTCTAAGCTCATGAATATAATTGACATAATCGAATTCACAATTTGTCCACATTTGCACATGATTGTGTGCAAAACGTGAACTCGTGCAAATTTGTACACAAATGGTTTTGAACATGTTATCCAATGTTCCATTTGCATATTTACAATAACAACTACTTATTCTAGAATTCTGAACTCATGAACACAGTTGACATAATCGAATGCACAGTTTGTGCACATTTGCACATGTTTGTACGCAAAACGTGAACGCATGCAAATTCGTGCACAAATCCTTTTGAACATGTTATTCCGAATGCGTGCTTACAATACTAACCACTTATTCTAGAATTATAAACTCACGAATACAGTTGACATAATTGAATGCACAATTTGTGCACATTTGCACATGTTTGAACGCAAAACGTGAACTCGTGCAAATTTGCGCACAAGCGGTTTTGAACATGTTATCCAATGTTCCAATTGCATATTTACAATACTAATTGCTTATTCTATAATTCTAAACTGATGAATACATTTGACGTAATTGAATGCACAGTTTGCGCACACATGTTTTGTACACAAAACGTGAACTCGTGCAAATTTGTGCACAAATGGTTTTAAACAAGTTATCCAATGTTCCAATTGCATATTAACAACCCTAAATGCTCATTCTTTAATTCTAAACTCATGAATACAACTGAGATAATTGAATGCGCAATTTTTTCCACATTTGCACACGTTTGTGTGCAAAACGTGAACTCGTACAAATTTGTGCACGAATACTTTTGAACAAATTATCCAATGTTCCAATTTCACATTTACAGTAATAACTACTAATTCTAGAATTCTAAACTCACGATTACGATTGACATAATTCAATGCACAATTTGTGCGCATTTGCACATGTTTGTACGCAAAACGTGAACACATGCAAATTTGTGCACAAATCCTTCTTTTGAACATGTTATCCAATCTTCCAATTGCGTATTTACAATACTAACTAATTATTCTAGAATTATAAACTCATGAATACAATTGGCATAATCGAATGCTCAATTTGTGCACATTTGCACATATTTGTACGCAAAACGTGAAGTCGTGCAATTTTGTGCACAAATGGTTTTGAACATGTTTTCCGATGTTCCAATTGAATATTTACAACACTAGGTACTTATTCTAGAATTATGAACTCATGAACACAGTAGACACAATTGAATTCACAATTTGTGCACGTTTGCACATGTTTGAACGCAAAACGCGAACTCGTGCAAAGTTGTTCACAAATGGTTTTGAACATGTTATCCAATGTTCCAATTCAATATTTATAATGATAAGTAATTATTCTAGAATTCTAAACTCGTGGACACAATTGACGTAATAATTGAATGCACAATTTGTGCACATTTGCACATGTTTGTGCGCAAAACGTGAACTCGTGTAAATTTGTGCACCAATGGTTTTGAACATGTTATCCAATGTTCTAATTGCATATTCACAATACTTATCCTAGAATTATAAACCCATGAATACAGTTGACACAATTGAATGCACAATTTAGGCACATTTGCACATGTTTGAATGCAAAACGTGAACTCGTGCAAATTTGTGCACAAATGTTTTTGAACATGTTATCTAATGTTCCAATTGCATATTTACGATACTAAGTACTTATTCTAGGATTCTAAACTGACGAATGCATTTGACATAATTGAGTGCACAATTTGTGCACATTTGCACATGTTTCTGCACAAAACGTGGACTCGTGTAAATTTTTGTACATATAGTTTTGAACATGTTATCCAATGTTCCAATTGCATATTAAAAATACTGACTACTTATTCTTTAATTCTAAGCTCATGAATATAATTGACATAATCGAATTCACAATTTGTCCACATTTGCACATGATTGTGTGCAAAACGTGAACTCGTGCAAATTTGTACACAAATGGTTTTGAACATGTTATCCAATGTTCCATTTGCATATTTACAATAACAACTACTTATTCTAGAATTCTGAACTCATGAACACAGTTGACATAATCGAATGCACAGTTTGTGCACATTTGCACATGTTTGTACGCAAAACGTGAACGCATGCAAATTCGTGCACAAATCCTTTTGAACATGTTATTCCGAATGCGTGCTTACAATACTAACCACTTATTCTAGAATTATAAACTCACGAATACAGTTGACATAATTGAATGCACAATTTGTGCACATTTGCACATGTTTGAACGCAAAACGTGAACTCGTGCAAATTTGCGCACAAGCGGTTTTGAACATGTTATCCAATGTTCCAATTGCATATTTACAATACTAATTGCTTATTCTATAATTCTAAACTGATGAATACATTTGACGTAATTGAATGCACAGTTTGCGCACACATGTTTTGTACACAAAACGTGAACTCGTGCAAATTTGTGCACAAATGGTTTTAAACAAGTTATCCAATGTTCCAATTGCATATTAACAACCCTAAATGCTCATTCTTTAATTCTAAACTCATGAATACAACTGAGATAATTGAATGCGCAATTTTTTCCACATTTGCACACGTTTGTGTGCAAAACGTGAACTCGTACAAATTTGTGCACGAATACTTTTGAACAAATTATCCAATGTTCCAATTTCACATTTACAGTAATAACTACTAATTCTAGAATTCTAAACTCACGATTACGATTGACATAATTCAATGCACAATTTGTGCGCATTTGCACATGTTTGTACGCAAAACGTGAACACATGCAAATTTGTGCACAAATCCTTCTTTTGAACATGTTATCCAATCTTCCAATTGCGTATTTACAATACTAACTAATTATTCTAGAATTATAAACTCATGAATACAATTGGCATAATCGAATGCTCAATTTGTGCACATTTGCACATATTTGTACGCAAAACGTGAAGTCGTGCAATTTTGTGCACAAATGGTTTTGAACATGTTTTCCGATGTTCCAATTGAATATTTACAACACTAGGTACTTATTCTAGAATTATGAACTCATGAACACAGTAGACACAATTGAATTCACAATTTGTGCACGTTTGCACATGTTTGAACGCAAAACGCGAACTCGTGCAAAGTTGTTCACAAATGGTTTTGAACATGTTATCCAATGTTCCAATTCAATATTTATAATGATAAGTAATTATTCTAGAATTCTAAACTCGTGGACACAATTGACGTAATAATTGAATGCACAATTTGTGCACATTTGCACATGTTTGTGCGCAAAACGTGAACTCGTGTAAATTTGTGCACCAATGGTTTTGAACATGTTATCCAATGTTCTAATTGCATATTCACAATACTTATCCTAGAATTATAAACCCATGAATACAGTTGACACAATTGAATGCACAATTTAGGCACATTTGCACATGTTTGAATGCAAAACGTGAACTCGTGCAAATTTGTGCACAAATGTTTTTGAACATGTTATCTAATGTTCCAATTGCATATTTACGATACTAAGTACTTATTCTAGGATTCTAAACTGACGAATGCATTTGACATAATTGAGTGCACAATTTGTGCACATTTGCACATGTTTCTGCACAAAACGTGGACTCGTGTAAATTTTTGTACATATAGTTTTGAACATGTTATCCAATGTTCCAATTGCATATTAAAAATACTGACTACTTATTCTTTAATTCTAAGCTCATGAATATAATTGACATAATCGAATTCACAATTTGTCCACATTTGCACATGATTGTGTGCAAAACGTGAACTCGTGCAAATTTGTACACAAATGGTTTTGAACATGTTATCCAATGTTCCATTTGCATATTTACAATAACAACTACTTATTCTAGAATTCTGAACTCATGAACACAGTTGACATAATCGAATGCACAGTTTGTGCACATTTGCACATGTTTGTACGCAAAACGTGAACGCATGCAAATTCGTGCACAAATCCTTTTGAACATGTTATTCCGAATGCGTGCTTACAATACTAACCACTTATTCTAGAATTATAAACTCACGAATACAGTTGACATAATTGAATGCACAATTTGTGCACATTTGCACATGTTTGAACGCAAAACGTGAACTCGTGCAAATTTGCGCACAAGCGGTTTTGAACATGTTATCCAATGTTCCAATTGCATATTTACAATACTAATTGCTTATTCTATAATTCTAAACTGATGAATACATTTGACGTAATTGAATGCACAGTTTGCGCACACATGTTTTGTACACAAAACGTGAACTCGTGCAAATTTGTGCACAAATGGTTTTAAACAAGTTATCCAATGTTCCAATTGCATATTAACAACCCTAAATGCTCATTCTTTAATTCTAAACTCATGAATACAACTGAGATAATTGAATGCGCAATTTTTTCCACATTTGCACACGTTTGTGTGCAAAACGTGAACTCGTACAAATTTGTGCACGAATACTTTTGAACAAATTATCCAATGTTCCAATTTCACATTTACAGTAATAACTACTAATTCTAGAATTCTAAACTCACGATTACGATTGACATAATTCAATGCACAATTTGTGCGCATTTGCACATGTTTGTACGCAAAACGTGAACACATGCAAATTTGTGCACAAATCCTTCTTTTGAACATGTTATCCAATCTTCCAATTGCGTATTTACAATACTAACTAATTATTCTAGAATTATAAACTCATGAATACAATTGGCATAATCGAATGCTCAATTTGTGCACATTTGCACATATTTGTACGCAAAACGTGAAGTCGTGCAATTTTGTGCACAAATGGTTTTGAACATGTTTTCCGATGTTCCAATTGAATATTTACAACACTAGGTACTTATTCTAGAATTATGAACTCATGAACACAGTAGACACAATTGAATTCACAATTTGTGCACGTTTGCACATGTTTGAACGCAAAACGCGAACTCGTGCAAAGTTGTTCACAAATGGTTTTGAACGTGTTATCCAATGTTCCAATTCAATATTTATAATGATAAGTAATTATTCTAGAATTCTAAACTCGTGGACACAATTGACATAATAATTGAATGCACAATTTGTGCACATTTGCACATGTTTGTGCGCAAAACGTGAACTCGTGTAAATTTGTGCACCAATGGTTTTGAACATGTTATCCAATGTTCTAATTGCATATTCACAATACTTATCCTAGAATTATAAACCCATGAATACAGTTGACACAATTGAATGCACAATTTAGGCACATTTGCACATGTTTGAATGCAAAACGTGAACTCGTGCAAATTTGTGCACAAATGTTTTTGAACATGTTATCTAATGTTCCAATTGCATATTTACGATACTAAGTACTTATTCTAGGATTCTAAACTGACGAATGCATTTGACATAATTGAGTGCACAATTTGTGCACATTTGCACATGTTTCTGCACAAAACGTGGACTCGTGTAAATTTTTGTACATATAGTTTTGAACATGTTATCCAATGTTCCAATTGCATATTAAAAATACTGACTACTTATTCTTTAATTCTAAGCTCATGAATATAATTGACATAATCGAATTCACAATTTGTCCACATTTGCACATGATTGTGTGCAAAACGTGAACTCGTGCAAATTTGTACACAAATGGTTTTGAACATGTTATCCAATGTTCCATTTGCATATTTACAATAACAACTACTTATTCTAGAATTCTGAACTCATGAACACAGTTGACATAATCGAATGCACAGTTTGTGCACATTTGCACATGTTTGTACGCAAAACGTGAACGCATGCAAATTCGTGCACAAATCCTTTTGAACATGTTATTCCGAATGCGTGCTTACAATACTAACCACTTATTCTAGAATTATAAACTCACGAATACAGTTGACAAAATTGAATGCACAATTTGTGCACATTTGCACATGTTTGAACGCAAAACGTGAACTCGTGCAAATTTGCGCACAAGTGGTTTTGAACATGTTATCCAATGTTCCAATTGCATATTTACAATACTAATTGCTTATTCTATAATTCTAAACTGATGAATACATTTGACGTAATTGAATGCACAGTTTGTGCACACATGTTTTGTACACAAAACGTGAACTCGTGCAAATTTGTGCACCAATGGTTTTAAACAAGTTATCCAATGTTCCAATTGCATATTAACAACCCTAAATGCTCATTCTTTAATTCTAAACTCATGAATACAACTGAGATAATTGAATGCGCAATTTTTTCCACATTTGCACACGTTTGTGTGCAAAACGTGAACTCGTACAAATTTGTGCACGAATACTTTTGAACAAATTATCCAATGTTCCAATTTCACATTTACAGTAATAACTACTAATTCTAGAATTCTAAAC
This sequence comes from Mallotus nudiflorus, assembly GCA_947683625.1. Classification (NCBI taxonomy): domain Eukaryota; kingdom Viridiplantae; phylum Streptophyta; class Magnoliopsida; order Malpighiales; family Euphorbiaceae; genus Mallotus; species Mallotus nudiflorus. Next base: position 90,922 of record CANTUR010001430.1, read on the forward strand.
TCACGATTACGATTGACATAATTCAATGCACAATTTGTGCGCATTTGCACATGTTTGTACGCAAAACGTGAACACATGCAAATTTGTGCACAAATCCTTCTTTTGAACATGTTATCCAATCTTCCAATTGCGTATTTACAATACTAACTAATTATTCTAGAATTATAAACTCATGAATACAATTGGCATAATCGAATGCTCAATTTGTGCACATTTGCACATATTTGTACGCAAAACGTGAAGTCGTGCAATTTTGTGCACAAATGGTTTTGAACATGTTTTCCGATGTTCCAATTGAATATTTACAACACTAGGTACTTATTCTAGAATTATGAACTCATGAACACAGTAGACACAATTGAATTCACAATTTGTGCACGTTTGCACATGTTTGAACGCAAAACGCGAACTCGTGCAAAGTTGTTCACAAATGGTTTTGAACGTGTTATCCAATGTTCCAATTCAATATTTATAATGATAAGTAATTATTCTAGAATTCTAAACTCGTGGACACAATTGACATAATAATTGAATGCACAATTTGTGCACATTTGCACATGTTTGTGCGCAAAACGTGAACTCGTGTAAATTTGTGCACCAATGGTTTTGAACATGTTATCCAATGTTCTAATTGCATATTCACAATACTTATCCTAGAATTATAAACCCATGAATACAGTTGACACAATTGAATGCACAATTTAGGCACATTTGCACATGTTTGAATGCAAAACGTGAACTCGTGCAAATTTGTGCACAAATGTTTTTGAACATGTTATCTAATGTTCCAATTGCATATTTACGATACTAAGTACTTATTCTAGGATTCTAAACTGACGAATGCATTTGACATAATTGAGTGCACAATTTGTGCACATTTGCACATGTTTCTGCACAAAACGTGGACTCGTGTAAATTTTTGTACATATAGTTTTGAACATGTTATCCAATGTTCCAATTGCATATTAAAAATACTGACTACTTATTCTTTAATTCTAAGCTCATGAATATAATTGACATAATCGAATTCACAATTTGTCCACATTTGCACATGATTGTGTGCAAAACGTGAACTCGTGCAAATTTGTACACAAATGGTTTTGAACATGTTATCCAATGTTCCATTTGCATATTTACAATAACAACTACTTATTCTAGAATTCTGAACTCATGAACACAGTTGACATAATCGAATGCACAGTTTGTGCACATTTGCACATGTTTGTACGCAAAACGTGAACGCATGCAAATTCGTGCACAAATCCTTTTGAACATGTTATTCCGAATGCGTGCTTACAATACTAACCACTTATTCTAGAATTATAAACTCACGAATACAGTTGACAAAATTGAATGCACAATTTGTGCACATTTGCACATGTTTGAACGCAAAACGTGAACTCGTGCAAATTTGCGCACAAGTGGTTTTGAACATGTTATCCAATGTTCCAATTGCATATTTACAATACTAATTGCTTATTCTATAATTCTAAACTGATGAATACATTTGACGTAATTGAATGCACAGTTTGTGCACACATGTTTTGTACACAAAACGTGAACTCGTGCAAATTTGTGCACCAATGGTTTTAAACAAGTTATCCAATGTTCCAATTGCATATTAACAACCCTAAATGCTCATTCTTTAATTCTAAACTCATGAATACAACTGAGATAATTGAATGCGCAATTTTTTCCACATTTGCACACGTTTGTGTGCAAAACGTGAACTCGTACAAATTTGTGCACGAATACTTTTGAACAAATTATCCAATGTTCCAATTTCACATTTACAGTAATAACTACTAATTCTAGAATTCTAAACTCACGATTACGATTGACATAATTCAATGCACAATTTGTGCGCATTTGCACATGTTTGTACGCAAAACGTGAACACATGCAAATTTGTGCACAAATCCTTCTTTTGAACATGTTATCCAATCTTCCAATTGCGTATTTACAATACTAACTAATTATTCTAGAATTATAAACTCATGAATACAATTGGCATAATCGAATGCTCAATTTGTGCACATTTGCACATATTTGTACGCAAAACGTGAAGTCGTGCAATTTTGTGCACAAATGGTTTTGAACATGTTTTCCGATGTTCCAATTGAATATTTACAACACTAGGTACTTATTCTAGAATTATGAACTCATGAACACAGTAGACACAATTGAATTCACAATTTGTGCACGTTTGCACATGTTTGAACGCAAAACGCGAACTCGTGCAAAGTTGTTCACAAATGGTTTTGAACGTGTTATCCAATGTTCCAATTCAATATTTATAATGATAAGTAATTATTCTAGAATTCTAAACTCGTGGACACAATTGACATAATAATTGAATGCACAATTTGTGCACATTTGCACATGTTTGTGCGCAAAACGTGAACTCGTGTAAATTTGTGCACCAATGGTTTTGAACATGTTATCCAATGTTCTAATTGCATATTCACAATACTTATCCTAGAATTATAAACCCATGAATACAGTTGACACAATTGAATGCACAATTTAGGCACATTTGCACATGTTTGAATGCAAAACGTGAACTCGTGCAAATTTGTGCACAAATGTTTTTGAACATGTTATCTAATGTTCCAATTGCATATTTACGATACTAAGTACTTATTCTAGGATTCTAAACTGACGAATGCATTTGACATAATTGAGTGCACAATTTGTGCACATTTGCACATGTTTCTGCACAAAACGTGGACTCGTGTAAATTTTTGTACATATAGTTTTGAACATGTTATCCAATGTTCCAATTGCATATTAAAAATACTGACTACTTATTCTTTAATTCTAAGCTCATGAATATAATTGACATAATCGAATTCACAATTTGTCCACATTTGCACATGATTGTGTGCAAAACGTGAACTCGTGCAAATTTGTACACAAATGGTTTTGAACATGTTATCCAATGTTCCATTTGCATATTTACAATAACAACTACTTATTCTAGAATTCTGAACTCATGAACACAGTTGACATAATCGAATGCACAGTTTGTGCACATTTGCACATGTTTGTACGCAAAACGTGAACGCATGCAAATTCGTGCACAAATCCTTTTGAACATGTTATTCCGAATGCGTGCTTACAATACTAACCACTTATTCTAGAATTATAAACTCACGAATACAGTTGACAAAATTGAATGCACAATTTGTGCACATTTGCACATGTTTGAACGCAAAACGTGAACTCGTGCAAATTTGCGCACAAGTGGTTTTGAACATGTTATCCAATGTTCCAATTGCATATTTACAATACTAATTGCTTATTCTATAATTCTAAACTGATGAATACATTTGACGTAATTGAATGCACAGTTTGTGCACACATGTTTTGTACACAAAACGTGAACTCGTGCAAATTTGTGCACCAATGGTTTTAAACAAGTTATCCAATGTTCCAATTGCATATTAACAACCCTAAATGCTCATTCTTTAATTCTAAACTCATGAATACAACTGAGATAATTGAATGCGCAATTTTTTCCACATTTGCACACGTTTGTGTGCAAAACGTGAACTCGTACAAATTTGTGCACGAATACTTTTGAACAAATTATCCAATGTTCCAATTTCACATTTACAGTAATAACTACTAATTCTAGAATTCTAAACTCACGATTACGATTGACATAATTCAATGCACAATTTGTGCGCATTTGCACATGTTTGTACGCAAAACGTGAACACATGCAAATTTGTGCACAAATCCTTCTTTTGAACATGTTATCCAATCTTCCAATTGCGTATTTACAATACTAACTAATTATTCTAGAATTATAAACTCATGAATACAATTGGCATAATCGAATGCTCAATTTGTGCACATTTGCACATATTTGTACGCAAAACGTGAAGTCGTGCAATTTTGTGCACAAATGGTTTTGAACATGTTTTCCGATGTTCCAATTGAATATTTACAACACTAGGTACTTATTCTAGAATTATGAACTCATGAACACAGTAGACACAATTGAATTCACAATTTGTGCACGTTTGCACATGTTTGAACGCAAAACGCGAACTCGTGCAAAGTTGTTCACAAATGGTTTTGAACGTGTTATCCAATGTTCCAATTCAATATTTATAATGATAAGTAATTATTCTAGAATTCTAAACTCGTGGACACAATTGACATAATAATTGAATGCACAATTTGTGCACATTTGCACATGTTTGTGCGCAAAACGTGAACTCGTGTAAATTTGTGCACCAATGGTTTTGAACATGTTATCCAATGTTCTAATTGCATATTCACAATACTTATCCTAGAATTATAAACCCATGAATACAGTTGACACAATTGAATGCACAATTTAGGCACATTTGCACATGTTTGAATGCAAAACGTGAACTCGTGCAAATTTGTGCACAAATGTTTTTGAACATGTTATCTAATGTTCCAATTGCATATTTACGATACTAAGTACTTATTCTAGGATTCTAAACTGACGAATGCATTTGACATAATTGAGTGCACAATTTGTGCACATTTGCACATGTTTCTGCACAAAACGTGGACTCGTGTAAATTTTTGTACATATAGTTTTGAACATGTTATCCAATGTTCCAATTGCATATTAAAAATACTGACTACTTATTCTTTAATTCTAAGCTCATGAATATAATTGACATAATCGAATTCACAATTTGTCCACATTTGCACATGATTGTGTGCAAAACGTGAACTCGTGCAAATTTGTACACAAATGGTTTTGAACATGTTATCCAATGTTCCATTTGCATATTTACAATAACAACTACTTATTCTAGAATTCTGAACTCATGAACACAGTTGACATAATCGAATGCACAGTTTGTGCACATTTGCACATGTTTGTACGCAAAACGTGAACGCATGCAAATTCGTGCACAAATCCTTTTGAACATGTTATTCCGAATGCGTGCTTACAATACTAACCACTTATTCTAGAATTATAAACTCACGAATACAGTTGACAAAATTGAATGCACAATTTGTGCACATTTGCACATGTTTGAACGCAAAACGTGAACTCGTGCAAATTTGCGCACAAGTGGTTTTGAACATGTTATCCAATGTTCCAATTGCATATTTACAATACTAATTGCTTATTCTATAATTCTAAACTGATGAATACATTTGACGTAATTGAATGCACAGTTTGTGCACACATGTTTTGTACACAAAACGTGAACTCGTGCAAATTTGTGCACCAATGGTTTTAAACAAGTTATCCAATGTTCCAATTGCATATTAACAACCCTAAATGCTCATTCTTTAATTCTAAACTCATGAATACAACTGAGATAATTGAATGCGCAATTTTTTCCACATTTGCACACGTTTGTGTGCAAAACGTGAACTCGTACAAATTTGTGCACGAATACTTTTGAACAAATTATCCAATGTTCCAATTTCACATTTACAGTAATAACTACTAATTCTAGAATTCTAAACTCACGATTACGATTGACATAATTCAATGCACAATTTGTGCGCATTTGCACATGTTTGTACGCAAAACGTGAACACATGCAAATTTGTGCACAAATCCTTCTTTTGAACATGTTATCCAATCTTCCAATTGCGTATTTACAATACTAACTAATTATTCTAGAATTATAAACTCATGAATACAATTGGCATAATCGAATGCTCAATTTGTGCACATTTGCACATATTTGTACGCAAAACGTGAAGTCGTGCAATTTTGTGCACAAATGGTTTTGAACATGTTTTCCGATGTTCCAATTGAATATTTACAACACTAGGTACTTATTCTAGAATTATGAACTCATGAACACAGTAGACACAATTGAATTCACAATTTGTGCACGTTTGCACATGTTTGAACGCAAAACGCGAACTCGTGCAAAGTTGTTCACAAATGGTTTTGAACGTGTTATCCAATGTTCCAATTCAATATTTATAATGATAAGTAATTATTCTAGAATTCTAAACTCGTGGACACAATTGACATAATAATTGAATGCACAATTTGTGCACATTTGCACATGTTTGTGCGCAAAACGTGAACTCGTGTAAATTTGTGCACCAATGGTTTTGAACATGTTATCCAATGTTCTAATTGCATATTCACAATACTTATCCTAGAATTATAAACCCATGAATACAGTTGACACAATTGAATGCACAATTTAGGCACATTTGCACATGTTTGAATGCAAAACGTGAACTCGTGCAAATTTGTGCACAAATGTTTTTGAACATGTTATCTAATGTTCCAATTGCATATTTACGATACTAAGTACTTATTCTAGGATTCTAAACTGACGAATGCATTTGACATAATTGAGTGCACAATTTGTGCACATTTGCACATGTTTCTGCACAAAACGTGGACTCGTGTAAATTTTTGTACATATAGTTTTGAACATGTTATCCAATGTTCCAATTGCATATTAAAAATACTGACTACTTATTCTTTAATTCTAAGCTCATGAATATAATTGACATAATCGAATTCACAATTTGTCCACATTTGCACATGATTGTGTGCAAAACGTGAACTCGTGCAAATTTGTACACAAATGGTTTTGAACATGTTATCCAATGTTCCATTTGCATATTTACAATAACAACTACTTATTCTAGAATTCTGAACTCATGAACACAGTTGACATAATCGAATGCACAGTTTGTGCACATTTGCACATGTTTGTACGCAAAACGTGAACGCATGCAAATTCGTGCACAAATCCTTTTGAACATGTTATTCCGAATGCGTGCTTACAATACTAACCACTTATTCTAGAATTATAAACTCACGAATACAGTTGACAAAATTGAATGCACAATTTGTGCACATTTGCACATGTTTGAACGCAAAACGTGAACTCGTGCAAATTTGCGCACAAGTGGTTTTGAACATGTTATCCAATGTTCCAATTGCATATTTACAATACTAATTGCTTATTCTATAATTCTAAACTGATGAATACATTTGACGTAATTGAATGCACAGTTTGTGCACACATGTTTTGTACACAAAACGTGAACTCGTGCAAATTTGTGCACCAATGGTTTTAAACAAGTTATCCAATGTTCCAATTGCATATTAACAACCCTAAATGCTCATTCTTTAATTCTAAACTCATGAATACAACTGAGATAATTGAATGCGCAATTTTTTCCACATTTGCACACGTTTGTGTGCAAAACGTGAACTCGTACAAATTTGTGCACGAATACTTTTGAACAAATTATCCAATGTTCCAATTTCACATTTACAGTAATAACTACTAATTCTAGAATTCTAAACTCACGATTACGATTGACATAATTCAATGCACCAATTTGTGCGCATTTGCACATGTTTGTACGCAAAACGTGAACACATGCAAATTTGTGCACAAATCCTTCTTTTGAACATGTTATCCAATCTTCCAATTGCGTATTTACAATACTAACTAATTATTCTAGAATTATAAACTCATGAATACAATTGGCATAATCGAATGCTCAATTTGTGCACATTTGCACATATTTGTACGCAAAACGTGAAGTCGTGCAATTTTGTGCACAAATGGTTTTGAACATGTTTTCCGATGTTCCAATTGAATATTTACAACACTAGGTACTTATTCTAGAATTATGAACTCATGAACACAGTAGACACAATTGAATTCACAATTTGTGCACGTTTGCACATGTTTGAACGCAAAACGCGAACTCGTGCAAAGTTGTTCACAAATGGTTTTGAACGTGTTATCCAATGTTCCAATTCAATATTTATAATGATAAGTAATTATTCTAGAATTCTAAACTCGTGGACACAATTGACATAATAATTGAATGCACAATTTGTGCACATTTGCACATGTTTGTGCGCAAAACGTGAACTCGTGTAAATTTGTGCACCAATGGTTTTGAACATGTTATCCAATGTTCTAATTGCATATTCACAATACTTATCCTAGAATTATAAACCCATGAATACAGTTGACACAATTGAATGCACAATTTAGGCACATTTGCACATGTTTGAATGCCAAAACGTGAACTCGTGCAAATTTGTGCACAAATGTTTTTGAACATGTTATCTAATGTTCCAATTGCATATTTTACGATACTAAGTACTTATTCTAGGATTCTAAACTGACGAATGCATTTGACATAATTGAGTGCACAATTTGTGCACATTTGCACATGTTTCTGCACAAAACGTGGACTCGTGTAAATTTTTGTACATATAGTTTTGAACATGTTATCCAATGTTCCAATTGCATATTAAAAATACTGACTACTTATTCTTTAATTCTAAGCTCATGAATATAATTGACATAATCGAATTCACAATTTGTCCACATTTGCACATGATTGTGTGCAAAACGTGAACTCGTGCAAATTTGTACACAAATGGTTTGAACATGTTATCCAATGTTCCATTTGCATATTACAATAACAACTACTTATTCTAGAATTCTGAACTCATGAACACAGTTGACATAATCGAATGCACAGTTTGTGCACATTTGCACAATGTTTGTACGCAAAACGTGAACGCATGCAAATTCGTGCACAAATCCTTTTGAACATGTTATTCCGAATGCGTGCTTACAATACTAACCACTTATTCTAGAATTATAAACTCACGAATACAGTTGACAAAATTGAATGCACAATTTGTGCACATTTGCACATGTTTGAACGCAAAACGGTGAACTCGTGCAAATTTGCGCACAAGTGGTTTTGAACATGTTATCCAATGTTCCAATTGCATATTTACAATACTAATTGCTTATTCTATATTCTAACTGATGAATACATTTGACGTAATTGAATGCACAGTTTGTGCACACATGTTTTGTACACAAAACGTGAACTCGTGCAAATTTGTGCACCAATGGGTTTTAAACAAGTTATCCAATGTTCCAATTGCATATTAACAACCCTAAATGCTCATTCTTTAATTCTAAACTCATGAATACAACTGAGATAATTGAATGCGCAATTTTTTTCCACATTTGCACACGTTTGTGTGCAAAACGTGAACTCGTACAAATTTGTGCACGAATACTTTTGAACAAATTATCCAATGTTCCAATTCACATTTACAGTAATAACTACTAATTCTAGAATTCTAAACTCACGATTACGATTGACATAATTCAATGCACAATTTGTGCGCATTTGCACATGTTTGTACGCAAAACCGTGAACACATGCAAATTTGTGCACAAATCCCTTCTTTTGAACATGTTATCCAATCTTCCAATTGCGTATTTACAATACTAACTAATTATTCTAGAATTATAAACTCATGAATACAATTGGCATAATCGAATGCTCAATTTGTGCACATTTGCACATATTTGTACGCAAAACGTGAAGTCGTGCAATTTTGTGCACAAATGGTTTTGAACATGTTTTCCGATGTTCCAATTGAATATTTACAACATAGGTACTTATTCTAGAATTATGAACTCATGAACACAGTAGACACAATTGAATTCACAATTTGTGCACGTTTGCACATGTTTGAACGCAAAACGCGAACTCGTGCAAAGTTGTTCACAAATGGTTTTGAACGTGTTATCCAATGTTCCAATTCAATATTTATAATGATAAGTAATTATTCTAGAATTCTAAACTCGTGGACACAATTGACATAATAATTGAATGCACAATTTGTGCACATTTGCACATGTTTGTGCGCAAAACGTTGAACTCGTGTAAATTTGTGCACCAATGGTTTTGAACATGTTATCCAATGTTCTAATTGCATATTCACAATACTTATCCTAGAATTATAAACCCATGAATACAGTTGACACAATTGAATGCACAATTTAGGCACATTTGCACATGTTTGAATGCAAAACGTGAACTCGTGCAAATTTGTGCACAAATGTTTTTGAACATGTTATCTAATGTTCCAATTGCATATTTACGATACTAAGTACTTATTCTAGGATTCTAAACTGACGAATGCATTTGACATAATTGAGTGCACAATTTGTGCACATTTGCACATGTTTCTGCACAAAACGTGACTCGTGTAAATTTTTGTACATATAGTTTTGAACATGTTATCCAATGTTCCAATTGCATATTAAAAATCCTGACTACTTATTCTTTAATTCTAGCTCATGAATATAATTGACATAATCGAATTCACAATTTGTCCACATTTGCACATGATGGTGTGCAAAACGTGAACTCGTGCAAATTTGTACACAAATGGTTTTGAACATGTTATCCAATGTTCCATTTGCATATTTACAATAACAACTACTTATTCTAGAATTCTGAACTCATGAACACAGTTGACATAATCGAATGCACAGTTTGTGCACATTTGCACATGTTTGTACGCAAAAACGTGAAACGGCATGCAAATTCGTGCCACAAATCCTTTTGAACATGTTATTCCGAATGCGTGCTTACAATACTAACCACTTATTCTAGAATTATAAACTCACGAATACAGTTGACAAAATTGAATGCACAATTTGTGCACATTTGCACATGTTTGAACGCAAAACGTGAACTCCGTGCAAATTTGCGCACAAGTGGTTTTGAACATGTTATCCAATGTTCCAAATTGCATATTTACAATACTAATTGCTTATTCTATAATTCTAAACTGATGAATACATTTGACGTAATTGAATGCACAGTTTGTGCACACATGTTTTGTACACAAAACGTGAACTCGTGCAAATTTGTGCACCAATGGTTTTAAACAAGTTATCCAATGTTCCAATTGCATATTAACAACCCTAAATGCTCATTCTTTAATTCTAAACTCATGAATACAACTGAGATAATTGAATGCGCAATTTTTTCCACATTTGCACACGTTTGTGTGCAAAACGTGAACTCGTACAAATTTGTGCACGAATACTTTTGAACAAATTATCCAATGTTCCAATTTCAC
>CANTUR010001431.1:0-141889 GCA_947683625.1 Mallotus nudiflorus
AAAATTCAAAACCCAAAATGGCTGATTTGAAGAAATTGAAACCTAAGCAATTCTAGACCAAATCAAGTGAAAAAAAAGCTTGGAATCACACTCAACAGAGCTCAAGGAGAAGATAGAGATCAACGGCATCAAATTTGGTGGCCAGAAAGTGCTTGATCGGAGTTAGGAGTAACTTTCGGCCTCTTGATGAAAATTCGACCAAACAACGCCGGAAAAGAGTGTTTCAGGTGGTGGAAATGGTTGGAGATGGAGGAGGAGGGCTGAGGGGCATAGTAATTGCAAGAAAACCAGCTTGAAAGTGGCTGCAAATGGTGGAAATGGCATTGGGAAGAAGAAGATGCAGGAGGGGCAAAATTGTAAATAAGGTAACTTTGATTTTTTTGTTTGAAAAAAACGTGTATATATATATATATCCACCTTATATATATTATAATAATATAATCCCACACACAAATAATATACACCACACAAATATTTTATTATATTTAATAATTTATACACTTAAAATTAATTAATTAATACAAAAAAATAAATAATAAAATTAAGGAAATTAATTAAGCTCTAATTAATTTAAATAAATACACATATATACATTTTATTTTAGCACTTTAAAATTATATATGAGTTCATGAAAATTCATAAAACTAGTCAAAATAAATAGTATTAAATTATTTATGTGTTAATTTCCCCGAAAATACAATTTCCGAGCAAATTTTACGTAAAGTACTTAAAATAATGTAAAATAATTAAAATTAGCTTTAAACAAATAAAAACTCTTAAAAATGTCATAAATATATACAAAAATTATTAACACTGCATATCCCGTTGCAGTATAAAAATATTAAAAAAAACTCGGGATATTATAGCATAGTGCTGAGATAACCAATCCATACCCAGAATAACATCAAATTCCATCACATTCAACAGAATCAAATTAGCAGATAATTCTCTATCTCCCACGAGAACTGGACAACCAGAAAGAACAATATCAGTGTCTAAGGAATCACTTAGAGGAGTGGCAACAGACAAAGGAAAAGCCATCCTCGAAGCTTGCCAACAAGACTTGGAAGTAAAAATAGGATAAACGAACGAATGTGTGGCACCCAGATCAAACAAAACCCATGCATCCAGGTAACATACAGAAACAATACCTGCCACGACTGCATTAGATGTCTGAGCATCCTGTTGAGTGAGATGGAAGACTCTGACATGTCCTCGACCTCCTTGTTGATTAGTAGAAGCTTGGCCAACACCTCTGGCACCTCCTCTAGCACCTCTACCATGACCCTGCTGGGGAACAAGCTGAGTGGAACTCTGATGCTGGGCTGGAGGCAACTGAAATGGAATGGGTGCAACACTAGCAATTGACTGCTATGGAAATCGTGGAATCTGCGGCTGCTGATACCCGAAATAAGGACATGATCTGGCATAATGTCTTGTCTGCCTGCATCTGAAGCATGTCAACGGTGTCATGTAACACAGTCCCTGATGGACTTTACCACAAGTCAGGTATACACTGGCAGCTGACCTAGAACTACGTCCACTACTGCTATTCGAAACACCTGACCCGAGTCTAAATGGTCTACGCTGACCTCCACGGCCATGTCTACTGCTTCGATGTACCCGCTGCTGCTGTCACTGACTCTGCTGAGTTGGACCTCTTTATTGACTACTCGATCCAATATGAAAACTCGAGTATGGAGTAGTCAAAAATCCACCTGACTGAACACCTAGCTGGTAATAATCATGCATAGCTCCCTGCTTGATTAGCCTCAGCTCAATCTCCTTGGCCAACTCAATAACAGACTCCAGAGTAAGGCCTACTGTAGGCATACCAGCAAATGTAGAACCCAAACTGGTAACATAAGTAGTAACTGTGAAATACAGGTCTCGCATCAGATCCTCTGTATATCTACCCAGCTGAAGGAACTCTCAAGTATACTCCTCTACTGATCGATCACCGCGAGATATACTAGTCAATCTGATACAATAACTCATGCGAAGCGGCTCTGGACAGAATCTCCTCATAAACTGCTCTCTGAACTGAGCCTAGGTCATCATCATCATATACGGTTAAATCATCTGAATAAACCAGTCCCGAGCTGGTCCCTCAATAGAAAGCTCATTGATCATAATTCGCTGGTACTCAGTGTGAGCAGTCTGAGTCCTAGTCTCAATCGCATGCAGAAAATCTAACAGATCGGAAGTTCCATCGAAAGAGATCCTACCAACTCTAGCATAGAATAGAGTTGCCTCAAGGTCAGACATACCCTGCTGATAGGCAGGCTGAACAAGCTGAACGACTGGAGGTACAAGAATATCCTCATACTTAGGCTATACATGCTCCTCATCCTGTATCTCTCTCTGCCTATGGCAACCTACCACTGCTCGAGGTCTACCTCTACCATGACCTTTGCGTTTAATTGGCGGCTCAAGAGGTAAAACCTCATCCTGAAAGGACTCATAGCTCAACGACCGATGGAGTGACATGCGCTCGCCTCCTCATTCTGAAAAGATAAACAGAACGATTCAAAAAAAACAGACAATGGATGAATAACACAGAAAACTAAAGCAAGGATTACTTATCAAGACATACTCAAACCTAATTCACTACAGTAGTTTTAAAAGAAAACACAACACTGAAATCTAGGGCCACAACTCACATAATAAAGCCCTGACATAGAACTCCGCTATGATACCAACTTTGTCACGACCTAAAACAGGGGCCATGACCTATGCTAGGGAATGAAAATTCTTTCGAATTCGAAACCCGTAGCAAGCCTTAAAATAAAATAAAAACATGCAATAATCATAATAACATAATAACATATTTTGCAGCAGAAATAAAAATCATAAATAAAATAACAAAATAATAATCTGCCAATGGAATTAAATGAAAATCCTCATCTCATATATATAAATAATCCTTTAATACAAATTCCAGTTCAAATCTTTAAAATACATTCTCATTTAAATATGATATGTAAATCTCACAACCGACCATAACTACTGCAGTGTCTAGATTATAAAATAAACTCAGGTAAGCAGTTTACATAGTGAAGCCGGTGCAGAAGAAATCCGGCGTGTGGGTTTACTACTAAGGTCTGAAGACAATGACTCTTCTGAAAAAAAATCAACAGAGGGGATTCAGACCTCACTGAGTGAATTGTTATAATATATATACATGCATAGCTAAATGACAATGCACACATCAATAGTATATATAATAAATATATATACAAGCAAATACACAAAGATGCAGCAAAATCATTTCATATATTTTACTGAAAATAATATCTATTTATGAAGGATCAAATAGAACCCTAGAAAATCGCAACCTCAAATAGTGTTAGACAACACTCTAGCCATACAGGCTCACTTATTCCAAATAAATTCACTTGTTCCATTTGGACAGTAGACTAGCCTCAAGACACTAAGTCAACCGAGCTCCAGCAATCACACTCTCAAATCACATCACACATCAATAAATCAATCTGATCATAATCCATAAATAGGTTAGCAATAAAGCCTAAATGCTATTGCTGTACCGGTATGTACTCGGTCCTAGTGCTGCCCACTAGGTAGCACGTTCTATTGATATCCTTCATTTATATATAAAACATACTTTCATAAAACAAATGATGCATGATATTGAATAAAATAGCAACATAAACCATATATATACTAGAAATATACCAAAAATAAACCAGGTATATTTCGAGTATATATACATCAAATAAGTTCAATATAATTACAAAATAAACTAGAAATAAACCATAAATATACCTAAAAACATCTTAAGTATAATTCATTAATAAAACATGCATATAGTTTAAAATATACCAAAAATATACCGAAAATATACCAAAATAAACATAAGTAATTATTAAATCATTTATGCATAATTTACAAAATAAATAATCATACATTTCTAAAACATGCACCCTAAAATATGTATTTATAAAATAACAACTCACTGTTATTGCGCTCCATGAGATGGGTCCGACGGGCCTGGTCCACTAGGCCTCAGTCTTAGCGCAACTAAACAAACAAACGACAACATGATATTAGAATAAATCTATCGAAATTTCTAGAAACTCGATCTAGAATACTAGACACAAAATTAGAATAGGAATCCGACTGGACATCACATTTTATGAGAATTCTACCAAAAATCCGGCAGAACCTCCCCTGTAAAAGAGTAGAGCTAGTCCTGTAAAGAAACACACTTTGAATATACGCAGAACACAATCCATAATCCCTCGGTCGGACCCCAAACTACAATTTCACCGACTGAGGTCCACAATTCACGAAATAATTACAGAAATACCGAAAATACCCTTTAATATTAAAAATACATTTTATAAATCCAAATTACGTAATTAACCCTAAAACTCAATAAAAATCAATAAAAACTCATTTATTTAGAAAAATAGTATATTATACATATAATTTGAAAATAATTTGCAAAAAATAGTTTTAATTAGTTAAAAATACTAACTAATTTGTAGAAATCATTTTTATACCTTAAATAACTATTAAAACCAATTTAATTACATTTTTAACCAATTTAGTGCCAAAATACCAAAATACCCCTAGTTATATAAATTCATTAAAATTAATAAAAAATTCACCAAAAATAGTATAATTACTCAAAATTAAATTTCTCAACATATAATTCAATAATATCAATAAATATACTCAATTAACCAATTAATTTCACTAAAACACATAATTAACCTAATTTTCCCAAAATTACATAAACTAAATAAATTCCAAATAATTATATAAAATTCACAAAAATTACAAATAAATTTCTAAAATGCATTTTAACACCTATAAATGCCATAAAACACAATTTCATAATTTAATTAATTAATTTTCGAAAATTAGAAAATATTAATAAAATAATAAAAATTCACAAAAATCAAAATAATTCCCAAAAATTCCACAAAAATTCACAGAGCTAGATTAAGCTACAAGAATCAATGTTTTTAAAGGAATTTTTCATGAATCGACCAAATCGAAGCTAAAAAAAATTCAAGAACTCTAAATGGTCGAAAATGATAAATTGAAACCTAAGAAAATCTAGACCATTTCAAGTGAAACAAAGCTTGGAAATGCACTCATTAGAGCTCAAGGAAGAGATAGAGACTGGTGGGGTTCAAAATGGTGGCTGGAAAGTCGACGATCGGCGATGGAAGTGATTTTCGGCTTCTCTTAGACAATCCGGCCAAAACATGCCAAAGAAGGGAGCTAGGGGCGGCAAGAAGGGCTGGAGGTGGAGGAGGAAGGCTGAGAGGCACACCGACGATGAGAAATCGACTTGACAGACACCAAAACGGGGAAGAAGGAGATGTAGTTGATGACAATTCTATAATTAATGTACACTTTATTTTTTTGATAATGATTTTATATGTATATATGTATATATATGTCCTACTTTATATTATATTAATATTTAATATAATATACACAATAAATATGAACCATACACACATTTTAATAATAAATACACATATATACATATATACACACTTAATTAATTAATATTAAAACTATATATTATAATTTAATTCAATTAAATAAACCCTAATTTAACTTTAAATGCCTACACAAACATGTATTTTATTGACACTTTAGAATTACGCATGAGCTCATGCAAATTCACTAAACCGATTAAAATAATTAGTATTTATTTATTTACATTTTAATTTCCCCGAAAATAAAATTCCTGAGAAAATTTTACGTAAAGGACTCAAAATAATTAAAAACGTCTTTAATAAATAACAAACTCATCAAATAATCATAAATATATATATAAATTATTAACACTGCATATCCCGATGCAGTTTAAAATTATTTAAAAATCCGGGATATTACATACGCCGAGACCGAGGCCTATCGAACCAGGCTCGCTGAGTCTATCCTGTGGAGCGCTAATCAGTGAGTTATTATACTGTATATATATGCATTGCATGTAGGATGCATGACTTAGGATTTTTCATTTTCATTATATGCTTTTAAAAGTGATTTAAATTATAATATGATTTAGTATAATTTTAGTTTATTTTTAGTATATTTTAATGTATATGTCTACATATTTTCTATATACATTTACAATATCTTTGGTATATTTAGGGTTTATTTTTTATATATGCATGCTAGGTAATTAGGTTTATTTTTAGTATATTTTATTATATATATACATGTTTTAAATGTATATTTATTCATAATTGTTTTATTAAATGATTAGTATACTTTAGGTATATTTTAGGTATATTCCTAAATAAATGCATGCCATATTATTTATTTATACTTAAATTGTTTTTAAGTATATTTTTGGTATATTTTTTATATATTTCCAAATAAATGCATGTTTTATTATTGATTTAAACCTAATATATTTTTAGTATATTATGGGTTTATTTTAGTATATTTCATTATTAATTCGAATTTATTTTACATATATATACTTGAAATATATTTAGTTTATTTTAAGTATATTTTTGATATATATATGGTTTATTTTGCTAGTATAAATGTCATCCTACATTATTTATTTTCTGGATATATGATTTATTTTTAAATGAAGGATATCAATAGAACATGCTACCTAGTGGGCAGCACTAAGACTGTATACGTACCAGTGCGATAGATTTAGGTTTGAGTGAGGAATTCATTATGGTGATTACAATTTGACTGATTGGATTGAGATGTGATGTGGTTGATAGTGTGATTGTTGGAGCTCGGTTGACCAAGCATCTCTGTAATATCCCGTGTTTTTAAAATATTTTTACACTGTACCGAGATATGCAGTGTTAATAAATTTTGAATATATATGATATTTTTACGAGTTGATATGTATTTAAAACCTATTTTAATTTATGTGTCTTATTTACAGTGCTTTACGTAAAATTTTCCCGGGACTTGCATTTTCGGGGAAATTTTTACGTAAATAAGTTATTATTAATTATTTTAAATATATTTTCAGACTTGCATGAACTCATACGTATTTTTAAAATACTAAACAACGTGTATACATGTAATTATTTATTTAATTATGGTTTAATATTACCCTAATATTTTATTAATTATTTATTAGTTTTATTGTTATTTAATTATTTTTATTTAGTATAAATTATTAAAATATTAAATTATATGTGTGTGGTGTATATTTAATGTGTGTAATTTAATATTATTTTAATATATAGTATAAAGTATATATATATACATATAATACATTAAAAACCAAAACTTTGGAAAATTACATTTTGGCCCCCGAGTGAGCTTCTTCTTCCCCGACAGATTCCCTTCGTCGTTCCGGTCGCTGCCGTGCCGTTACCTTGCCGTTGGTGTGCCGTCTGGTGTGCCACCACCTTCTCCAGCCTTCCTCGCCGCCTGTAGCAGCGGATTCCGGCGCCTGGAAGTCGGTTTTGGCCGGAGAAGCCGAACTTCTCTTCACCGTCGATCACGCCGATTCCGGCCACCATTTTTGACACCGCCGATCTATTTATTCTCCTTGAGCTTCGGTGAGTGTGATTCTAGCTTTGGTTTGAGCTTAAATGGTCTAGAATTGCTTAGGTTTCGATTTTTCCACTTCGGTCACATTAGGGTTTTTGATTTTTTTGAGCTTCGAATTGATTGATTCATGAAAAAATCCCTTCACAAATGTTGATCCTAGTAGCTTAATCTACATGTACGAATTTTTGTGGAATTTTTGGAGATTTTTTGGGTTTTTGGGTATTTTTGAATATTTTAATATTATTTTCTAATTTTCGGAAATTAATTATTTAAATTATGAAATTTTGTTTTATGGTTAAATTAGGTGTTGAAATGAATTATAGGAATTTATTTGGAATTTTTATGAATTTCTAAGTATTTATTTTGAATTATTGAAGTTTATGTAAATTTGGAAAATTAGGGTTAATTATGTTTTTAATTGAAATTAATTGGTTAATTGAGTTTAATTATTGATAAATATGTTGAGAAAATTAATTTTGGATAATTATACTATTTTTGGTGAATTTTTGAAGTAATTTTAGTATATTTATATATATAGGGGTATTTTGGTAATTTTACCCTAAATTGGCTAAAAATGTAATTTAATTGGTTTTAATAGTTATTTAAGGTATAAAAATGATTTCTACAAATTATTTGGTATTTTTAACTAATTAAAACTATTTTTCGTGAATTATTTTCAATTATATATATAATATACGGTTTTTCTAATAAAATGAGTTTTCATTGGTTTTTAATGTGTTTAAAGGTTAATTATGTAATTTCTACATATAAAATGAATTTCTATGTTATAAGGATATTTTTGGTATTTCTGGAATTATTCTGTGATTGTGGACCCCGGTCGGTAGACTGTAGTTTGGAGTCCGACCGAGGGGTTTTGGGTGTGTTTTGTGTTTGAATTTGGAAGTGTGTTTCTTTGCAGGGTCGGCTCTACTCTTTTGAGTAGAGAGATGTCCATTTTACAGGGGAGGTTCTGTCAAATTTTTGATAGAATTCTCGTAAAACGTGATATCCGGTCGAACCTTGATATCGATTCTATGTTTAATACTCTAGATCGAATTCTAGGATTTCTGTTAGGTTTATTCTAATTTCTATCATTATTTGTTTGTTTAGTTGCGCCGAGACCGAGGGCTAGTGGACCAGGCCCGTCGGACCCGTCTCGTGGAGCGCACTAATTTGTGAGTTACTATACTATATATATATGCTTAGGGTACATGATTTAGAAATATATGTTTTATTTTGATTAAAATGCATAAATAATATGATTTGTATTTAAGTATATTTTTGGTGTATTTTTGGTATTTATTAAATTATATGCATGTTTTTTAAATAAAACATATTTAAAATGTTTTTAAATATATTTCTAGTTTAATTTATAATTTGATTGGATTTATTTGACGTATATATAGTCGAAATATACCTGGTTTACTTTTGGTATATTTCTAGTATATATATGGTTTATGTTGATATTTTATTGAACTTCATGCATCATTTATTTTTGTGAATGAATGATTTATATTATTAATGAAGGATATTGATAGAACGTGCTACCTAGTGGGCAGCACCAGGACCGAGTACGTACCGGTACACCTATAGTATTTAGGCTATATTACTAACCATTTATGGATAGTGATTGAATGTGATTATTTGATGTGTGAGATATGGTTTGGAGGTGTGATTGCTGGAGCTCGGTTGACCAAGTGTCTCGGGGCCAATCACACTGGCAGTCAGACTGCTGGAGCTCGATTGACTTAGTGTCTCGGGGCCAGTCTACTGTCCAAATGGATTAAGTGGATATATTTGGAATAAGTGAGCTTGTATGGCTAGAGTGTTGTCTAACACTATTTTTGAGGTTGCGATATTCTAGGGTTCTATGTGATCCTTCATAAACTGTGATTTTCAATAAAATATATAAAAATGATTTTATTGCATCTGTGTGTAATTGCCTGTATATATATATTAGATATATACTGTTGAATGTATGCATTATCATTTAGTGTGTATGTATATATATTATAGTAATTCACTCAGTGAGGTCTGAGTCCCCTCCGTTGACTATTTTTTAGGAGAGTCAACATCTTCAGACCTCAGTAGCAGGTCGATACGCCGGATTTCTTCCGCCCCGGCTTCTTTGTGTAAATTATTTACTTGAGTCTTATTTTTATAATCTAGACACTGCAGTAGTTGTGAATTAAAGTGTGGGATTTCATGTATTTTATTTAAAGAGATGTATTATATTGAAACTGGATTTGTACTGAAAGATTTTATATATATGTGATGAGATGAGATTTGATTTAAATCCAGTGATGAAAATGTTATTATTATATTTATGATTTTTGTTTTCACTGCATTTAATATTGTTATTATTATTATTGCATGTTTTATTTTTATTTTTAGGCTTGCTACGGGTTTCGGATTCGAAAGAATTCCCGTTCCCTAGCGCCGGTCATGGCCCCTGTTTTGGGTCGTGATAGTCTCGGGGCCAATCACACTAACAGTTAGATTGCTGGAGCTCGATCGACTTAGTGTCTCAGGGCCAATCTACTGTCCAAAATGGAATGAGTGATTTACTTGGATTTAAGTGAGCCTGTATGACTAAAGTAATGATATGGTTGATTAAGGTTGTGATTAATAGGGTACTATTTGATCCTTCACGTATTAAAATACATGCTTTCTGCATTTATTATATTTATAAAAGTAGAGTTTGGCATTTGTGTGAAATGCATGTATATGCATATATACAAAAGAATGCCTGATTGGTTATGGTTAGATTGCATGTATATATAGTATAATAATTCATTCAATGAGGTCTGACCCCCCCTCAATTATTTTTTTAGGAGATCCTATATTGTCAGACCTTAGTAGTAGAGTACTTTGTCGGTGTTCTTCCGTCCCGACTATTTTATGTAAATGTATATTTTGAACTTTGATTTGTATTTTAAAAACTACAGTAGTAGTGTTATTGTATCAAAAGAGTATTGTTTTGTTTGATACTTTATACTCTGAGAATTGTATTTTAACATTGTATGAATATATATTTATTTATGAAAAGATATTGAGTATCCATTTTTATATATTAATTTAAAATTTTTTAATTATGTCGTACTTTTTATTTATTTATTACATGTTTTTATTTTCTAAGGCTTGCTACGGGTTTCAGATTTAAAAGAATTCCCGTTCCCTAGCGTCGGTCATGACTCCTAGTTTTGGGTCGTGACAGAGACACTAGGTCAACCAAGCTCCTACAATTAAACTACTTACTCACATCAATATTCTTAATAATCAAAATAATCAAATTTCACCTCAAATGATTCTCACAATGACAAATCCTAAATCTAACAAACCGGTACAGAAAGAGTCCTACTGTAGCCCACTAGGTAGCACATTCTATTGGTATCCTTCATATAAATCACATATTTATTGGAAATAATAAAATGAATCATTTAAAACATAATGGCATTCATTTAGAAAGAATATACCACTAATATACTAAACATATACCATAAATATACCAAAAATATAAAAATTATTTATGCTGAGTATATGTTAAAATATATTGAATATATACCAAAACATACTAGTATATATATGTCACATATATACAAAATATATACTAAAAACCTACCAAGCATATATGTCACATATACTAAAAATATACTAAAACTATACAAAAAATATACCAAATCATTTAATAAAATAATTCATGTTTAAACTCATTATGGAAATATGAAAGCTCATATTTGTGCATCCTATATGCAATGCATATATAAAATAATAACTCATAGGTTTGCACTACTTGAGACAGACTCGATGGACTTGGTCCGATAGGCCTTGGTCTCGAAGCAATTAGAAAAATAAATAATAATAAAAAAATCAGAATCGAATACCTAATTCATACTTTTAGGAATTCTAAAGAAAGACTCGATCTAGACATGACTCGACCATAAAACCAAAAACTCAAGATCGACCCGACATCATGTTTTATGAGAATTCTATCAAAAATTCGATAGTCTTTGTAAAACTGACATCTCTCTACTGAAAGGAGAGCTGATCCTGCAAGCAAACACACTTCTAAACCACAAAATGCTCAACACCTCGGATTGGAATGTAATATTCCGAATTTTTAAATATTTTTATGCTGCATCGGGATATGCAGTGTTAATAATTTTTGTATATATATTCATGATATTTTATGAGTTTGTTGTTTGTTTAAAGCTAATTTTAATTATTTTATATTATTTTAAGTACTTTACGTAAAATTTTCCCGGGAATTGTATTTTCGGAAAAATTGACACGTAAATAATTTAATACTATTTATTTTGACTAGTTTTATGAATTTGCATGAACTCATATATAATTTTAAAGTGCTAAAATAAAATGCATATATGTGTATTTATTTAAATTAATTAGAGCTTAATTAATTTCCTTAATTTTATTATTTAATTTTTGTATTAATTAATTTTAAGTGTATAAATTATTAAATATATTAAAATATTTGTGTGGTGAGTATTATTTGTGTGTGGGATTATATTATTATAATATATATAAGGTGGATATATATATATATATATATATATATATATATATACATGATTTTTTCAAACAAAAAATAAAAGTTGCCTTACTTACGATTTTACCCCTCCTGCATCTTCTTCTTCCCAATGCCATTTCCACCATTTCCAGCCACTTTCAAGCTGGTTTTCTTACTGTTACTATGCCCCTCAGCCTTCCTCCTCCACCTCCAGCCATTTCCACCACCTGAAACACTCCTTTCCGGTGAGTTTTGGCCGGATTTTCATCAAGGAGCCAAAAATCGACTTAGCTCCGACCAAGCACTTTCCGGCCACCAAATTTGATGCTGTCAGTCTCTATCTTCTCCTTGAGATCTGGTGAGTGTGATTCCAAGCTTTGTTTCACTTGATTTGGTCTAGAATTGCTTAGGTTTCAATTTCTTCAAATCAGCCATTTTGGTTTCAAATTTTTTTTAGCTTCAATTTGATTGATTCATGAAAACTTCCTTCACAAACTTTATTCCAAGAAGCTTAATATACGTGCTGTAATTTTTTTAGAATTTTTGGAATTTATTTTAATTTTTGTGAATTTTTTATTATTTTATTATTATTTTCTAATTTTTGAAAATTAATTAATTAAATTATGAAATTTTGTTTTATGGTGATTATAGGAGTTGAGATGAATTATATAAATTTATTTGTAATTTTTGTGAATTTTTATGTATTTATTTGGAATTTATTAAGTTTATGTAATTTTGAAAAATAGGGTTAATTATGTGTTTAATTCAAATAAATTGGTAAATTGAGTATATTTATTGATATTATTGAATTATATGTTGAGAAATTAATTTTTGAGTAAATATATAATTTTTGGTGAATTTTTGAAAATTTATAGTGAATATATATATATATATATATATATATATATATATATATATATATATATATATATATATAGGGGTATTTTGGTAATTTTACACTAAATTGGTTAAAAATGTAATTAAATTGGTTTTAATAGTTATTTAGGGTATAAAAATGATTTCTTCAAATTTTTAGTATTTTTAACTAATTAAAACTATTTTTTGTAAATTATTTTCAAATTATATATAATATACTATTTTTCTAAATAAATGGGTTTTTATTGATTTTTAGTATGTTTTAGGGTTAATTACATAATTTGGATTTATAAAATGTATTTTTATTATATAAGGGCATTTTCGGTATTTTATAAATATTCTGTAAATTGTGAACCTCGGTCGGTGAATTGTAGTTTGGAGTTCGACCGAGGGATTTTGGTTGTAATTCTGTGTTTATTTCGAAGTGTATTTCTTTGCAGGACCGGCTCTACTCTTTGAGTAGAGAGATGTCCGTTTTACAAGGGAGGTTCTGTAGGATTTTTGGTAGAATTCTCGTAAAACGTGATGTCCGGTCAAATTCCTATTCTAAATCTGTGTCTAAAATTATAGATCGAGTCTTTAGAATTTTTGTTAACTTTATTTTGATTTCATGTTGTCATTTGTTTGTCTAGCTTCACCAAGTCCAAGGCCTAATGGATTAGGCCTGTCGAGTTTGTCTCGTGGAGCGCTAACATGTGAGTTATTGTACTGTATATATATGCACTGCATATAGGGTGCATTATTTAGAATTTTTTATTTTCATTGTATGTTTTAAAAGGGAATTAAATTATAATATTTTTTGTATATCTAGGGTTGCATTTTTATATATATGCACATTAAACAATTAGGTTTAGGTTTAATACATTTGAGTAATATACACATGTTTTAAAATGTACACTTAGACATAATTATTTTATTAAATGATTAGTATACCTTAGGTATAGTTTTAGTAGATTTTAGGTTTATTCTTAAATAATTTCATGTTAAATTATAAACCTACACTTAAATTATTTTTAAGTTTATTTTGGTATATTTTTTTATTTATTTTCGAATAAATAAATGTTTTATTATTAAATTAAACCTAGCACATTAGTGGTATATTTAGGGTTTATTTTTGATATATGCATGCTAGATAATTAGGTTTATTTTTAGTATATTTGTGAATATATGTTAAACACAAACACGTATTTAAATGAATATTTATACATAAATGGTTTATTAAATGATTTGTGTACTTAGGGTATATCTTTTGCATATTTAAATATATTTTTAAGATAATGCATGTTATATTATTGTACTCATTTAAATTGTTTTTAACTATATTAATGATTTATCTTTAGTTTATTTCATATTTTATTTGATATATATATATATACCTGAAATATACTGGGTATATTTTAGGTATATTTTTGGTATATATATATATGGTTGGTTTTACTATTATGAATATTGTTCTACGTTAATTATTTTCCGAATGAATGATTTATTCGAAGTGAAGGATATCAATAGAACGTGCTTCCTAGTGGACAGCACTAGGACCGTGTACGTACCGGTACGATAGATAAGGATTGAGTGAGAGTTAAAATTGGGTGATTTAATTGATTTGACTAAGATTAATGGTATGTTAGATAGTGTGATTGCGGGGCCAATCACACTGACAGTCAGACTGTTGGAGCTCGGTTGACTTAGTGTCTCGGGGCCAGTCTATTGTCCATAAGTGAATTGAATGATCTATTGGGTTGATTGAGATGTGAGGTGATAGATAGTGTGATTGCTGGAGCTCGGTTGACCACGTGTCTCGGGGCCAATCACACTGATAACCAGACTGTTGGAGCTCGATCGACTTAGTGTCTCGGGGCCAGTCTACTGTCCAGATTGGAATACGTGTTCTATTTGGAATCAAGTGAGCCTGTATGGCTAGAGTGATTATGGGATTGTTTGAGGTTGTTATTATTTAGGGTTCTATGGATCCTTCATGAATTAAAACAAACGTTTTCTACATTTAGTATATTTATAAAAGCAAAGTTTGGCATTCGTGTGAAATGTGTGTATATACATATATATATAAGAATGCCTGATTGTTATGGTTTAGTTTGCATGTATATATAGTATAATAATTCACTCAGTGAGGTCTGACCCCCTCAATTATTTTTTCAGGAGATCCCATATCGTCAGACCTTAGTTGTAGAGTTCCTTGCCGGTGTTCTTCAGTCCGGGCTATTTTATGCAAATGTATATTCTGAACTTTAAATTGTATTCTAGAAACTGCAGTAGTAGTGTTATTATATTTGAAGTGTATTATTTTGTTTGGATATTAAATACTCTGAGAATTTGTATTTGAACATTGTACGAATATGTATCATTTATAAAAGGATTTGTAGTATTTATTTTATATATTGATTTAGAAATATTTTAATTTGGTCGTACTTTTATTTAATTATTGCATGATTTTATTTTCTAAGGCTTGCTATGGGTTTCGGATTTGAAAGAATTCCCGTTCCCTAGCGCCGGTCATGACTCCTAGTTTGGGTCGTGATAAAGTTGGTATCGGAGCCGAGTTCTGTGCAGGGCTTAGTTGTTTGAGTTATGGCCCTAGTTTTCAAAGTTATGTTTTTTGTTAAACTACTACAGTGAATTAGGTTCGGTCATGTCTTTGAAAAGTCTTCCTTGCATTAGGAATTCCGCGTAACCGTTAGGGTGTTTGATGTTGTGATTATTTGAACTATTTGTTTATTGTTGCTCCTTGTTGATTGACTTGAGCGTGAGTCACTCCATCGATCAATGAGATCGATGATAGTTGATCTTCTGAGCACGAGGTTCTACCCCTTTATACAGCCTGTTAGGCGTAGGGGTAGAGATGGATTTAGAAGGCCTGATGATCGCTGTTGATAGCAAGAATAACTGAATGAGGAGCTGGTGGCTTAGCATTGCAATGATGTTGCTTCTGTAACAGGAGTTTCACAGGATGCGGTACTGATACCGTCGATTGTTCAGCAGATGTAATTTCTTTTTCAGTCAAGAACTTGAGACATGTCAATTGTAATATCCCGTGTTTTTAAAATATTTTTACACTGTACCGGGATATGCAATGTTAATAAATTTTGAATATATATATGATATTTTTACGAGTTGATATGTATTTAAAACCTATTTTAATTATTGTGTATTATTTATAGTGCTTTACGTAAAATTTTCCCGGGACTTTCATTTTCGGGGAAATTTTCACGTAAATAATTTATTATTAATTATTCTAAATATATTTTCAGACTTGCATGAACTCATATGTATTTTTAAAATACTAAATAAGGCCTATGTGTGTATATATTTATTTAATTAGGGTTTAATATTACCCTAATATTTTATTAATTATTTATTAGTTTTATTGTTATTTAATTATTTTTATTTAGTATAAATTATTAAAATATTAAATTATATGTGTGTGGTGTATATTTAATGTGTGTAATTTAATATTATTTTAATATATAGTATAAAGTATATATATATACATATAATACATTAAAAATCAAAACTTTTGAAAAATTACCATTTTGCCCCCGAGTGCCTCCTTCTTCCCCGATTTGCTTCCCTCGCCGTTCCGGTCGTTGCCGTGCTGTTCCCTTGCCATGGGAGTGCCGTCCGGTGTGCCACCACCTTCCTCAGCCTCTTCCGCCGCCTGTGGTAGCCATTTCCAGCGTCTGGAAGTGGATTTTGGCCGGAGAAGCCGAAACTTTGGCCACCGTCGTTCACGTCGATTCCGGCCACCATTTTCGACACCGCCAGTCTCTTTCTTCTCCTTGAGATCCGTTGAGTGTGATTCTAGCTTTGGTTTGAGCTTAAATGGTCTAGAATTGCTTAGGTAGGGAATTTCCCAATTCGGTCACATTAGGGAGTTTTTGATTTTTTTTTTGAGCTCCGAATTGATTGATTCATGAAAACTCCCTTCACAAATGTTGATCCTAGTAGCTTAATCTTCATGTATGAATTTTTGTGTAATTTTTGGAGATTTTTTGGATTTTTGGGTATTTTTGAATATTTTAATATTATTTTCTAATTTTCGGAAATTAATTATTTAAATTATGAAATTGTGTTTTATGATTAAATTAGGTGTTGAAATGAATTATATGAATTTATTTGGAATTTTTATGAATTTCTAAGTATTTATTTTGAATTATTGAAGTTTATGTAAATTTTGGAAAATTAGGGTTAAATGTGTTTTTAATTGAAATTAATTGGTTAATTAGGTTTAATTATTGATATTATTGATAAATATGTTGAGAAAATTAATTTTGGATAATTTTATAATTTTTGGTGAATTTTTGAAGTAATTTTAGTATATTTATATATATAGGGGTATTTTGGTAATTTTACCCTAAATTGGCTAAAAATGTAATTTAATTGGTTTTAATAGTTATTTAAGGTATAAAAATTATTTCTACAAATTATTTGGTATTTTTAACTAATTAAAACTATTTTTCGTGAATTATTTTCAATTATATATATAATATACGGTTTTTCTAATAAAATGAGTTTTTATCGATTTTTATTGTGTTTAAAGGTTAATTATGTAATTTCTACGTATAAATTGAATTTCTATGTTATAAGGATATTTTTGGTATTTTTGGAATTGTTCTGTGTTTGTGGACCCCAGTCGGTAGATTGTAGTCTGAAGTCCGACCGAGGGGTTGTGGATTTGTGTTAAGCTTGTTTTTCGAAGTGTGTTTCTTTGTAGGGTCGGCTCTACTCTTTTGAGTAGAGAGATGTTCGTTTTACAGGGGAGGTTCTGCTGGATTTTCGATAGAATTCTCGTAAAACGTGATATCCGGTCGAACCCTAATTCTGATTCTGTGTTTAATACTCTAGATCGAATTCTAGGATTTCTGTTAGGTTTATTCTAATGTCGGTTGTTTATTGTTTGTTTAGTTGCGCCGAGACCGAGGGCTAGTGGACCAGGCCCGTCGGACCCGTCTCGTGGAGCGCACTAGGTGAGTTACTATATTATATATATATGTTTAGGATGCATGATTTAGAAATATATATTTTATTTCGATTAAAATGCATAAATAATGTGATTTGTATTTAAGTATATTTTTGGTTTATTTTTGGTATATATTAAATTATATACATGTTTTGTAAATAAAATATATTTAAAATGTTTTTAAATATATTTCTAGCTTAAGTTATAATTTGATTGAATTCATTTGACATATATATACTCGAACTATACCTGGTTTACTTTTGGTATATTTCCGGTATATATATGGTTTATATTGTTATTTCAATTAAATTCATACATCATTTAATTGTGAATGAATGTTTTATATTTATTAATGAAGGATATCGATAGAACGTGCTACCTAATGGGCAGCACTAGGACCGAGTACGTACCGGTACGCCTATAGTATTTAGGCTATATTACTAACTTATTTATGGATAGTGATTTAATGTGATTATTGTTATGTGTGATGTGATTTGGGTGTGATTGCTGGAGCTCGATTGACCAAGTGTCTCGGGGCCAATCACACAGGCAGTCAGACTGTTGGAGCTCAGTTGACTTAGTGTCTCGGGGCCAGTCTACTGTCTAAATGGATTAAGTGGATATATTTTGGAATAAGTGAGCCTGTATGGCTAGAGTGTTGTCTAATACTATTTCCGAGGTTGCGATATTCTAGGGTTCTATATGATCCTTCATAAACTGTGATTTTCAATAAAATATATAAAAATGATTTTACTGCATCTGTGTGAATTTGCCTGTATATATACATATTAGATATGTATTATTGACTGTATGCATTTTCATTTAGTATGCATGTATATATATTATAGTAATTCACTCAGTGAGGTCTGACTCCCCTCCGTTGACTATTTTTCAGGAGAGTCAATATCTTCAGACCTCAGTAGCAGGTCGATACGCCGGATTTCTTCCGCCCCGGCTTCTTTGTGTAAATTATTTACTTGAGTCTTATTTTTATAATCTAGACACTGCAGTAGTTGTGAATTAAAATGTGGGATTTCATGTATTTTATTTAAAGAGATGTATTATATTGAAACTGGATTTGTACTGAAAGATTTTATATATATGTGAAGAGATGAGATTTGATTTAAATCCAGTGATGAAATAATATTATGATATTTATGATTTTTATTTCCGCTGCATTTAATATTGTTATTATTATTATTGCATGTTTTATTTTTATTTTTAGGCTTGCTACGGGTTCCGGATTCGAAAGAATTCCCGTTCCCTAGCGCCGGTCATGGCCCCTGTTTTGGGTCGTGACAAAGTTGGTATCAGAGCGAAGTTCTGTGTCAGGGCTTAGTTATGTGAGTCGTGGCCCTAGTTTTAAAGTTATGTTTTCTGTTGAACTACTGTAGTGAATTAGGTTCGAGTATGTCTTGATAAGTATTCTTTGCTTAGTTTTCAGCGTTATTCTTCCGTTGTTTGTTTTGTTTGAATCTTTCCGTTTGTCTTTTCAGTATGAGGAGGCGAGCGCGTGTCGCTCCACCGGTCGTTGAGGTCGAGGATGATGAGTCTTTTTCAGGATGAGGTTTTACCACCTGAGCAGCCAGTTAGATGTAGAGGTCGTGGCAGAGGTAGACCTTGAGGAGAGGTAGGTCACCGTAGGCAGAGAGAGTTATAGGACGAGGAGCCTGTTGAGCCTGAGTTTGATGTTCCTGTTCCTCCAGTTGTTCAGCCTGCCTATCAGCAGGGTATGTCTGACCCTGAGGTAGCTTTATTCTATGCCCGAGTTGGCAGGATTGCTTTCGATGGTACTTCCGATCCGTTAGATTTTCTACATGCGATTGAGACTCGGACTCGGACTGCTCATACCGAGTACCAGCGGATCATGATCGTCGAGTTGTCTGTTGAGGGACCAGCCCTAGATTGGTTCATTCAGATGATCCGGCCCTATATGATAATGATGACTTGGGCTCAGTTCCGAGAGCGGTTTATGAGGAGATTCTGTCCAGAGCCTCTTCGTT
Source organism: Mallotus nudiflorus (assembly GCA_947683625.1). Lineage (NCBI taxonomy): Eukaryota > Viridiplantae > Streptophyta > Magnoliopsida > Malpighiales > Euphorbiaceae > Mallotus > Mallotus nudiflorus. The sequence goes on from CANTUR010001431.1 coordinate 19,907, forward strand.
TGAGCTATCATCTCCGTTTGACCAGTATTTCTCGTGGAGATCGATCTGTAGAGGAGTACACCCGAGAGTTTCTTCGTCTGGGTAGATATGCTGAGGATCTGATGCGAGATCAGTATTTCGCTGTCACTACCTATGTCACTGGTTTGGGTTCAGCTTTTACTGGTATGCCTACAGCAGGCCTTACTCTGGAGTCTGTGATTGAGTTGGCTAAGGAGATTGAGCTAAGACTAGTTAGGCAGGGAGCGATGCCTGATTATAACCTGCTAGGAGTTCAGTCGAGTGGATTGCAGGCTACTCCGTATTCAAGTTTTCATGTTGGATCGAGTAGTCAGCAGCGAGGTCTGACTCAACAGAGTCAGAGACAACAGCAGCGAGTGCATCGGAGCAGTAGACATGGCCATGGAGGTCAGCGTAGATTGTTCAGATTTGGGTTAGGTGCTTCGAGCAGCAGCAGTGGTCATAGTTCTGGATCAGCGGCCAGTGTTTACCAGACTTGCGGTAGAGTCCATCAGGGACTGTATTATCTGACACCACTGACATGCTTCAGATGCGGGTAGACAAGACATTTTGCCAGATCATGTCCTTATTCCGAGTATCAGTAGCAGCAGATTCCGCGATTCCCACAGCAGTCGATTGCTAGTGCTGCACCCGTGCCATTTCAGTTACCACCAGCCCAGCATCAGAGTTCCACTCAGTTTGTTCCACAGCAGAGTTGTGGTAGAGGTACTAGAGGAGGTGCCAGAGGTGTTGGCCAGGCTTCTACCAGTCAGCAGGGAGGTCGAGGTCAGGCCAGAGTTTTCCATCTTACTCAGTAGGATGCTCAGGCATCTAATGCAGTCGTGGCAGGTATTATTTCTGTTTGTTACCTGGATGCTTGGGTTTTGTTTGATCCGGGTGCCACGCATTCATTCATTTCTCCTATTTTTGCTTCTAAATCTTGTTGGCAAGCTTCGAGGATGGCTTTTCCTTTGTCCTTTGCCACTCCTTTAAGCGATTCCTTGGACACCGATATTGTTCTTTCTGGTTGTCCAGTTCTCGTGGGAGATAGAGAATTACCCGCTAATTTGATCTTGTTGGATGTGATGGAGTTTGATGTTATTTTGGGAATGGATTGGTTATCTCAGCACTTCGTCGTGGTAGATTGCAGGAATAAAGAGGTGATTTTCAGAATTCCTGGTGAAATAGATTTTAAGTTTATGGGTGATAGGAGTTCAGCACCTCAGAATCTTATTTCTGCTATTACAACTAGGAAGTTGTTGAGGAAAGGATGTCAGGGATATTTGGCATTGGTCAGGGATACGTCAGTGGAGAAGTTGTCACTCACAGATGTTCCTGTTGCTTGTGAGTTTCCTGATGTTTTTCCCGAGGAGTTGCCAGGTTTACCACCTCACAGAGAGATTGAGTTCTGTATAGATGTGGTACCAGGTACTACTCCTATATCTATGCCACACTATCGTATGGCTCCTGCAGAGTTGAAAGAGTTGAAGGAACAGTTGCAAGAGTTATTGGATAAAGGTTTCATTAGACCTAGTATTTCTCCTTGGGGTGCACCAGTCTTGTTTATGAAGAAGAAGGATGGTACCCTAAGACTGTGCATTAACTACAGAGAATTGAATAAGGTGACAGTGAAGAACAAGTATCCTCTTCCAAGGATAGATGATTTGTTTGATCAGCTACAGGGTGCACAGTTCTTTTCTAAGGTTGACTTGAGGTCGGGTTATCATCAGTTGCGTATCAGTGAATCCGATATTGCTAAGACAGCGTTCCGCACTCGATATGGTCATTATGAGTTTCTGGTGATGTCTTTTGGTTTGACTAATGCACCAGCAGCTTTTATGGACTTGATGAACAGGGTATTCAGACCGTATGTGGATCAGTTTGTAGTAGTCTTCATTGATAATATACTGGTATATTCAAGGAGTATGGATGAGCATGTATATCACTTGAGGATTGTACTACAGACATTGAGAGATCATCAGCTTTATGCTAAATTCTCGAAGTGTGATTTCTGGATGGAGAGTGTTTCTTTTCTTGGACATGTAGTGTCTAAAGAAGGTATTCAGGTTGATCCACAGAAGATTAAGGCAGTATCTGAATGGCCTAGACCAACTTCTGTCATAGAGATTCAGAGTTTTTCTGGGTTTAGCCGGGTATTATAGGCGATTTGTGTAGGATTTTTCCAGAATAGCAGCCCCTATGACTCGCTTGACTCAGAAGAATGTTAGATTCGAGTGGTTAGAAGCTTGTGAGAATAGTTTTCAGTTGTTGAAGGAGAAGTTGACCACAGCGCCAGTATTAGCTTTGCCTAATAGTGTGGATAAGTTCACAGTTTACTGTGATGCTTCTAGAATTGGTCTTGGTTGTGTGTTGATGCAGAATGGAAGGGTGATAGCCTATGCTTCAAGGCAGTTGAAGAAGCATGAGCATAACTATCCTACACATAATCTCGAGATGGCTACAGTGATCTTTGCTTTGAAGATCTAGAGACATTATCTGTACGGGGTGACTTGTGAGATATTTACTGATCACAAGAGCCTTAAGTACATTTTTCAGCAGCGAGATCTGAATTTGAGGCAGAGAAGATGGTTGGAATTGTTGAAGGATTATGATTGTGAGATCTTATATCATCCGGGTAAAGCTAATGTGGTAGCAGATGCCTTGAGTAGAAAGTCCTCAGGTAGTCTTGCTCACATTAGTGTTGAGAGGAGACCATTGATCCAGGAGTTGCATCTGTTGGTGGATCAAGGTCTGATGATGAAGATTAGTAGATCAGGTGGACTGCTAGCTCAGTTTAGAGTGCGATCTGTACTGAGGGATAGGATTAAAGCAACTCAGAGCCGAGATCCTATTCTGGAAGAGCTTGCAGAGAATGTCAGAGCAGGGAAGTTCACTGATTTCACACTTGATGATGATGGTGTGTTGTGGATCAGTGGTAGATTATGTGTTCCTGATGTGGATGATTTGAGAGAAGAGATTTTAGAGGAAGCATACTCTACAGCTTATAGCGTACATCCAGGTGTTACTAAGATGTACCACAGTATCAGAGATTTATACTGGTGGGACGGATTGAAGAAAGATGTCGCTGATTATGTTGCTAAGTGTTTGACGTGTCAGCAAGTGAAAGCCGAACATCAGAAGCCTTCTGGGAAGCTTCAGCCTCTTCCTATTCTCGAGTGGAAGTGGGAAAGGATAGCTATGGATTTTGTGGTCAGTTTACCTCGTTCGAATGATGGATACGATTCCATCTGGGTGATTGTAGACAGGTTGACGAAGTCTGCACATTTCTTGCCTGTGAAAGCCACATATTCAGTTGCTAGATTGGTGAAGTTGTATGTGAAGCATATCGTATGCCTTCATGGAGTACCTGTGTCCATTGTGTCAGATAGAGGTTCGGTGTTTACTTCTCGTTTTTGGCAGAAGTTGCAGGAAGCGATGGGCACTAGGTTGGACTTCAGTACTGCTTTTCATCCTCAGACAGATGGCCAGTCTGAGAGGATGATCTAGACACTGGAAGATATGTTGAGGATGTGTGTCCTGGATTTGGGAGGTAGCTGGGATGATCATTTGTCGCTTGTTGAGTTTGCATATAATAACAACTACCATAGCAGTATTGGTATGGCACCGTATGAGGCTTTGTATGGAAGGAAGTGTAGATCCCCTCTGAGTTGGGATGAGATTGGTAAGAGAGCTTTGTGTCACGACCCAAACTAGGAGTCATGACCGGCGCTAGGGAACGGGAATTCTTTCGAATCCGGAACCCGTAGCAAGCCTTAGAAAATAAAATCATACCATAATTATATAAAAGTACGACCAAATTAAAATTTTTCTGAATCAATATATAAAATAAATACTCCAAATCCTTTTATAAATAAATACATATTCGTACAATGTTCAAATACAAATTCTCAGAGTATTTAATATCCAAACAAAATAATACACTTCCAATATAATGACACTACTACTGCAGTTTCTAGAATACAATTCAAAGATCAGAATATACATTTGCATAAAACAGCCGGGACTGAAGAACACCGGCGAGGAACTCTATAACTAAGGTCTGACGATATGGAATCTCCTGAAAAAAATAATTGAGGGGGGTCAGACCTCACTGAGTGAATTATTATACTATATATACATGCAAACTAAACCATAACATTCAAGCATTCTTATATATATATGTATATACACACATTTCACACGAATGCCAAACTTTGCTTTTATAAATATACTAAATGTAGAAAACGTTTGTTTTAATTCATGAAGGATCCATAGAACCCTAAATAATAACCTCAAACAATCCCATCATCACTCTAGCCATACAGGCTCACTTGATTCCAAATAGAACACTTATTCCAATTTGGACAACAGACTGGCCCCGAGACACTAAGTCGACCGAGCTCCAGCAGTCTGGCTGTCAGTGTGATTGGCCCCGAGACACTTGGTCAACCGAGCTCCAGCAATCACACTATCCATTACCTCACATCTCAATCAACCCAATAGACCATTCAATTCACTTATGGACAGTAGACTGGCCCCGAGACACTAAGTCAACCGAGCTCCAGCAGTCTGACTGTCAGTGTGATTGGCCCCGAGACACTCAGTCAACCGAGCTCCAGCAATCACACTATCTAACATACCATTAATCTTAGTCAAATCAATTATAATCACCCAATTTTAACTCTCACTCAATCGTTATCTATCGTACCGGTACGTACACGGTCCTAGTGCAACCCACTAGGAAGCACGTTCTATTGATGTCCTTCACTTTGAATAAATCATTCATTCGAAAAAAATAATTAATTCCGAACAATATTCATAATAGTAAAACCAACTATATATATATATACCAAAAATATACCTAAAATATACCCAGTATATTTCAGGTATATATATATATATATATAGTCAAATAAAATATGAAATAAACTAAAGATAAATCATTAATATAGTTAAAAACAATTTAAATGAGTAACAATAATATAACATGCATTATCTTAAAATTATACTTAAATATGCAAAAGATATACCCTAAGTACTCAAATCATTTAATAAACCATTTATGTATAAATATTCATTTAAATACGTGTTTGTGTTTAACATATATTCACAAATATACTAAAAATAAATCTAATTATCTAGCCTGCATATATCAAAAATATATACCCTAAATATACCACTAATGTGTTAGGTTTAATTTAATAATAAAACATTTATTTATTCGGAAATAAATAAAAATATACCAAAAATAAACTTAAAAATAATTTAAGTTTAGGTTTGTAATTTAACATGCAATTATTTAAGAATAAACCTAAAATCTACTGAAACTATACCTAAAGTATACTAATCATTTAATAAAATAATTATGTCTAAGTGTATATTTTAAAACATACAATGAAAATGAAAAATTATAAATAATGCACCCTATATGCAGTGCATATATATACAGTATAATAACTCACTGGTGTGCGTTCCTCGAGACAGACTTAGCGGGCCTGATCCGTTAGGCCTCGGTCTCGGTGCAGCAAGCAAGAAGATCAACAACTGAAGAATGCTGGAGCTGCTGCCATGTCCGGTGACAGCAGGTGGAGGTGGTGGCGGAGCTGGAGTCGCGACAGAGGGCTGCTGCTGCAGGCGACCTTCGTGCGAGGAGGAGCTGCTGCAGCTGGTGCTGCTGTCCTCCGATGGCTTCAGCAGCTCTCCAATGGTAGTGGCGACGAGAAGGAGAAGATGATGGCACTGTCGATGGTTGAGAAATCGTGAGGAAGAAGAAGAAGAAGGAGCTTGATGAGGGAAGGCCGGAATTCTCGGGAAGAAGGAAGAAAATGACTCTGCCTTCAGTTTTGTTTGTTTATATATATATATATATATATATATATATATATATATAACTATAATCTTATAATATAATATAATAACTTTAGCTTAATTTAATCCCCACCACAAATAATACTCACATATATATATATATATATACACACACATAATATCTCACACAATATTAACAATAATACACACAATAGAATATAATATAATATAAATTAACATTCAAAATAACATTAATAAAATATCACTATCAAAATTAATAAATATTAGCAAAGTAAATTAATAAAATAAAATAAAATAATAATGAGGTACTCACAATATTAAAAGGCTCAAAATCGTGTCAACTAAGAAAATAATATTAGTGTTTAAAAATGATAATATTAAAATAACCATGCACTAAATTAACATTATTAAAATGATAGAGTTCAAAAATAATAACCATACATAATAGAATTTTAAACGTCCAAAATATTAAATCCAAATTAATATTTTTACGTAGAAAATTCAATTAAACTTAAGATAATGATAATAAATCATAAATTAGTGAAATAATCAAATATAATTTTTTAAAACTTTATTAGCACTGCACATCTCAGTATTTAATAAAATAATTTAAAACCAGGGTTATTACAGTCTCCCCTCCTTATAAGAATTCGTCCTCGAATTCCAAAAAAAGAATAGACAGGAATCGAGGAGGAAAGAGATACGGGTAAGAAGCTCGTATCTCAACTTCTGTCTCTCACGTAAGCTCTTCCACTTTGTTGCCACATCGCGGAACCTTGATCATCTGAATCTAATTCGAACATAACTATCGAGCTTGAAAATTTACAATTACAACTGATTCCTTCTCAAACTTCAGATCTTCATTCAGTTCTATATTGTTCAACGCGTCTCATCACACCACTTTTCGGAGACATCTTCAGAATTACAGTCTTCGATCTGAAACTCCATATCTCTGCATCTAGGATCCATATCGCTCTTCTGATCACAACAACTTCTTCACTGTATTCTGAACCATCTCATATCTAATTAAGACTTCTTTCCATAAAAGCTTCAGGTGGTGTCATTCCAATACTGCTATAGTAGCTGTTATTATAAGCAAATTCTATAAGTAGCATATAATCAACCTAGCTACCTTCTAGATCCAAAACACACATCTTCAACATACTGTTTAGTGTTTGGATCGTCCTCTCAGACTGTCATCTGTCTGAGGATGAAAAGCAGTATTGAAATTCAATCAGGTGTCTATTACTCTCTACAACCTCTGCCAAAATCGAAAGGTAAACACTGTACCTTTACCATATACAATGGATACAGGTAGTCCATGCAGGCACACAATATGCTTCATATGCAGCTTAGCCCTCTTAGCTACTGAATAAATGGCTTCCATTGGCCAAAAATTAACTGACTTAGTCAATTTTTCTACAATCATTCCAACAAAATCATATTCTTCGAACGAGGTAACAAATCACAAAATTATCATAATTCTCTCTTATTTCCACCTAAATTCAAAAGAGATCAAAACTTCCCAAAAGACTTCTGATATTCGGCTTTCACCGACTGGCAATTTTAACACTTAGAAGTACAATTAGTCACATCCTTCTATAATCCAACCCACTAGTACTGATCCTGAATACTGTGATAATTCTTGGTAACCATTTGGATGTACACTGCAAGTTCACTTCCACAGCTTATATAGAATCCCTTTCTCAGATTACAACATCAACCCTGTATCATTATCTTGGGCATCTCCTATTAGCAGATCATTCTATGGTGATATGCCATGATGACATGCTATGATGAATGTCATGATGAGATGATCTAATGAAATGTTATGATGAAATGCTAGAATGAAATGTCGTGATGAAATGTTGTAATGAGATGCTATGATGATATGATGAAATGTTGTAATGATATCAGGTCTTATCCTCTAAAGTTCACGTAACCCTCAGATCAATCAGTCTTCTTCAGTACTTAGAAGCTATTCTAACAAACATCTGTTCACACAATCTTCCCATTCTTCTGAGTTATGAGGGTCATAGGAGCTGTAATTCTAGAGAATTCTATTCAGATTTCCTATGATACCCAATTAAACCCAGAAAATTACAGATCTCAATGGATTCAATTAGTCTGGGCCGCTCAGATGCTGCTTCAATCTTTTGTGGTTCAACTCGAATTCTATCTTTAAACACCACAATTCTAAGAAAAACAACACTCTCCATCCAATGATCACACTTTTTGAATTCAGCATAAAGCTGACATTCTCTTAGTGTCTGTAGTATAGTCCTCAAGTGATATACGTGCCCTTTCATTCACTTCGAATACACTAGTATATCATTAATGAAGACTACTACAAACTGATCCACAACTAATGATAACCCGACTTCAAATTAATTTTTGAAAAGAACTGTGCACTCTTTAGCTGATCAGACAGGTCATCTATTCTCAAAAGAGGATACTTGTCCTTCACTGTTACCCTGTTCATCTCTCTACAGTCAATGCATAGTTTCAAGGTACCATCCTTTTTCCTTACAACAGGACTAGTGCACCCCGAAGAGAAACATAAGGTCTGACAAAACCTTGGTCATACAGCTCTCGTAATTGCTCCAACATCTCTGCAAAAGTCATTTTGTAGGGCTACGTTGAAATAGGAGTTATATCAGGAACCACATCGATACAGAATTCAATCTTTGTAAAGTGGTAAACCTGGTAACTCACAAACAATTAAAACGTCTGGGAGAGACAACTTCTCCACTGAAGTATACTCAACTAGAGCCGGATATTCCTGACAACCCTTTCATATCTCATCAAAATTAATTACACCTAAAAGATTGAATTCACAATAACTCTTTGAATCTCAATTCTCAGTTCAGATGCCAATATATCAAACTTAATCCTATAACACACAATTCTACCAGTCTTCTCTTACTCTGAGCAATAGTCGATACAGGTAATTATCCTTCCTTAAAGGTGGATGGAAGTATCTTAGAAATCCCCCTTTAACTCAAATTATGTGTTGCAGTCAGAACTGACAGCTTGCCATAAAGAGTACAAGAGTGCTTCGTCTTCATTAGACATTTTCCAATTCCCCCATCAAAGCATTTTCAAACAACTGTCAAACTTGATTAAATGTTATCAAGCTTTTATTAATCTCGGCTATCCTGGCTATAATTGTTGCACGTTCAAGTCCAAAAGGAATGCTTGTACTACTTACAATGACTACCTTAACCGTTGAGTTATAGTTGCCTCTAACCTACCCTTATACTAGATAGGTGTAGTAGGGCTGGAACTATAACCACAACTAGAACTTGAAAAGACTAATGATCAACATTGTCTCTGCAGAAGAAACAATTCACATTCACTGCGCTGAAAAGATATAGAAATCAACAGAATTCAGAATATAACATATACGCAGAATTGACATGTCTCAAGTTCTCGGTTGAAAAAGAAATTACATCTGCTGAACGATCGAAGGTATCAGCACCGTATCCTGTAAAACTCTTGTTGCAGAAGCAACATCATTGCAATGTTAAGCCACCAGCTCCTCATTTAGTTATTCCCATTGTCAACAGTGATCATCAGGCCTTCTAAATCCATCTCTAACCCTACGCCTAACAGGATGCATAGGGGGTAGAACCTCGTGCTCAGAAGATCAACTATCATCGATCGATGGAGCGATTCATGCTCAAGGCAATCAACAAGGAGCAAATATAAACAAATAGTTCAAATAATCACAAACATCAACAGACACCCTAACGGTTACGCGGAATTCCTAATGCAAGGAAGACTTTTCAAAGACATGACCGAACCTAATTCACTGCAGTAGTTTAACAGAAAACACAACTTCGAAAACTAGGGCCACAACTCAAACAACTAAGCCCTGACACAGAACTCAGCTCTGATACCAACTTTGTCACGACCCAAACTAGGAGTCATGACCGGCGCTAGGGAATGGGAATTCTTTCGAATCCGGAACCCGTAGCAAGCCTTAAAAAATAAAATCATACCATAATTATATAAAAGTATGACCAAATTAAAATTTTTCTGAATCAATATATAAAATAAATACTCCAAATCCTTTTATAAATGAATACATATTCGTACAATGTTCAAATACAAATTCTCAGAGTATTTAATATCCAAACAAAATAATACACTTCCAATATAATGACACTACTACTGCAGTTTCTAGAATACAATTCAAAGATCAGAATATACATTTGCATAAAACAGCCGGGACTGAAGAACACCGGCGAGGAACTCTATAACTAAGGTCTGACGATATGGAATCTCTTGAAAAAAATAATTGAGGGGGGTCAGACCTCACTGAGTGAATTATTATACTATATATACATGCAAACTAAACCAAAACATTCAGGCATTCTTATATATATATATATGTATATACACACATTTCACACGAATGCCAAACTTTGCTTTTATAAATATACTAAATGTAGAAAACGTTTGTTTTAATTCATGAAGGATCCATAGAACCCTAAATAATAACCTCAAACAATCCCATCATCACTCTAGCCATACAGGCTCACTTGATTCCAAATAGAACACTTATTCCAATTTGGACAACAGACTGGCCCCAAGACACTAAGTCAACCGAGCTCCAGCAGTCTGGCTGTCAGTGTGATTGGCCCCGAGACACTTGGTCAACCGAGCTCCAGCAATCACACTATCCATTACCTCACATCTCAATCAACCCAATAGATCATTCAATTCACTTATGGACAGTAGACTGGCCCCGAGACACTAAGTCAACCGAGCTCCAGCAGTCTGACTGTCAGTGTGATTGGCCTCGAGACACTCAGTCAACCGAGCTCCAGCAATCACACTATCTAACATACCATTAATCTTAGTCAAATCAATTATAATCACCCAATTTTAACTCTCACTCAATCGTTATCTATCGTACCGGTACGTACACAGTCCTAGTGCAACCCACTAGGAAGCACGTTCTATTGATGTCCTTCACTTTGAATAAATCATTCATTCGAAAAAAATAATTAATTCCGAACAATATTCATAATAGTAAAACCAACTATATATATATATATACCAAAAATATACCTAAAATATACCCAGTATATTTCAGGTATATATATATATATATATATAGTCAAATAAAATATGAAATAAACTAAAGATAAATCATTAATATAGTTAAAAACAATTTAAATGAGTAACAATAATATAACATGCATTATCTTAAAATTATACTTAAATATGCAAAAGATATACCCTAAGTACTCAAATCATTTAATAAACCATTTATGTATAAATATTCATTTAAATACGTGTTTGTGTTTAACATATATTCACAAATATACTAAAAATAAATCTAATTATCTAGCCTGCATATATCAAAAATATATACCCTAAATATACCACTAATGTGTTAGGTTTAATTTAATAATAAAACATTTATTTATTCGGAAATAAATAAAAATATACCAAAAATAAACTTAAAAATAATTTAAGTTTAGGTTTGTAATTTAACATGCAATTATTTAAGAATAAACCTAAAATCTACTGAAACTATACCTAAAGTATACTAATCATTTAATAAAATAATTATATCTAAGTGTATATTTTAAAACATACAATGAAAATGAAAAATTATAAATAATGCACCCTATATGCAGTGCATATATATACAGTATAATAACTCACTGGTGTGCGTTCCTCGAGACAGACTTAGCGGGCCTGATCCGTTAGGCCTCAGTCTCGGTGCAGCAAGCAAGAAGATCAACAACTGAAGAATGCTGGAGCTGCTGCCATGTCCGGTGACAGCAGGTGGAGGTGGTGGCGGAGCTGGAGTCGCGACAGAGGGCTGCTGCTGCAGGCGACCTTCGTGCGAGGAGGAGCTGCTGCAGCTAGTGCTGCTGTCCTCCGATGGCTTCAGCAGCTCTCCAATGGTAGTGGCGACGAGAAGGAGAAGATGATGGCGCTGTCGATGGTTGAGAAATCGTGAGGAAGAAGAAGAAGAAGGAGCTTGATGAGGGAAGGCCGGAATTCTCGGGAAGAAGGAAGAAAATGACTCTGCCTTCAGTTTTGTTTGTTTATATATATATATATATATATATATATATATATATATATATATATATATATATATATATATATATATATATATATATATATATATATATATAACTATAATCTTATAATATAATATAATAACTTTAGCTTAATTTAATCCCCACCACAAATAATACTCACATATATATATATATATATACACACACATAATATCTCACACAATATTAACAATAATACACACAATAGAATATAATATAATATAAATTAACATTCAAAATAACATTAATAAAATATCACTATCAAAATTAATAAATATTAGCAAAGTAAATTAATAAAATAAAATAAAATAATAATGAGGTACTCACAATATTAAAAGGCTCAAAATCGTGTCAACTAAGAAAATAATATTAGTGTTTAAAAATGATAATATTAAAATAACCATGCACTAAATTAACATTATTAAAATGATAGAGTTCAAAAATAATAACCATACATAATAGAATTTTAAACGTCCAAAATATTAAATCCAAATTAATATTTTTACGTAGAAAATTCAATTAAACTTAAGATAATGATAATAAATCATAAATTAGTGAAATAATCAAATATAATTTTTTTAAACTTTATTAGCACTGCACATCTCAGTATTTAATAAAATAATTTAAAACCAGGGTTATTACACTTTGACTGGACCAGAGATGGTTCAGGATGCTGCAAAGAAAGTCGCCGTGATTAAGCGAAGATTAGAGACTGCAATTAGCAGACAGAAGAGTTATGCGGATCCTAGGCGTAGAGATGTGGAGTTTCAGGTTGGAGATTTTATTTTTCTGAAAGTATCTCCGATGAAGGGTGTGATGAGATTTGGCAGGAAGGGTAAGTTAGCACCGAGATACATTGGACCGTTTGAGATTCTGGAGAGAGTTGGCACAGTTGCATATCGGTTGGATTTGCCTCCGAGTATGTCACAGGTGCATCCAGTATTTCATATCTCAATGTTAAGGAACTATATCTCAGACCCTTCACACGTGTTGCAGCCAGACAGTGTAGAAGTGAGTGAAGATTTGACGTTTGTGGAAGAACCTGTGGCGATCGTTGATTATCAAGTTCGACAATTACGATCAAAGCAGATTCCGATGGTCAAGGTTTTGTGGTGTAACGACAAAGTTGAGGAGCATACGTGGGAGACTGAAGCTGAGATGCGAACTTCTTACCCGTATCTCTTTCCTTCTTGATCCTGTAATCTTTTCTTTCTGGAATTCGGGGACGAATTCTTGTAAGGGGGGAAGACTGTAATATCCCGTGTTTTTAAAATATTTTTACACTATACCAGGATATGCATTGTTAATAAATTTTGAATATATATATGATATTTTTACGAGTTGATATGTATTTAAAACCTATTTTAATTATTGTGTATTATTTACAGTGTTTTACGTAAAATTTTCCCGGGACTTTCATTTTCGGGGAAATTTTCACGTAAATAATTTATTATTAATTATTCTGAATATATTTTCAGACTTGCATGAACTCATACGTATTTTTAAAACACTAAATAAGGCCTATGTGTGTATATATTTATTTAATTAGGGTTTAATATTACCCTAATATTTTATTAATTATTTATTAGTTTCATTGTTATTTAATTATTTTTATTTAGTATAAATTATTAAAATATTAAATTATATGTGTGTGGTGTATATTTAATGTGTGTAATTTAATATTATTTTAATATATAGTATAAAGTATATATATATACATATAATACATTAAAAATCAAAACTTTTGAAAAATTACCATTTTGCCCCCGAGTGCCTCCTTCTTCCCCGATTTGCTTCCCTCGCCGTTCTGGTCGCTGCAGTGCCATTCCCTTGCCGTGGGAGTGCCGTCCGGTGTGCCACCACCTTCCCCAGCCTCTTCCGCCGCCTGTGGTAGCCGTTTCCAACGTCTGGAAGTGGATTTTGGCCGGAGAAGCCGAAACTTTGGCCATCGTCGTTCACATCGATTCCGGCCACCATTTTCGACACCGCCAGTCTCTTTATTCTCCTTGAGCTCCGATGAGTGTGATTCTAGCTTTGGTTTGAGCTTAAATGTTCTAGAATTGCTTAGGTTTCGAATTTCCCAATTCGGTCACATTAGGGTTTTTGATTTTTTTGAGTTTCGAATTGATTGATTGATGAAAACTCCCTTCACAAATGTTGATCATAGTAGCTTAATCTTCATGTATGAATTTTTTTAGAATTTTTGGAGATTTTTTGGATTTTTGGGTATTTTTGAATATTTTAATATTATTTTCTAATTTTCGGAAATTAATTATTTAAATTATGAAATTGTGTTTTATGGTTAAATTAGGTGTTGAAATGAATTATAGGAATTTATTTGTAATTTTTATGAATTTCTAAGTATTTATTTTGAATTATTGAAGTTTATGTAAATTTTGGAAAATTAGGGTTAAATGTGTTTTTAATTGAAATTAATTGGTTAATTAGGTTTAATTATTGATATTATTGATAAATATTTTGAGAAAATTAATTTTGGATAATTGTATAATTTTTGGTGAATTTTTGAAGTAATTTTAGTATATTTATATATATAGGGGTATTTTGGTAATTTTACCCTAAATTGGCTAAAAATGTAATTTAATTGGTTTTAATAGTTATTTAAGGTATAAAAATGATTTCTACAAATTATTTGGTATTTTTAACTAATTAAAACTATTTTTCGTGAATTATTTTCAATTATATATATAATATACGGTTTTTCTAATAAAATGAGTTTTTATCGATTTTTACTGTGTTTAAAGGTTAATTATGTAATTTCTATGTTATAAGGATATTTTTGGTATTTTTGGAATTGTTCTGTGTTTGTGGACCCCGGTCGGTAGATTGTAGTCTGGAGTCCGACCGAGGGGTTGTGGATTTGTGTTGAGCTTGTTTTTCGAAGTGTGTTTCTTTACAGGGTCGGCTCTACTCTTTTGAGTAGAGAGATGTCCGTTTTACAGGGGAGGTTCTATCGGATTTTTGGTAGAATTCTCGTAAAACGTGATATCCGGTCGAACCCTAATTCTGATTCTGTGTTTAATACTGTAGATCAAATTCTAGGATTTCTGTTAGGTTTATTCTAGTGTCGGTTGTTTATTGTTTGTTTAGTTGCACCGAGACCGAGGGCTAGTGGACCAGGCCCGTCGGACCCATCTCGTGGAGCGCACTAGGTGAGTTACTATACTATATATATATGCTTAGGATGCATGATTTAGAAATATATATTTTATTTCGATTAAAATGCATAAATAATGTGATTTGTATTTAAGTATATTTTTGGTTTATTTTTGGTATATATTAAATTATATACATGTTTTGTAAATAAAATATATTTAAAATGTTTTTAAATATATTTCTAGCTTAAGTTATAATTTGATTGAATTCATTTGACATATATATACTCGAAATATACCTGGTTTACTTTTGGTATATTTTCGGTATATATATGGTTTATATTGTTATTTCAATTAAATTCATGCATCATTTAATTGTGAATGAATGTTTTGTATTTATTAATGAAGGATATCGATAGAACGTGCTACCTAGTGGGTAGCACTAGGACCGAGTACGTACCGGTACGCCTATAGTATTTAGGCTATATTACTAACTTATTTATGGATAGTGATTTAATGTGATTATTGTTATGTGTGATGTGATTTGGGTGTGATTGCTGGAGCTCGGTTGACCAAGTGTCTCGGGGCCAATCACACAGGCAGTCAGACTGCTGGAGCTCGGTTGACTTAGTGTCTCGGGGCCATTCTACTGTCTAAATGGATTAAGTGGATATATTTTGGAATAAGTGAGCCTGTCTGGCTAGAGTGTTGTCTAACACTATTTTTGAGGTTGTGATATTCTAGGGTTCTATGTGATCCTTCATAAACTGTGATTTTCAATAAAATATATAAAAATGATTTTACTGCATCTGTGTGAATTTTCCTGTATATATACATATTAGATATGTATTATTGACTGTATGCATTGTCATGTAGTATGCATGTGTATATATTATAGTAATTCACTCAGTGAGGTCTGACTCCCCTCCGTTGACTATTTTTCAGGAGAGTCAATATCTTCAGACCTCAATAGCAGGTCGATACGCCGGATTTCTTCCGCCCCGGCTTCTTTGTGTAAATTATTTACTTGAGTCTTATTTTATAATCTAGACACTGCAGTAGTTGTGAATTAAAATGTGGGATTTCATGTATTTTATTTAAAGAGATGTATTATATTGAAACTGGATTTGTACTGAAAGATTTTATATATATGTGAAGAGATGAGATTTGATTTAAATCCAGTGATGAAATAATATTATGATATTTATGATTTTTATTTTTGCTGCATTTAATATTGTTATTATTATTATTGCATGTTTTATTTTTATTTTTAGGCTTGCTACGGGTTCCGGATTCGAAAGAATTCCCGTTCCCTAGCGCCGGTCATGGCCCCTGTTTTGGGTCATGACATCAATTCTGCATATATTCTATATTCTGAATTCTGTTGATTTCCATATCTTTCAGTGCAATGAATGTGAATTGTTTCTTCTGCAGAGACAATATTGATAATCAGTCTTTTCAAGTTCAAGTTGTGGTTATAGTTCCAGCTCTACTACACCTATCTAGTATAGGGGTAGGTTAGAGGCAACTATAACTCAAGGGTTAAGGTAGTCATTGTAAGCAGTACAAGCATTCCTTTTGGACTTGAACTTGCAGCAATTGTGACTACGATAGCCAAGACTAATAAAAGCTTGATAGCATTTAATCAAGTTTGACAGTTGTTTGAATATGCTTTGATGGGGGAATTGGAAAATGTCTAATGAAGATGAAGCACTCTTGTATTCCTTATGGCAAGCTGTCAGTTATGACTGCAACACGTAATTTGAGTTAAAGGGGGATTTCTAAGATACTTCCATCCACCTTTAAGGAAGGATAATTACCTATATCAGCTATTGCACAGAGTAAGGGAAGAGCAATCAGTTGAGAAGATTACTTGTAAACTCTTCAATCTGATACGTCATACTGAAGACGTAATACAGTATAAGAGGAGACTGGTAGAATTATGTGTTACAGGATTAAGTGTAATATATTGGCATCTGAACCGAGAATTCAGATTCAGAGAGTTATTGTGAATTCAGTCTTTTGGGTGTAATTAATCTTGATGAGATGTGAAAGGGATGTCAAGAATATCTGGCTCTAGTTGAGTATACTTCAGTGGAGAAGTTGTCTCTTCCAGATGTATTAATGGCCTGTGAGTTACCGGGTTTACCACCTTACAGAGATTGAATTATGTATCGATGTGGTTCCTGATATAACTCATATTTCAACGTAGTCCTACAAATGACTCTTGCAGAGCTGTAGGAGCAATTGCAAGAGCTGTATGACCAAGGTTTTGTTAGACCTTATGTTTCTCTTTGGGGTGCACTAGTCTTATTGTAAAGAAGAAGGATGGTACCTTGAGACTGTGCATTGACTGCAGAGAGACGAACAGGGTAACAGTGAAGGAAAAGTATCCTCTTTTGAGGATAGATGACCTATCTGATTAGCTACAGAATGCACAGTTCTTTTCAAAAATTGATTTGAAGTCGGGTTATCATTAGTTGTGGATCAGTTTGTAGTAGTCTTCATTAATGATATACTAGTGTATTTGAAGTGAATGAAAGGGCACGTATATCACTTGAGGACTATACTACAGACACTAAGAGAATGTCAGCTTTATGCTGAATTCAGGAAGTGTGATCATTGGATGGAGAGTGTTGTTTTTCTTAGAATTGTGGTGTCTAAAGATAGAATTCGAGTTGAGCCACAAAAGATCAAAACAGCATCTGAGCGGCCCAGACTGATTGAATCCATTGAGATCTATAATTTTCTGGGTTTAATTGGGTATCATAGGAAATCTGAATAGAATTCTCTAGAATTGTAGCTTCTATGACCCACATAACTCAGAAGAATGGGAAGATTGTGTGAACAGATGTTTGTTAGAACAGCTTCCAAGTACTGAAGAAGACTGATTGATCTGAGGGTTACGTGAACTTTAGAGGATAAGACCTGATATCATTACAGAATTTCATCATATCATCATAGCATCTCATTACAGCATTTTATCATGACATTTCATTCTAGCATTTCATCATAAAATTTCATTATATCATCTCATCATGACATTCATCATAGCATGTCATCATGACATATCACCATAGAATGATATGTTGCTAGGAGATGCCCAAGTTAATGATACAGGGTTGATGTTGTAATCTGAGAAAGGGATTCTATATAAGTTATGGAAATGAACTTGCAGTGTACATCCAGATGGTTACCAAGAATTATCACAGTATTCAGGATCAGTACTAGTGGGTTGGATTATAGAAGGAGGTGACTAATTGTATTTCTAAGTGTTTAATTTGCCAGCCGGTGAAAGCTGAACATCAAAAGTCTTTTGGGAAGTTTCGATCTTTTTTGAATTTGGGTGGAAATAAAAAAGAATTGTGATAATTTTTGTGGTTGGTTACCTCGTTCGAAGGGTGAATATGATTCTGTTGGAATGACTGTAGAAAAATTGACAAAGTCAACTAATTTTTGGCTAGTGGAAGCCACATATTCAATAGCTAAGTGGGCTAAGCTGCATATGAAACATATTGTGTGCCTGCATGGACTACCTGTGTCCATTGTATATGGTAAAGGTACAATGTTTACCTTTCGATTTTGGCAGAGATTATGGAAAGTAATAGACACCTGATTAGATTTCAATACTGCTTTTCATCCTCAGACAGATGACAGTCTGAGAGGACGATCCAGACACTAAATAGTATGTTGAAGATGTGTGTTTTGGATATAGAAGGTAGCTAGGTTGATTATATGCTACTTATAGAATTCGCTTATAATAACAGTTACCATAGCAGTATTAGAATGACACCACCTGAGGCTTTTATGGAAAGAAGTCTTAACTAGATATGAGATGGTTCAAAATACAGCGGAGAAAGTTATTGTGATCAGAAGAGCGATGTGGATCCTAGATGCAGAGATATGGAGTTTCAGATCGAAGACTGTAATTTTGAAGATGTCTCCGAAAAGTGGTGTGATGAGACGCGTTGAACAATATAGAACTGAATGAAGATCTGAAGTTTGAGAAGGAATCAGTTGTGATTGTAAATTATCAAGCTCGATAGTTATGTTCGAACTAGATTCAGATGATCAAGGTTCCGTGACGTGGAAACAAAGTGAAAGAGCTTACGTGAGAGACTGAAGTTGAGATACGAGCTTCTTACCCGTATCTCTTTCTTTCTTGATCTTGTAATTTTCTCTTTGGAATTCGGGGATGAATTCTTGTAAAGGGGGAAGACTATAATATCCCAAATTTTTAAATATTTTTATACTGCATCAGGATATGCAGTATTAATAATTTTTGTATATATATTTATGATATTTTATGAGTTTTTTGTTTGTTTAAAGCTAATTTTAATTATTTTATATTATTTTAAGTACTTTACGTAAAATTTTTCCGAGAATTGTATTTTCGGGAAAATTGACAAGTAAATAATTTAATACTATTTATTTTGACTAGTTTTATGAATTTGCATGAACTCATATATAATTTTAAAGTGCTAAAATAAAATGCATATATGTGTATTTATTTAAATTAATTAGAGCTTAATTAATTTCCTTAATTTTATTATTTAATTTTTGTATTAATTAATTTTAAGTGTATAAATTATTAAATATATTAAAATATTTGTGTGGTGAGTATTATTTGCGTGTGGGATTATATTATTATAATATATATAAGGTGGATATATATATATATATATATATATATATATATATATATATATATATATATATATATATATATATATATATATATACATACATATATATACATGATTTTTTCAAACAAAAAATAAAAGTTGCCTTATTTACAATTTTACCCCTCCTGCATCTTCTTCTTCCCAATGTCATTTCCACCATTTCCAGCCACTTTAAAGCTGGTTTTCTTGCTATTACTATGCCCCTCAGCCTTCCTCCTCCACCTCCAGCCATTTCCACCACCTGAAACACTCTTTTCCGGTGAGTTTTGGCCGGATTTTCATTAAGAAGCCAAAAATCGACTTAGCTCCGACCAAGCACTTTCCGGCCACTAAATTTGATGCTGTCGGTCTCTATCTTCTCCTTGAGCTCTGGTGAGTGTGATTCCAAGCTTTGTTTCACTTGATTTGGTCTAGAATTTCATAGGTTTCAATTTCTTCAAATCAGCCATTTTGGGTTTCAAATTTTTTTTAGCTTCAATTTAATTGATTCATGAAAACTTTCTTCACAAACTTTGTTTCTGGAAGCTTAATCTACATGTTGTAATTTTTTTAGAATTTTTGGAATTTATTTTAATTTTTGATTATTTTATTATAATTTTCTAATTTTCAAAAATTAATTAATTAAATTATGAAATTGTGTTTTATGGTGATTATAGAAGTTGAAATGAATTATATAAATTTATTTGTAATTTTTGTGAATTTTTATGTATTTATTTGGAATTTATTAAGTTTATGTAATTTTGAAAAATAGGGTTAATTATGTGTTTAATTCAAATAAATTGGTAAATTGAGTATATTTATTGATATTGTTGAATTATATGTTGAGAAATTAATTTTTGAGTAATTATATAATTTTTGGTGAATTTTTGAAAATTTATAGTGAATATATATATAGGGGTATTTTGGTAATTTTACACTAAATTGGTTAAAAATGTAATTAAATTGCTTTTAATAGTTATTTAGGTATAAAAATGATTTCTGCAAATTTTTAGTATTTTTAACTAATTAAAACTATTTTTCGTCAATTATTTTCAAATTAATATACTATTTTTCTAAATAAATGGGTTTTTATTGATTTTTAATATGTTTTAGGGTTAATTACGTAATTTGGATTTATAAAATGTAGTTTTATTATAAAAGGGCATTTTCAGTATTTTATAAATATTTTGTAAATTGTGAACCTCAGTCGGTGAATTGTAGTTTGGAGTCCGACCGAGGGATTTTGGTTGTAATTCTGTGTTTATTCCGAAGTGTATTTCTTTGCAGGACCGGCTCTACTCTTTGAGTAGAGAGATGTCCGTTTTACAAGGAAGGTTCTGTAGGATTTTCGGTGGAATTTTCATAAAACGTGATGTCCAGTCAAATTCCTATTCTAAATCTGTGTCTAAAATTCTAGATCGAGTCTTTAGAATTTTCGTTAACTTTATTTTGATTTCATGTTGTCATTTGTTTGTCTAGTTGCACCGAGACCGAGGCCTAATGATTCAGGCCCGCTGAGTTTATCTCGTGGAGCGCTAACATGTGAGTTATTATACTGTATATATGCACTGCATATAGGGTGCATTATTTAGAATTTTTCATTTTCATTGTATGTTTTAAAAGGGATTTAAATTATAATATTTTTGGTATATCTAGGGTTGCATTTTTATATATATGCACATTAAACAATTAGGTTTAGGTTTAATACATTTGAGTAAAATACACATGTTTTAAGATGTACACTTAGACATAATTATTTTATTAAATGATTAGTATACCTTAGGTATAGTTTTAGTAGATTTTAGGTTTATTCTTAAATAATTGCATGTTAAATTATAAACATACACTTAAATTATTTTTAAGTTTATTTTTGGTATATTTTTTATTGATTTCCGAATAAATAAATGTTTTATTATTAAATTAAACCTAGCACATTAGTGGTATATTTAGGGTTTATTTTTGATATATGCATGCTAGATAATTAGGTTTATTTTTAGTATATTTGTGAATATATGTTAAACACAAACACGTATTTAAATGAATATTTATACATAAATGTTTTATTAAATGATTTGTGTACTTAGGGTATATCTTTTGCATATTTAAATATATTTTTAAGATAATGCATGTTATATTATTTTACTCATTTAAATTGTTTTTAACTATATTAATGATTTATCTTTAGTTTATTTCATATATTTGATATATATATATATATATACCTGAAATATACTGGGTATATTTTAGGTATATTTTTTGTATATATATATATGGTTGGTTTTACTATTATGAATATTGTTCTACATTAATTATTTTTCGAATGAATGATTTATTCGAAGTGAAGGATATCAATAGAACGTGCTTCCTAGTGAGCAGCACTAGTACCGTGTACGTACCGATACGATAGATAAGGATTGAGTGAGAGTTAAAATGGGTGATTATAATTGATTTGACTAAGATTAATGGTATGTTAGATAGTGTGATTGCGGGACCAATCACACTGACAGTCAGACTGTTGGAGCTCGGTTGACTTAGTGTCTCGGGGCCAGTCTACTGTCCATAAGTGAATTGAATGATCTATTGGGTTGATTGAGGTGTGAGGTGATAGATAGTGTGATTGCTGGAGCTTGGTTGACCAAGTGTCTCGGGGCCAATCACACTGACAGCCAGACTGCTGGAGCTCGGTTGACTTAGTGTCTCGGGGCCAGTTTGCTGTCCAGATTGGAATAAGTGTTATATTTGGAATCAAGTGAGCCTGTATGGTTAGAGTGATGATGGGATTGTTTGAGGTTGTTTGTAATAACTCTGATTTTTTGATTTATTTTATTATATAATGAGATATACAGTATTAATAAATTTAAAAGTTATATTTAATTATTTAATTTTTTTATGATTAATTATTATTATTTTATGTTTAATTATATTTTTCTAGGTAAATATTTTAATTTGAAACTTATTATTTTGGATATTTAATTTGCATTATTTATAATTATTATTTTAGATAGAACTATTTTAATAATATTTAATTTAGAGCATTGTTAATTCTATTATTGTTTTATCAAATTCTATTATTTATTTTATTAAAATTATCATTATTATTAAATGTTATTTTATGTGAGTTTAATTTGTATGTGTGTGTTTATTATTATATGTGTGAATATATATATATATATATATATATATATATATATATATATATATATATATATATATATATATATATATATATATATACATACACATGCATGCAATAATGAGCACATACATGCACGTATACCCATATATTAAACACCAAACTTACACAGAAACATTCAACAATATATACATTCACGCATGAACAAGATTAACACAGAGAGTTTATCTCCTTCTCCTGTGCAACCCGTTCCCTAACCTTCACTATGCTTCCATCACTTCCGACCACCGTTTCTCGAGCTTCCGGTCTCTATCAACTCTCTAGACTCTAGTGAGCATGAATCTAATCTTAGTTTAAGCTTTCATTACCTATTTCTTGAGTTTTGTTAATTTTTAGTTTATGGAGCTTTAGGGTTTTTGAATTTTTTTTAACCTTGATCTTGATGAATCTTGCAAACTCCCTTCACAAACTTTGTTCCTGGAAGCTTAGTCTACATGCTGTAATTTTTTTAGAATTTTTGGAATTTATTTTAATTTTTATGAATTTTTGATTATTTTATTAATATTTTCTAATTTTCGAAAATTAATTAATTAAATTATGAAATTGTGTTTTATGGTGATTATAGGAGTTGAAATGAATTATAGAAATTTATTTGTAATTTTTGTGAATTTTTATGTATTTATTTGGAATTTATTAAGTTTATGTAATTTTGAAAAATAGGGTTAATTATGTGTTTAATTGAAATAAATTGGTTAATTGAGTATATTTATTGATATTATGGAAATATATGTTGAGAAAATTAATTTTGAGTAATTATATTATTTTTGGTGAATTTTTGGATTTATTTTAGTAAATTTATATATATAGGGGTATTTTGGTAATTTTACACTAAATTGGCTAAAAATGTAATTAAATTGGTTTTAATAGTTACTTAGGGTATAAAAATGATTTCTGAAAATTTTTAGTATTTTTAACTAATTCAAACTATTTTTCGTAAATTATTTTCAAATTATATATAATATACTATTTTTCTAAATAAATGGGTTTTTATTGATTCTTAGTATGTTTTAGGGTTAATTACATAATTTGGATTTATAAAATGTATTTTTATTATATAATGGCATTTTTGGTATTTTATAATTATTATGTGAATTGTGAACCTCGGTCGGTAAATTGTAGTTTGGAGTCCGACCAAAGGATTGTAGTTGTGAATTTGGTGTTATTCCGAAGTGTGTTTTCCTTGCAGGACCGGCTATACTCTTTGAGTAGAGAGATGTCCGTTTTACAGGGGAGGTTCTGCAGGATTTTCGGTAGAATTCTCGTAAAAAGTGTCACGACCCAAAACAGGGTCATGACCGGCGCTAGGGAACAAGAATTCTTTCGAATCCGGAACCCGTAGCAAGCCTAAAAATAAAATAAAACATGCAATAATAATAATAACAATATCAAATTTGCAGCGGAAATAAAAATCATAAATCAAATCATAAATATAATAATAACATTTTCACCACTGGATTTAAGTCAAATCTCATCTCATATATATAAATCTCTTAATACAAATCCAGTTTCAAATAATACAATATCTCACATAAATAAAATCCCACAATTTAATTTATAACTACTGCAGTGTCTATATTATATAAAAATAAGACTCAAATAAGTAATTTACACAAAGAAGCCGGGGTGGAAGAAATCCGGCGTACAGGCCTGCTACTGAGGTCTGAAGATGTTGACTTTCCTGAAAAATAGTCAACGGAGGGGAGTCAGACCTCACTGAGTGAATTACTATAATATATATACAAACACACTAAATGACAATGCATACAATCAACAGTATATATATAATATTTATATATACAGGCAAATGCACACAGATGCAATAAAATCATTTTATATATTTTTCATTAAAAATCACAGTTTATGAAGGATCACATAGAACCCTAGAATATCGCAACCTCGAAAACAGTGTTAGACAACACTCTAGCCATACAGGCTCACTTAATCCAAATATGTCCACTTAATCCATTTAGACAGTAGACTGGCCCCGAGACACTAAGTCAACCAAGCTCCAGCAGTCTGACTGTCAGTGTGATTGGCCCCGAGACACTTGGTCAACCGAGCTCTAGCAATCACACCCAAATCACATCACACACATTAATAATCATAATCAATCAATATCCGCAAATAGTTAGTAGTATAGCCTAAATACTATAGGCGTACCGGTACGTACTCGGTCCTAGTGCTGCCCACTAAGTAGCACGTTCTATTGATATCCTTCATTAATAATATAAAACATACATTCATAAAAATAAATGATGCATGAATTTCAATAAAATAACAACATAAACCATATATATACTAGAAATATACCAAAAGTAAACCAGGTATATTTCGAGTATATATACATCAAATAAATCCAATCAAATTATGAATTAAGCTAGAAATATATTTAAAAACATTTTAAATATAATTTATTAACAAAACATGCATATAATTTAATATATACCTAAAATAAGCCAAAAATATACTTAAATACAAATCACATTATCTATGCATTTTAATCAAAATAAAATATATATTTCTAAATCATGCATCCTAAGGCATATATATATAGTATAGTAACTCACAAATTAGTGCGCTCCACGAGATAGATCCGATGGGCCTGGACCACTAGCCCTCGGTTTCGGCACAACTAAACAAACAATAAATAACCGACATTAGAATAAACCTAATAGAAAATCCTAGAATTCGATCTAGAGTATTAATTACAGAAACAGGATTAGGGATCGACCGGATATCACGTTTTACGAGAATTCTATCGAAAATTCGGCAGAACCTCCCCTGTAAAACGGACATCTCTCTACTCAAAGAGTAGAGCTGACCCTGCAAAGAAACACACTTCGAAAAACAGGCTCAACCACTCATCCACAACCCCTCGGTCGGACTCTAAACTACAATCTACCGACCGGGGTTCACAAACACAGAACAATTCTGATAATACCAAAAATACCCTTAAATAATATAAATTCATTTTATATGTAGAAATTACATAATTAACCTTTAAACACAGTAAAAACCGATAAAAACTCATTTTATTAGAAAAACCGTATATTATATATATAATTGAAAATAATTCACGAAAAATAGTTTTAATTAGTTAAAAATACCAAATAATTTGTAGAAATCATTTTTATACTTTAAATAACTATTAAAACCAATTAAATTACATTTTTAGCCAATTGTTTGTAAAATTACCAAAATACCCCTATATATATAAATATACTAAAATTACTTCAAAAATTCACCAAAAATTGTAAAATTATCCAAAATTAATTTTCTCAACATATTTATCAATAATATCAATAATTAAACTCAATTAACCAATTAATTTCAAATAAAAACATAATTAACCCTAATTTCCCAAATTACATAAACTTCAATAATTCAAAATAAATACATAGAAATTCATAAAAATTCCAAATAAATTCCTATAATTCATTTCAACACCTAATTTAACCATAAAACATAATTTCATAATTTATTTAATTAATTTCCGAAAATTAGAAAATAATATTAAAATATTCAAAAATACCCAAAAATCCAAAAAATCTCCAAAAATTCCACAAAAATTCACACATGTAGATTAAGCTACTAGGATAAACATTTGTGAAGAGAGTTTTCATGAATCAAACAATTCGAAGTTCAAAAAATTCAAAAACCCTAATGTGGCTGAATTCAAAAATTCGAAACCTAAGCAAATCAAGACCTTTTAAGCTCAAACCAAAGCTAGAATCACACTCACCGGAGCTCAAGGAGAAGAAAGAGACTGGCAGTGTTAAAAATGGTGGCCGGAATCGTCGTGATCGACAATAGCTCGACTTTCGGCTTCTCCGACCAAAAATGGCTTCCAGGCGCCGGAATCAGCTGCTATAGGCAGCGAAAGAGGCTGGGGAAGGTGGTGGTACACCGGACGGCACACCAACGGCAAGGGAACGGCGTGACAGACGGCAGACGGTGATGGGGAAGGTGATCGGGGAAGAAGATGCACACGGGGGCAAAATGGTAATTTTTCAAAAGTTTTGGTTTTTAACTTATAATATGTATATATATATACTTTATACTATATATTAAAATAATATTAAATTACACACATTAAATATACACCACACACTTAATATTTAATATTTTAAAATTTAATAATAAATAAAAATAATTAAATAACAATAAAATTAATAAACAAATAATAAAATATTAGGGTAATATTAATTAAACCCTAATTAAATAAATAAGTACACATAGGCTTTATTTAGTATTTTAAAAATACGTATGAGATCATGCAAGTCCGAAAATATATGTAAAATAATTAATAATAAATTATTTACGTGAAAATTTCCCCGAAAATGCAAGTCCCGGGAAAATTTTACGTAAAGCACTGTAAATAATACACAATAATTAAAATAGGTTTTAAATACATATCAACTCGTAAGATATCATAATATATATATAAAAATTATTAACACTACATATCTTGGTACAGTGTAAAAATGTTTAAAAATACGGGATATTACAAAACATGATTTCCGGTCAAATTCCTATTATAATTTTATGTCTAAAATTCTAGATCGAGTCTTTAGAATTTTCGTTAAATTTATTCTTATTCATGTTGTCATTTGTTTGTCTAGCTGCGCTGAGACTGAGGCCTAATGGATCAGGCCCGCCGAGTTTGTCTCGTGGAGCGCTAACATGTGAGTTATTATACTGTATATATATGCACTGCATATAGGGTGCATTATTTAGAATTTTTCAGTTTCATCGTATGTTTTAAAAGGGATTTAAATTATAATTTTTTTGGTATATCTAGGGTTGCATTTTTATATATATGCATATTAAATAATTATGCATGTTAGTTTGATATATGCACATTAAACAACTAGGTTTAAGTTTAATATATTTGAGTAATATACACATGTTTTAAAATGTACACTTAGACATAATTATTTTATTAAATGATTAGTATACTTTAGGTATAGTTTCAGTAGATTATACGTTTATTCTTAAATAATTGCATGTTAAATTATAAACCTACACTTAAATTATTTTTAAGTTTATTTTTGGTATATTTTTGATTTATTTCCAAATAAATACATGTTTTATTATTAAATTAAACCTAACACATTAGTGGTATATTTAGGGTTTATTTTTGATATATGCATGCTAGATAATTAGGTTCATTTTTAGTATATTTGTGAATATATGTTAAACACAAACACATATTTAAATGAATATTTATACATAAATGTTTTATTAAATGATTTGTGCACTTAGGGTATATCTTTTGTATATTTAAGTATATTTTTTTAAGAAAATGCATGTTATATTATTGTTACTCATTTAAATTGTTTTTAAATATATTAATGATTTATCTTTACTCTATTTCATATTTTATTTGACATATATATATATATATATATATATATATATATATATATATATATATATATATATATATATATATATATATACCTGAAATATACTGGGTATATTTTAGGTATATTTTTTGTATATATATATATGGTTGGTTTTACTATTATGAATATTGTTCTACATTAATTATTTTCTGAATGAATGATTTATTCGAAGTGAAGGATATCAATAGAACGTGCTTCCTAGTGGGCAGCACTAGGACCGTGTACGTACCGGTACGATAGATAAGGATTGAGTGAGAGTTAAAATTGGGTGATTATAATTGATTTAATTGATTTGACTAAGATTAATGATATGTTACATAGTGTGATTGCGGGGCCAATCACACTAACAGTCAGACTACTAGAGCTCGGTTGACTTAGTGTCTCGGGGCCAGTCTACTATCCATAAGTGAATTGAATGATCTATTGGGTTGATTGAGATGTGAGGTGATAGATAGTGTAATTGCTGGAGCTCGGTTGACCAAGTGTCTCGGGGCCAATCACACTGACAGTCAGACTGCTGGAGCTCGGTCGACTTAGTGTCTCGGGGCCAGTCTGCTATCCATATTGGAATAAGTGTTCTATTTGGAATCAAGTGAGCCTGAATGGCTAGAGTGATGATGGGGTTGTTGAGGTTGTTACTATTAGGGTTCTATGGATCCTTCATGAATTTAATTAAACGTTTTCCTACATTCTGTATATTTATAAAAGCAGAGTTTGGCATTCGTGTGAAATGTGTGTGTGTGTGTGTGTATATATATATATATATATATATATATATATATATATATATATATATATATATATATATATATATATATATATATATATATATATATAAGAATGCCTGATTGTTATGGTTTAGTTTGCATGTATATATAGTATAATAATTCACTCAGTGAGGTCTGACCCCCCTCAATTATTTTTTTTTTCAGAAGATCCCATATCGTCAGACCTTAGTTGTAGAGTTCCTCTCTGATGTTCTTCAGTCCCGGCTATTTTATGCAAATGTATATTCTGAACTTTGAATTGTATTCTAGAAACTATAGTAGTAGTGTTATTATATTGGAAGTGTATTATTTTGTTTGGATATTAAATACTATGAGAAATTGTATTTGAACATTGTACGAATATGTATACATTTATGAAAGGATTTGGAGAATTTACTTTAATATTGATTTGAAAAATTTTAATTCTGTCGTATTGTAATATCCCGGGTTTTTAAATATTTTAATACTGCTTCGGGATATGCAGTGTTAATAATTTTTAAATATGATATTGATATTTTATGAGCTTTTATTTAATTAAAATTGAATTTTTAATTGTTTATTATTATTTTAAGTGCTTTACATAAAATTTTCCCGAGACTTGCATTTTTGGGAAAATTTTCTATCACGACCCAAACTAGGAGTCATGACCGGCGCTAGGGAATGGGAATTCTTTCGAATCTGGAACCCGTAGCAAGCCTTAGAAAATAAAATCATACAATAATTATATAAAAGTACGACCAAATTAAAATTTTTCTGAATCAATATATAAAATAAATACTCCAAATCTTTTTATAAATGAATACATGTTCGTACAATGTTCAAATACAAATTCTCAGAGTATTTAATATCCAAACAAAATAATACACTTCCAATATAATGACACTACTATTGCAGTTTCTAGAATACAATTCAAAGTTTAGAATATACATTTGCATAAAACAGCCGGAACTGAAGAACACCGGCGAGGAACTCTACAACTAAGGTCTGACGATATGGAATCTCCTGAAAAAAATAATTGAGGGGGTCAGACCTCACTGAGTGAATTATTATACTATATATACATGCAAACTAAACCATAACAATCAGACATTCTTATATATATATGTATATACACACATTTCACACGAATGCCAAACTTTGCTTTTATAAATATACTAAATGTAGAAAACGTTTGTTTTAATTCATGAAGGATCCATAGAACCCTAAATAATAACAACCTCAAACAATCCCATCATCACTCTATGTAATATCCCGTGTTTTTAAAATATTTTTACACTGTACCAGGATATGCAGTATCAACAATTTCTGTATTTTACATGATATTTTTACGAGTTGATATGTATTTTAAACATATTTTAATACTGTGTTTTATCTACAGTACTTTACGTAAAATTTTCCCGGGACTTGCATTTTTGGGAAAATTTTCACGTAAATATTTTAATATTAATTATTTTAAATATATTTTCGGACTTGCATGAACTCATGCGTATTTTTAAATTATTAAATAAAGCCTGTGTGTGTATAATTATTTAATTAGGGTTTATTATTACCCTAATATTTTATTAATTATTTATTTGTTTTATTGTTGTTTAATTACTTTTATTTAGTATAAATTATTTAAAATATTAAATTTTATGTGTGTGGTGTATATTTGATGTGTGTAATTTAATATTATTTTATTATATAGTGTAAAGTATATATATATACATATATACATTAAAATTTGTCAAATTACAAAAGAATTGGAAAATTACAAAACTGCCCCCGAGTCTCCTTCTTCCTCCCGATCCTTCTCCTCGCCGTCCGGACGCCTGTCACGTTGTTTCTTCACCGTGGGTGTGCCGTCCGGTGTGCCACCATCTTCCCCAACCATTTCCGCCGCCTGAGGTAGCCGTTTCCGGCGTCTGGAGGTCGATTTTGGCCGGAGAAGCCGCAAATCGATCCACCGTCGATCACGTCGATTCCGGCCACCATTTTTGACACCGCCAGTCTCTTTCTTCTCCTTGAGCTCCGGTGAGTGTGATTCTAGCTTTGGTTTGAGCTAAATTGGTCTAGAATTGCTTAGGTTTCGATTTTTGATTTCGGTCACATTAGGGTTTTTTATTTTTTTGAGCTTTGAATTGATTGATTCATGAAAACTCCCTTCACAAATGTTGTTTCTAGTAGCTTAATCTACATGTATGAATTTTTTTAGAATTTTTGGAGATTGTTTGGATTTTTGGGTATTTTTGAATATTTTAATATTATTTTCTAATTTTCGGAAATTAATTATTTAAATTATGAAATTGGAGTTTATGGTTAAATTAGGTGATGAAATGAATTATAGGAATTTATTTGGAATTTTTATGAATTTCTAAGTATTTATTTTGAATTATTGAAGTTTATGTGATTTTGAGAAATTAGGGTTAATTGTGTTTTAAATTGAAATTAATTGGTTAATTGAGTTTAATTATTAATATTATTGATAAATATGTTGATAAAATTAATTTTGGATAATTGTATAATTTTTGGTGAATTTTTGGAGTAATTTAAGTATATTTATATATATAGGGGTATTTTGGTAATTTTACCCTAAATTGTCTAAAAAAGTAATTTAATCGGTTTTAATAATTATTTAAGGTATAAAAATGATTTATACAAATTATTTGGTATTTTTAACTAATTAAAACTATTTTTCGTGAATTATTTTCAATTATATATATAATATACGGTTTTTCTAATAAAATGAGTTTTTATCGGTTTTTACAGTGTTTTAAGGTTAATTATGTAATTTCCACCTATGAAATGTATTTCTGTGTTTGTGGACCCCGGTCGGTGGACTGTAGTTTGGAGTCCGACCGTGGGATTGTGAAGTTGCGTTGAGCCTATTTCTCGAAGTGTATTTCTTTGCAGGGTCGGCTCTACTCTTTTGAGTAGAGAGATGTCCGTTTTACAGGGGAGGTTCTGCCGGATTTTTGATAGAATTCTCGTAAAACGTGATATCCAGTCGAACCCTAAATTCCGATTTTGTGTTTAATACTCTAGATTGAATTCTAGGATTTCTGTTAGGTTTATTCTGATATCGGTTATTTATTTCTTGTTTAGTTGCGCCGAGACCGAAGGCTAGTGGACCAGGCCCGTCGGACCTGTCTCGTTGAGCGCATTAGGTGAGTTACTATACTATATATATATGCTTAGGATGCATGATTTAGAAATATATAATTTATTTCGATTAATATGCATAAATAATTTGATTATTTCTTAAGTTTATATTAAGTATATTTTTGGTTTATTTTTGGTATATAATAAATTATATACATGTTTTATTAATAAAATATATTTAAAATGTTTTTAAATATATTTTTAATTTAATTTATGATTTGATTGGATTTATTTGACATATATATACTCGAAATATACCTGGTTTACTTTTGGTATATTTCCGGTATATATATGGTTTATGTTGTATTTTATTGAACTTCATGCATCATTTATTTTTGTGAATGAATGTTTTATATTTAATGATGAAGGATATCAATAGAACGTGCTACCTAGTGGGCAGCACTAAGACCGAGTACGTACCGGTACGCCTATAGCTTTAGGCTATAATACTAACTTATTTGTGGATATTGATTTGATGTGGTTATTGATATGTGTGAGATGTGGTTTATGGGTGTGATTGCTGGAGCTCGGTTGACCAAGTGTCTCGGGGCCAATCACACTGGCAGTCAGACTGCTGGAGCTCGGTTGACTTAGTGTCTCGGGGCCAGTCTACTGTCCAAATGGATTAAGTGGATATATTTGGAATAAGTGAGCCTGTGTGGCTAGAGTGTTGTTTAACACTATTTTTTCGAGGTTGCGATATTCTAGGGTTCTATGTGATCCTTCATAAACTGTGATTTTCAGATAAAGTATATAAAAATGATTTTACTACATCTGTGTGAAATTGCCTGTATATATACATATTAGATATGTATTATTGACTGTATGCATTATCACTTAGTGTGTATGTATATATATTATAGTAATTCACTCAGTGAGGTCTGACTCCCCTCCGTTGACTATTTTTCAAGAGAGTCAACTTCTTCAGACCTCAGTAGCAGG
Source organism: Mallotus nudiflorus (assembly GCA_947683625.1). Taxonomy (NCBI): domain Eukaryota; kingdom Viridiplantae; phylum Streptophyta; class Magnoliopsida; order Malpighiales; family Euphorbiaceae; genus Mallotus; species Mallotus nudiflorus. The sequence continues at coordinate 53,050 of CANTUR010001431.1, forward strand.
TCAATATGCCGGATTTCTTCCGCCCCGGCTTCTTTATGTAAACTGTCTACTTGAGTCTTATTTATTTTATCTAGACACTGCAGTAGTTGTGAATAAGTATGGGATTACATGTATTTTATTTTAAAAGAGATGTATTACATTGAAACTGGATTTGTATTAAAGATTTTATATTTATGAGATGAGATTTGATTTAAATCCAGTTGATGTGAATAATATCATGATATTATGATTTTTATTTCCGCTGTATAATATATGATTATTGTTATTATTGCATGATTTATTTTATTTTTAGGCTTGCTACGGGTTCCGGATTCGAAAGAATTCTCGTTCCCTAGCGCCGGTCATGGCCCCTGTTTTGGGTCGTGACAAAGTTGGTATCAGAGCGGAGTTCTATGTCAGGGCTTAGTTATGTGAGTCGTGGCCCTAGTTTTAAAGTTGTGTTTTCTTTTGGTAACTACTGCAGTGTATTAGGTTCGAGTATGTCTTGATAAGTATTCCTTACTGTAGTTTTCAGCGTTACTCCTCCGTTGTCTGTTTTGTCTGAATCTTTCCGTTTGTCTTTTCAGTATAAGGAGGCGAGCGCGTGTCGCTCCACCGGTCGTTGAGGCCGAGGATGATGAGTCTTTTCAGGATGAGGTTTTACCTCCTGAGCCGCCAGTTAGACGTAGAGGTCATGGCAGAGGTAGACCTCGAGGAGCGGCAGGTCGCCGTAGGCAGAGAGAGTTACAGGACGAGGAGCCTGTTGAGCCTGAATTTGATGTTCCTGTTCCTCCAGTTGTTCAGCCTGTTCAGCCTGCCTATCAGCAGGGTATGTCTGACCCTGAGGCAGCTTTGTTCTATGCCCAAGTTGGCAGGATTGCTTTTGATGGTACTTCTGATCCTTTAGATTTTCTGCATGCGATTGAGACTAGGACTCGGACTACTCATACCGAGTACCAGCGGATCATGATTGTTGAGTTATCTGTTGAGGGACCAGCTTTGGATTGGTTCATTCAGATGATCCAGCCTTATATGATGACGATGACATGGGCTCAGTTTCGAGAGCGATTCATGAGGAGATTTTGTCCAGAGCCTCTTTGTTTAAGTTATCGTCTCCGTTTGACTAGTATTTCTCGTGGAGATCGATCAATAGAGGAGTATACCCAAGAGTTTCTTCGTCTAGGTAGATATGCTGAGGATCTGATGCGAGATCAGTATTTCGCGATTACTACATACGTTACTGGTTTGGGTTCAGCTTTTGCTGGTATGCCTACAGCAGGTCTTACTCTCGAGTCTGTGATTGAGCTAGCTAAGGAGATTGAGCTGAGGTTAGTTAGGCAGGGAGCGATGCCTGATTATTACCAGCTAGGAGTTCAGTCGAGTGGATTGCAGGCTACTCCATATTCGAGTTTTCATGTTGGTTCGAGTAGTCAGCAGCGAGGTCCGACTCAGCAGAGTCAGAGACAGCAGCAGCGAGTGCATCGGAGCAGTAGACATGGCCGTGGAGGTCAGCGTAGATCGTTCAGATTCGGGTCAGGTGCTTCGAGCAGCAGCAGTGGTCGTAGTTCTGGATCAGCGGCCAGTGTTTGCCAGACTTGTGGTAGAGTCCATCAGGGACCATGTTATCTAACACCACTGACATGCTTCAGATGCGGGCAGACATGACATTTTGCCAGATCGTGTCCTTATTCCAGGTATCAGCAGCAGCAGATTCCACGATTCCCACAACAGTCGATTGCTAGTGCAGCACCCGTGCCATTTCAGTTACCACCAGCCCAGCATCATAGTTCCACTCAGTTTGTTCCACAGCAGAGTCGTGGTAGAGGTACTAGAGGAGGTGCTAGAGGTGTTGGCCAGGCTTCTACCAGTCAGCAGGGAGGTCGAGGTCAGGCCAGAGTCTTCCATCTGACTCAGCAGGATGCTCAGGCATCTAATGCAGTCGTGGCAGGTATTGTTTCTGTGTGTTACCTGGATGCATGGGTTTTGTTTGATCCGGGTGCCACGCATTCATTCATTTCTCCTGTTTTTGCTTCTAAATCTTGTTGGCAAGCTTCGAGGATGGCTTTTCCTTTGTCTGTTGCCACTCCTCTGAGTGATTCTTTGGACACCGATATTGTTCTTTCTGGTTGTCCAGTTCTCGTGGGAGATAGAGAATTACCCGCTGATTTGATTTTGTTGGATGTGATGGAGTTTGATGTTATTTTGGGAATGGATTGGTTATCTCAGCACTTTGTCGTGGTAGATTGCAGGAATAAGGAGGTGACTTTTAGAATTCCTGGTGAAGAAGATTTTAAGTTTGTTGGTGATAGGAGTTCAGCACCTCAGAATCTTATTTCTATTATTACGGCTAGGAAGTTGTTGAAGAAAGGTTGTCAGGGGTATTTGGCATTGGTCAGGGATACGTCAGTGGAGAAGTTATCACTCACAGATGTTCCTGTTGCTTGTGAGTTTCCTGATGTTTTTCCCAAGGAGTTGCCAGGTTTACCACCTCATAGAGAGATTGAGTTCTGTATTGATGTGGTTCCAGGTACTACTCCTATATCTATGCCACCCTATCGTATGGCTCCTGCAGAGTTGAGAGAGTTGAAGGAGCAGTTGCAAGAGTTGTTGGATAAAGGTTTTATTAGACCTAGTGTTTCTCCTTGGGGTGCACCAGTCCTGTTTGTGAAGAAGAAGGATGGTACCCTGAGACTGTGCATTGACTATAGAGAGCTGAATAAGGTGACAGTGAAGAACAAGTATCCTCTCCCGAGGATAGATGATTTGTTTGATTAGCTCCAGGGTGCACAATTCTTTTCGAAGGTTGACTTGAGGTCGGGTTATCATCAGCTGCGGATTAGTGAAGCTGATATTCCTAAGACAGCGTTCCGCACTCGATATGGCCATTATGAGTTTCTGGTGATGTCTTTGGTTTGACTAATGCACCAGCAGCTTTTATGGATCTGATGAATAGGGTATTCAGACCGTATGTGGATCAGTTTGTAGTAGTCTTCATTGATGATATACTGGTATATTCTAGGAGTATGGAAGAGCATGTATATCATTTGAGGATTGTATTACAGACATTGAGAGATCATCAGCTTTATGCTAAATTCTCGAAGTGTGATTTATGGATGGAGAGTGTTTCTTTTCTTGGACACGTAGTGTCTAAAGAAGGTATTCAGGTTGATCCATAGAAGCTTGAGGCAGTATCTGAATGGCCTAGACCTACTTCTGTTACGGAGATTCGGAGTTTTCTGGGTTTAGCCAGGTATTATAGGCAGTTTGTGCAGGATTTTTCCAGGATTACAGCCCCTATGACTTGCTTGACTCAGAAGAATGTTAGATTCGAGTGGTTAGAAGCTTGTGAGAATAGTTTTCAGTTGTTGAAGGAGAAGTTGACCACAGTGCCAGTATTAGCTTTGCCTAATAGTGTGGATAAGTTCATAGTTTACTGTGATGCCTCTAGAATTAGTCTTGGTTGTGTGTTGATGCAGAATGAAAGGGTGATAGCCTATGCTTCGAGGCAGTTGAAGAAGCATGAGCAGAACTATCCTACACATGATCTTGAGATGGCTGCAGTAATCTTTGCTTTGAAGATTTGGAGACATTATCTGTACGGGGTGACTTGTGAGATATTTACTGATCACAAAAGCCTTAAGTACATTTTCCAGCAGAGAGATTTGAATCTGAGGCAGAGAAGATGGTTGGAATTGTTGAAGGATTATGATTGTGAGATTCTTTACCATCTGGGTAAGGCTAATGTGGTAGCAGTTGCCTTGAGTAGGAAGTCCTCAGGTAGTCTTGCTCACATCGATGTTGAGAGGAGATCATTGATTCACGAGTTGCATCTGTTGGTGGATCAAGGTCTGATGATGAAGATTAGTAGATCAGGTGGACTGTTAGCTCAGTTTAAAGTACGATCTGTACTGAGGGATAGGATTAAAGCAGCTCAGAGCCGAGATCCTATTCTGGAAGAGCTTGCAGAGATGTCAGAGCAGGGAAGTTCACTGATTTCACACTTGATGATGATGGTGTGTTGTGGATCAATGGTAGATTGTGTGTTCCTGATGTGGATGATTTGAGAGAGGAGATTTTAGAGGAAGCACACTCTACAGCTTACAGCGTTCATCCGGGTGTCACTAAGATGTACCACAGTATTAGAGATTTATACCGGTGGGACGGATTGAAGAAAGATGTGGCTGATTATGTTGCTAAGTGTTTGACGTGTCAGCAAGTGAAAGCCGAACATCAGAAGACTTCTGGGAAGCTTCAGCCTCTTCCTATTCCCGAGTGGAAGTGGGAAAGGATAACTATGGATTTTGTGGTCGGTTTACCTCGTTCGAAGGATGGATACGATTCTATCTGGGTGATTGTAGACAGATTGATGAAGTCTGCACATTTCTTGCCTGTGAAAGCCACATATTCAGTTGCTAGATTGGCAAAGTTGTATGTGAAGCATATTGTGTGCCTTCATGGAGTACCTGTGTCCATTGTGTTAGATAGAGGTTCGGTGTTTACTTCTCGTTTTTGGCAGAAGTTGCAGGAAGCGATGGGCACTAGGTTGGATTTCAGTACAGCTTTTCATCCTCAGACAGATGGCCAGTCTGAGAGGACGATCCAGACACTGGAAGATATGTTGAGGATGTGTGTCTTGGATTTGGGAGGTAGCTAGGATGATCATTTGTCGCTTGTTGAGTTTGCATATAATAACAGCTACCATAGCAGTATTGGCTTGGCACCGTATGAGGCGTTATATGGAAGGAAGTGTAGATCCCCATTGAGTTGGGATGAGATTGGTAAGAGAGCTTTGACTGGACCAGAGATGGTTCAGGATGCTGCAGAGAAAGTTGCCTTGATTAAGCGAAGATTAGAGACCGCAGTAAGCAGACAGAAGAGTTATACAGATCCTAGGCGCAGAGATGTGGAGTTTCAGGTTGGAGATTTTGTTTTTCTGAAGGTATCTCCGATGAAGGGTGTGATGAGATTTGGCAGGAAGGGTAAGTTAACACCGAGATACATTGGACCGTTTGAGATTCTGGAGAGAATTGACACTGTTGCATATCGGTTGGATTTGCCTCCGAGTATGTCACAGGTGCATCCAGTATTTCATATCTCGATGTTGAGGAAGTATATTTCAGACCCTTCACACGTGTTGCAGCCCGACAGTGTGGAAGTGAGTGAAGATTTGACGTTTGTGGAAGAACCTGTGGCGATCGTAGATTATCAAGTTCGACAGTTGCGATCGAAGCAGATTCCGATGGTCAAGGTTTTGTGGCGTAGCGACAGAGTCGAGGAGCATACGTGGGAGACTGAAGCTGAGATGCGAGCTTCTTACCCGTATCTCTTTCCTTTTTGATCTTGTTTTCTGGAATTCGGGGACGAATTCTTGTAAAGGGGGAAGACTGTAATATCCCGTGTTTTTAAAATATTTTTACACTGTACCGGGATATGTAGTATCAACAATTTCTGTATTTTACATGATATTTTTACGAGTTGATATGTATTTTAAACCTATTTTAATACTGTGTTTTATCTACAGTACTTTACGTAAAATTTTCCCGGGACTTGCATTTTTGGGAAAATTTTCACGTAAATATTTTAATATTAATTATTTTAAATATATTTTCGGACTTGCATGAACTCATGTGTATTTTTAAATTATTAAATAAAGCCTGTGTGTGTATAATTATTTAATTAGGGTTTATTATTACCCTAATATTTTATTAATTATTTATTTGTTTTATTGTTGTTTAATTAATTTTATTTAGTATAAATTATTTAAAATATTAAATTTTATGTGTGTGGTGTATATTTGATGTGTGTAATTTAATATTATTTTATTATATAGTGTAAAGTATATATATATATACATATATACATTAAAATTTGTCAAATTACAAAAGAATTGGAAAATTACAAAACTGCCCCCGAGTCTCCTTCTTCCTCCCGATCCTTCTCCTCGCCGTCCGGACGCCTGTCACGCCGTTTCTTCACCGTGGGTGTGCCGTCCGGTGTGCCACCGTCTTCCCCAACCATTTCCGCCGCCTGAGGTAGCCGTTTCCGGCGTCTGGAGGTCGATTTTGGCCGGAGAAGCCGAAAATCGATCCACCGTCGATCACGCCGATTCCGGCCACCATTTTCGACACCGCCGGTCTCTTTCTTCTCCTTGAGCTCCGGTGAGTGTGATTCTAGCTTTGGTTTGAGCTAAATTGGTCTAGAATTGCTTAGGTTTCGATTTTTGATTTCGGTCACATTAGGGTTTTTGATTTTTTTTGAGCTTCGAATTGATTGATTCATGAAAACTCCCTTCACAAATGTTGTTTCTAGTAGCTTAATCTACATGTATGAATTTTTTTAGAATTTTTGGAGATTGTTTGGATTTTTGGGTATTTTTGAATATTTTAATATTATTTTCTAATTTTCGGAAATTAATTATTTAAATTATGAAATTGGAGTTTATGGTTAAATTAGGTGATGAAATGAATTATAGGAATTTATTTGGAATTTTTATGAATTTCTAAGTATTTATTTTGAATTATTGAAGTTTATGTGATTTTGAGAAATTAGGGTTAATTGTGTTTTAAATTGAAATTAATTGGTTAATTGAGTTTAATTATTAATATTATTGATAAATATGTTGATAAAATTAATTTTGGATAATTGTATAATTTTTGGTGAATTTTTGGAGTAATTTAAGTATATTTATATATATAGGGGTATTTTGGTAATTTTACCCTAAATTGTCTAAAAATGTAATTTAATCGGTTTTAATAATTATTTAAGGTATAAAAATGATTTCTACAAATTATTTGGTATTTTTAACTAATTAAAACTATTTTTCGTGAATTATTTTCAATTATATATATAATATACGGTTTTTCTAATAAAATGAGTTTTTATCGGTTTTTACAGTGTTTTAAGGTTAATTATGTAATTTCCACCTATGAAATGTATTTCTGTGTTTGTGGACCCCGGTCGGTGGACTGTAGTTTGGAGTCCGACCGTGGGATTGTGAAGTTGCATTGAGCCTATTTCTCGAAGTGTATTTCTTTGCAGGGTCGGCTCTACTCTTTTGAGTAGAGAGATGTCCATTTTACAGGGGAGGTTCTGCCGGATTTTCGATAGAATTCTCGTAAAATGTGATATCCAGTCGAACCCTAAATTCCGATTCTGTGTTTAATACTCTAGATTGAATTCTAGGATTTCTGTTAGGTTTATTCTGATATCGGTTATTTATTTCTTGTTTAGTTGCGCCGAGACCGAAGGCTAGTGGACCAGGCCCGTCGGACCTGTCTCGTGGAGCGCATTAGGTGAGTTACTATACTATATATATATGCTTAGGATGCATGATTTAGAAATATATAATTTATTTCGATTAATATGCATAAATAATTTGATTATTTCTTAAGTTTATATTAAGTATATTTTGGTTTATTTTTGGTATATAATAAATTATATACATGTTTTATTAATAAAATATATTTAAAATTTTTTTAAATATATTTTTAATTTAATTTATGATTTGATTGGATTTATTTGACATATATATACTTGAAATATACCTGGTTTACTTTTGGTATATTTCCGGTATATATATGGTTTATGTTGTATTTTATTGAACTTCATGCATCATTTATTTTTGTGAATGAATGTTTTATATTTAATGATGAAGGATATCAATAGAACGTGCTACCTAGTGGGCAGCACTAGGACCGAGTACGTACCGGTACGCCTATAGCTTTAGGCTATAATACTAACTTATTTGTGGATATTGATTTAATGTGGTTATTGATGTGTGTGAGATGTGGTTTATGGGTGTGATTGCTGGAGCTCGGTTGACCAAGTGTCTCGGGGCCAATCACACTGGCAGTCAGACTGCTGGAGCTCGGTTGACTTAGTGTCTCGGGGCCAGTCTACTGTCCAAATGGATTAAGTGGATATATTTGGAATAAGTGAGCCTGTGTGGCTAGAGTGTTGTTTAACACTATTTTTCCAAGGTTGCGATATTCTAGGGTTCTATGTGATCCTTCATAAACTGTGATTTTCAGATAAAGTATATAAAAATGATTTTACTGCATCTGTGTGAAATTGCCTGTATATATACATATTAGATATGTATTATTGACTGTATGCATTATCACTTAGTGTGTATGTATATATATTATAGTAATTCACTCAGTGAGGTCTGACTCCCCTCCGTTGACTATTTTTCAGGAGAGTCAACTTCTTCAGACCTCAGTAGCAGGTCAATACGCCGGATTTCTTCCGCCCCGGCTTCTTTATGTAAACTGTCTACTTGAGTCTTATTTATTTTATCTAGACACTGCAGTAGTTGTGAATAAGTATGGGATTACATGTATTTTATTTTAAAAGAGATGTATTACATTGAAACTGGATTTGTATTAAAGATTTTATATCTATGAGATGAGATTTGATTTAAATCCAGTTGATGTGAATAATATCATGATATTATGATTTTTATTTCCGCTGCATAATATATGATTATTGTTATTATTGCATGATTTATTTTATTTTTAGGCTTGCTACGGGTTCCGGATTCAAAAGAATTCCCGTTCCCTAGCGCCGGTCATGGCCCCTGTTTTGGGTCGTGACACTCTAGCTATATCGGCTCACTTGATTCCAAATAGAACACTTATTCCAATTTGGACAGCAGACTGGCCCCGAGACACTAAGTCGACCGAGCTCCAGCAGTCTTGCTGTCAGTGTGATTGGCCCCGAGACACTTGGTCAATCGAGCTCCAGCAATCACACTATCCATCACCTCACATCTCAATCAACCCAATAGATCATTCAATTCACTTATGGACAGTAGACTGGCCCCGAGACACTAAGTCAACCGAGCTCTAGCAGTCTGACTGTCAATGTGATTGGCCCCGAGACACTTAGTCAACCGAGCTCCAGCAATCACACTATCTAACATACCATTAATCTTAGTCAAATCAATTAAATCAATTATAATCACCCAATTTTAACTCTCACTCAATCCTTATCTATCGTACCGGTACGTACACGGTCCTAGTGCTGCCCACTAGGAAGCACGTTCTATTGATATCCTTCACTTCGAATAAATCATTCATTCAAAAAATAATTAATGTAGAGCAATATTCATAATAGTAAAACCAACCATATATATATATACCAAAAATATACCTAAAATATACCCAGTATATTTCAGGTATATATATATATATATATATATATAGTCAAATAAAATATGAAATAAACTAAAGATAAATCATTAATATAGTTAAAAACAATTTAAATGAGTAACAATAATATAACATGCATTATCTTAAAAATATACTTAAATATGCAAAAGATATACCCTAAGTACTCAAATCATTTAATAAACCATTTATGTATAAATATTCATTTAAATACGTGTTTGTGTTTAACATATATTCACAAATATAATAAAAATAAACCTAATTATCTAGCATGCATATATCAAAAATAAACCCTAAATATACCACTAATGTGTTAGGTTTAATTTAATAATAAAACATTTATTTATTCGGAAATAAATAAAAAATATACCAAAAATAAACTTAAAAATAATTTAAGTGTAGGTTTATAATTTAACATGCAATTATTTAAGAATAAACCTAAAATCTACTGAAACTATACCTAAAGTATACTAATCATTTAATAAAATAATTATGTCTAAGTGTACATTTTAAAACATGTGTATATTACTCAAATGTATTAAACTTAAACCTAATTGTTTAATGTGCATATATCAAACTAACACGCATAATTATTTAATATACATATATATAAGAATGCAACCCTAGATATATCAAAAATATTATAATTTAAATCATTTTTTTTAAAACATACAATGAAAATGAAAAATTCTAAATAATGCACCCTATATGAAGTGCATATATATACAGTATAATAACTCACAAGTTAGCGCTCCACGAGACAAACTCGGTGGGCCTGATCCGTTAGGCCTCGGTCTCGGCGCAGCTAGACAAACAAATGACAACATGAAATCAGAATAAATTTAACAAAAATTCTAAAGACTCGATCTAGAATTTTAGACACAGCTTTAGAATAGGATTTGATCGGACATCACGTTTTACGAGAATTCTATCGAAAATCCGACAGAACCTCCCTTGTAAAATGGACATCTCTCTACTCAAAGAGTAGAGCCGGTCCTGCAAAGAAATACACTTCGGAATAAACACAGGATTACAATCAAAATCCCTCGGTCGGACTCCAAACTACAATTCACTGACCGAGGTTCACAATTCACAGAATATTTATAAAATACCGAAAATGCCCTTATATAATAAAAATACATTTTATAAATCCAAATTACGTAATTAACCCTAAAACATACTAAAAATCAATAAAAACCCATTTATTTAGAAAAATAGTATATTATATATAATTTGAAAATAATTTACGAAAAATAGTTTTAATTAGTTAAAAATACTAAAAATTTACAGAAATCATTTTTATACCCTAAATAACTATTAAAACCAATTTAATTACATTTTTAACCAATTTAGTGTAAAATTACCAAAATACCCCTATATATATATATATTCACTATAAATGTTCAAAAATTCACAAAAAATTATATAATTACTCAAAAATTAATTTCTCAACATATAATTCAACAATATCAATAAATATACTCAATTTACCAATTTATTTCAATTAAACACATAATTAACCCTATTTTTCAAAATTACCTAAACTTAATAAATTCCAAATAAATACATAAAAATTAAAAAAAATTACAAATAAATTTCTATAATTCATTTCAACTCCTATAATCACCATAAAACACAATTTCATAATTTAATTAATTAATTTTCGAAAATTAGAAAATAATAATAAAATAATCAAAAATTCACAAAAAGTAAAATAAATTCCAAAAATTATAAAAAAATTCCAGCATGTAGATAAAGCTTCCAGGAACAAAGTTTGTGAAGTAAGTTTTCATGAATCAATCAAATTGAAGCTAAAAAAAATTCGAAACCAAAAATGGCTGATTTGAAGAAATTGAAACCTAAGCAATTCTAGACCAAATCAAGTGAAACAAAGCTTGGAATCACACTCACCAGAGCTCAAGAAGAAGATAGAGACCGATGGCATCAAATTTGGTGGCCGGAAAGTGCTTGGTCGGAGTTAAGTTGATTTTTGGCTCTTTGAAGAAAATCCAGCCAAAACTCATCGGAAAAGAGTGTTTTAGGTGGTGGAAATGGCTGGAGGTGGAAGAGGAAGGCTGAGAGTCATAGTAACAGGAAGAAAACCAGTTTGAAAGTGGCTGGAAATGGAAGAAAACGTTTTGGGAGGAAGAAGATGAAGGAGGGGCAAAACTGTAAATAAATGGAAGTTTTGGTTTTTTGATAAAAAATTATGCATATATGTATATATATATATATTTACACTATATATTATAATAATATAAAATTTCACACACATTAAATATACACCACACACATATTTTAATATGTTTAATAATTTATAAACTTAAAATTAATTAATACAAAAATTAAATAATAAAATTAAGGAAATTAATTAAGCTCTAATTAATTTAAATAAATACACATATATACATTTTATTTTAGCACTTTAAAATTATATATGAGTTCATGCAAATTCATAAAACTAGTCAAAATAAATAGTATTAATTTATTTACGTGTCGATTTTCCCGAAAATATAATTTCCGGGAAAATTTTACGTAAAGTACTTAAAATAATATAAAATAATTAAAATTAGCTTTAAACAAACAAAAAACTCATAAAATATCATAAATATATATACAAAAATTATTAACACTGCATATCCCGATGCAGTATAAAAATATTTAAAAATTCGGGATATTACATTTTCACGTAAATAATTTACTATTAATTATTTTAAATAGATTTACGGACTTGCATGAACTCATACATATTTTTAAAATATTAAACACCGTATATATGTGTACGTATTTATCTAATTAGGGTTTAATTAATATTACCCTAATATTTTATTAATTGTTTATTTATTTTATTGTTATTTAATTATTTTTATTTATTATTAAATTTTAAAATATTAAATATTAAGTGTGTGGTGTATATTTAATGTGTATAATTTAATATTATTTTATTATATAGTGTAAAGTATATATATATACATATAATATGTCAAAAAAATCAACTTTTGGAAAATTTCCGAATTGCCCCCGAGCGCCTCCTTCTTCCCCGATTTGCTCCCATCGCCGTTCCGCCGTCTATCACGTCGATTCCTTGCCGTTGGTGTGCCATCTGGCGTGCCACCACCTTCCCTAGCCTTCCTTGCCACCTGTTGCAGCCGTTTCCGACGTCTGGAGGTCGGTTTTGGCCAGAGAAGCCGAATTCTTCTTCACCGTCGATCACGACGTTTCCGGCCACCATTTTCGACACCGCCAGTATCTTTCTTCTTCTTGAGCTCCGGTGAGTATGATTCTAGCTTTGGTTTGAGCTTAAATGGTCTTGATTTGCTTAGGTTTCGATTTTTCGAATTCGGCCATATTAGGGTTCTTGAATTTTTTTTAACTTCAATTTGATTGATTCATGAAAAATTCCTTCATAAATGTTGTTCCCCTTAGCTTAATATACATGTATGAATTTTTTTGGAATTTTTGGAGATTATTTTGATTTTTGGGCATTTTTGAATATTTGAATATTATTTTCTAATTTCGAAAATTAATTAAATAAATTATGAAATTGTGTTTTATGATAATTATAGGTGTTGAAATGAATTATAGGAATTTATTTGGAATTTTTATGAATTTCTATGTATTTATTTTGAATTTTATTAGTTTAGGTAATTTTGGGAAAATTAGGTTAATTGTGTTTTAAATTGAAATTAATTGGTTAATTGAGTTTAATTATTAATATTATTGATAAATATGTTGATAAAATTAATTTTTGGATAATTATACTATTTTTGGTGAATTTTTGAAGTAATTTTAGTATATTTATATATATAGGGGTATTTTGGTAATTTTGCATGAAATTGGCTAAAAATGTAATTTAATTGGTTTTAATAGTTATTTAAGGTATAAAAATGATTTCTACAAATTATTTAGTATTTTTAATTAATTAAAACTATTTTTCGTGAATTATTTTCAATTATATATATAATATATGGTTTTACTAATAAAATGAGTTTTTATCGGTTTTTACAGTGTTTTAAGGTTAATTATGTAATTTCTACGTATAAAATGTATTTCTATGTTGTAAGGGTATTTTTGGTATTTCTGAAATTATTCTGTGATTGTGGACCCCGGTCGGTAGACTGTAGTTTGGAGTCCGACCGAGGGGTTATGAATGTAATTTTGCATTTATTTTCAAAGTGTGTTTCTTTGCAGGGTCGGCTCTACTCTTTGAGTAGAGAGATGTTCGTTTTACAGGGGAGGTTCTACCGAATTTTTGATAGAATTCTCGTAAAACGTGATATCCGGTCGAACTCTAATTTCGATTCTGTGTTTAATATTCTAGATCGAATTCTAGGATTTTTTGTTAGGTTTATTCTGATTTCTATCGTTATTGTTTGTTTAGTTATGCCGAGACAGAGGCCTAGTGGACCAGGCCCGTCGGACCCATCTCGTGGAGCGCACTAAGTGTGAGTTACTATTTTATATATATATGCTTTAGGATGCATGATTTTAGAATATATGTTTTATTTTGATTAAATATGCATAAATAACGTGATTAGTCTTTAAGTATATTTTTGGTTTATTTTTGGTATATATTTAATTATATGCATATTTTATTAATGAATTGTGTTTAAAATGTTTTTAAGTATATCTCTATTTTATTTCGTAATTTAATTGGATTTATTTGACGTATATATACTCGAAATATACCTGGTTTACTTTTGGTATATTTCCAGTATATATATTGTTTATATTGTTATTTTATTTAAATTCATGCATCATTTATTTGTGAATGAATGTTTTATATTTATTAATGAAGGATATCAATAGAACGTGCTACCTAGTGGGCAGCACTAGGACCGAGTACGTACCTAGTGACATGTATTTTTATTTAATTATTGCATGATTTTATTTTCTTAGGCTTGCTACGGGTTTCGGATTCGAAAGAATTCCCGTTCCTTAGCGCCGATCATGACTCCTAGTTTGGGTCGTGATATTGTTATTATTTAGGGTTCTATGGATCCTTCATGAATTAAAACAAACATTTTCTACATTTAGAGTATTTATAAAAGCAAAGTTTGGCATTCGTGTGAAATGTGTGTATATACATATATATATAAGAATGCCTGATTGTTATGGTTTAGTTTGCATGTATATATAGTATAATAATTCACTCAGTGAGGTCTGACCCCCCTCAATTATTTTTTCAGGAGATCCCATATCGTCAGACCTTAGTTGTAGAGTTCCTCGCCGGTGTTCTTCAGTCCCGGCTATTTTATGTAAATGTATATTCTGAACTTTAAATTATATTCTAGAAACTGCAGTAGTAGGGTTATTATATTTGAAGTGTATTATTTTGTTTGGATATTAAATACTCTGAGAATTTATATTTGAACATTGTACGAATATGTATTCATTTATGAAAGGATTTGTAGTATTTATTTTATATATTGATTCAGAAAAATTTTAATTTGGTCGTACTTTTATTTAATTATTGCATGATTTTATTTTCTAAGGCTTGCTACGGGTTCTAGATTCGAAAGAATTCCCGTTCCCTAGCGCCGGTCATGACTCCTAGTTTGGGTCGTGACATGGAATCCTGAATTACACAATTTCCCAACCGAGGTTCACAATTCACAATAAAATCAATATTTAATAATAAAATAATAAAAATCATTAAAATCCATAATTATCAATAAATAAACCACAATATAATTTATTTAAGTAACAAAAACATTATATATAATATTTTGACATTGACTAAATAAAATCTCAAATAAATTATATAATATTAATAAAAATCTATTTTTTAAATATTTAACGTCAAATAGTAAAATTTATAAATAAATTATCTAAATTTTTTAAATATGTAATAAAAATAGTTAAAAACTCATTTATTCACAAAAATAATAAATAAATCAATTATTTGAATATATTTCTTGAAATTATTATTAATTAGTTAAAAAAATAGTAAATAATTTATAAAAATTATTTTAATACTATTTACTATTCCAAAATTATTTAAAACATACAACTTAACTATAATTTCAATAAAAATACATATTTTACCCATAAATCTAAAAATCACATAATACTAAATATTATTAAAAAATTAACCAAAATTACTAAAACATTATTTTCTCACTTCTAAAATTAATAATTTAAAGTAACTATACTAATTTAACATAATTTTCCATAATAAACATATAAAACACATAATTAATAAAAAATCATTTTTAATTATTAAAAATACAATAATTATACATAAATCAAATAAATTCAGAAAAATAAACTTAAAATATATTTGAGAAGCTTAAGATGTATATAACAACATTTCCAAAAGAAATAATCAAGAAACATTCAAACTCAAGCTTAAAAAAAATAAAAAACCTAAATGGCATAAACTAAAACTTAGAGATATCTAACTAACTGGATGTCGTAGAGTTGAAATGAGTTGAGAATCGAGAAGTACCCATCGAGAGGAGTCGAATGAGCTTAAAAACTCGAGCTGAAACGACTGGTTTCGCACCAACATTACTATAGCAACTCTCAGCTACACACAGTTTTCAGCAACTAGATTCTCCTTGGCAAAGCAAGAACATAAGGGGAGGAAGAGAGGATGACAGTGAGCTTAAACTTATTTTTTATTACAATTTTAGTAAATTTTTTATTTGAACTATGAGACTTTATTTCTTCAATATTTTTAATATTAATAATTTTATTTACTCAAAAATTAGTTTAATGTGAAGTTTTAAGTTCAACTAATAATTAAATGATAAATATTAATCAATTTAATTTTAACTTTTTTTTGTTAAATTTTATAAAATATCTGAAGATGAAAATTACACTACTTTTCTTATAGAAAATATAATTTCAAACAAATTGTATGTTTTATTTTTTATTTATTAATTTTTAATCTATAAATATATCTACTTTTTTAAAAATTATATACTTTTCCAATTTTCATAAAATTTAATCATTTTTATTTTAAATATTTACTTATTAAATTTAATATAATGAGACTTATAAAATTGTGTTATCTAATTTGATTTATATTAGATAAAATATAAGTAGACCTAATTAAAATAGAAAAAATATTTTTAACAAAATTACTACTAAAAGTTTAATTAATCTAATTTTGCTAGGGATAAAATAGAAATTAAAATGATTAAAATAAGAAACATACTTTCAATTATATTTTAATTAAATTAATTTTTATTAGATATAAAATAGAAGTTAATTAATCTAATTATAATAGAAAATATACTTTCTGTTCAATTAGAATTTTTGTTAAAGATAAGATAAAAGTTAACCTAATTAAAATAGGAAATGTACTTTCAATTAAATTAGAATTATGTTTTAGCTAATTTAATTTTTATTAGAGATAAAATAAAAGTTAACCTAATTAAAATAAAAAATAGACTTTCAATCAAATTAAAATTATATTTTAATTAATTTAATTTTACTTTTATTAGTAAATAACTAAATTATCCAATTGTTATTTGATAATGAGTGAAAATTTTTTCGTAATTTTTCATATCCCTCCACCTTTCATACATTTATATATACTAGTAAACAACCATATATTTCACACATGAATAAAAAATTTATTTGACTAATGATATATAGTAAATAAACAATTAAACAAATTATTATTATTATTATTATTATTATTATTATTATTATTATTATTATTATTATTATTATTACATAAAATTTTTAAAAATAATAATAGTATTATTTATTTATATAACAATTAATTCATTACAATTTTCATAAATATTTTATTTGAATAATTATATGATATTACTTCAATATTTCTTATAATTAGTATTTCTCAAGTTCACCTAATTAAAATAGAAAATATTCTTTCAATTAAATTAGAATTTTTGTTAGACATAAGATAGAAGTTAACCTAAATAAAATAGGAAACATACTTTCAATTAAATTTGTATGTTTTAGTTAATTTAATTTTTATTAGAGATAAAATAGAAGTTAACTTAATTAAAATAGGAAATAGACTTTCTATCAAATTAAAATTATATTTTAATTAATCATATTTTATTTTATTAGTAAACGATTAAATTATCCAATTTTTATATAATAATAAGTGAAGACTTTTTTGTAATTTTGTTTGTCCCTATATATATATATATATATATATATATATATATATATATATATATATATATATTGTAGATCTGTCACTTTAAGGAAATATATTATCATATATTTTAAGTAGTTTTCTTTTCATTGCACCGGTAAATCAGCCTTCCGTCAATTTTACTATCAATTCATTGAGTAAAATGTAATTTTATAATACAAAATATTTCTTTGTGGTCCATAATTAAGGTTTTGTAGTTTTAACTATCACGACTCGAACTCAAAGGTACGCGATTGGCACTAAAGAATGGAAAATACAAAAATGCAACTGAAACCTGTAGTAAGCCTTGAAATGTTCACAAATAAATAACAATCACTTAACAATAATACCAAAAATAAAATTATTAACATTAAATACATAAGTCATTACTCCATTACAACAATATTTCAACACAACCCAAATCCATAATATCAATAGCACAAGTTTTATAATAAACTATTGTGGTATTTAGAATTCGATTACGTAATGTTCAAATCAAATAGACATACATAATGCAGTCGGTAAAGAAGAAACCCAGTGTAAATGATGACCAGTACTAACCAGACTGTGAGGTCCTCACAAAAATAAATTGAGGAGAATCAAACCTCACTAAGTGAATCAATTTTATAAAATGCATGCTCGTTTGAAACATTTGTTAAAACCCTTTTGGAAATAAAAATAAAATAAAGTAAAATAAATATTAATATTAATATTAATATTAAAAATCATTTACTTTAATATAAAACTCTAGTACAAAATCATATAAATTTATTATTTTAGCAAAAAATCTAGTAGAACTCCTAGACCATCAAATTCTAATAGCCACTTGGATCACTTATTCCAATTGACTATCGGTCCTAGAGAGTAAGTACAACCAGGGTCCAGTCATAATTGGTCTCTTATTTTAAATGATCACTAACACCCAGAGAGCATGCTCGACCATGGTCCAACCAATATCATACCTCTGCCCAGAGAGAAGCTCAACCAGGGTTCAACAATAACCACACATCTACCTAGAGAGCAAAGCTCAACCAGGACTCACAAATCAATCAATAGCCATCAAATTAATCATTACTGGTGCGCACGCAATCTTGGTGACACTCACCAAGTAGCACGTTCTACCATTATCTCCAAAACATTTAAATCATAATAAATAAACAAATAAAGCGAAATAAAATAAATTCCATAAAAGCATTCTTCAAATACTATTCCTGATAAATAAAGAAATAATCAAGCATATAGCAATACAAATAAATTCATATAATCATTTCATTATTATTAAATCATATGAAAACATAATCAAAGCGTCACAACACTCGTTCTATAAAATCAACTCACAAATTGAGCGTGCTTGGCGACACGTCCTCTACTGCCCAAATGCTATAGCTATGGTCTTGGAGTTCTCTAAAATAAATAATATTTATTTAAAATATGCTTATATAAATAAATTCTTAAAATTCTCAAAATTTAAGAAAATTATAAGATGATGAGGTTGACCTAATTTAAGATACAATGTTATACAAACTCGAAATTAACATAAACCAATGTCATGTTTTATAAGAAATCTACCAAAAATTTAGGAAAGTTTTATCTATAAAATGGATATCTCTCTACCAAAGTAGAGCGATTGTAGATGGCGGGGTTTAGTGCTGGCCCAAGATTTTAGCAACTGCGACATTGTTTGGGCTCAGGGCCCTAGGGAACACACTACTATGTCACAAACACATAGCGTGGAGATGAGGAGTTGCCACCCAGGGTAATAATTGGAACAAATTGAAAGGTGGTACTCGATGCTCTAAAAGAAAGCTAGCACCACGACTAGGAGATTCTAGGAATGAAACACTAAGTTCTCTTAGTCTTGTGTTCATTTAGAATTACTTTACGAATTACTATCTTATTTTCTAATTACATGCAATTTTATTTAAACCCAAATTAAACATATATCTAACCCCAAAAAGGCAACAGGTAATAAAATTACATGTAAAAAATGCATACAAAAGGCAGTGTCCCTAAGTCTAAACTAGGTTAATTTTTAAAAGTTAGCTATTTCTACATATTTTTATTTATAAGTGAAATTGACTAGAAAAAGACCTACATTTTTAATTAATTTGAGTAAGCTTAAGTCTATTTATTTTAGTTTAATTAAGGGAATAGTGCTAAGTCTACCAAATTTTAAAAAAGAAATTAAATTAAAAAGTGGGCTTAATTCTAACTTGATTTTATTTGAGTGAAATATGGGCTTAATACATTTTATTTAAAAGAAATAAATTTAATGGATTGAGCTACATCTAAATAGATTTTAATTAACTATAAATGGGCCTAAAGTCTAAATTAATCTAATTGGGCATAAATTGATTAAAATTAATTAAACCTAAAAATCCAATTAAAAGCCTATTTATTAAATGGGTTAGAATCTAATGTGGGCTTGGGACCCAAAGAGAATAAAAATATGCAAACAAGCCCAAACAATAAATTAAAGCAAATAATGAATAAAAAAACATACGTTCAATGATTTCTAACCTAATTTTAATTGCATGCAACCTAAATTAATCTAAAGCCACTATTAATTTTAATCAAAGTTTATCAAATTGAGCCTACATTACTAATCAATTTTTAGTGCAGAGAATTAAAATTCCATTAATTACAAACTACAGTGCAGGAAATTAAAACAAATTAATTACAACCCAATAAAGCCATTAACAAAATACTGCATAAAATAATAAATCCTAAATTCTATGGGGATTTCACAAAACTCAGACCATGGCATCCCATGGATTCTTCAATGTAGTCACTACCAAAAGCTCATATCACCACCTTCACCTCCAAAGTACCATAGAACATTAATCAAAACAAAAAAAACATAAAAAAACAAATTAAATTAGTAACCACTCAATTAAAAAATAAAATAATAAAAAATCAAATCAAATATAAAAAAAAGAAAGAGTAGAAGATGTTGTGCAAATGCTGTTTGAATGCCCCTCAGATTTGGATTGCCATTGTTTTGAGATTGATTCTATTGTTTTTTCTTTCTTGATCTTCTGGACTTTTAAAAGAAAGAATGTAATTTTTTTAATAGCTAATTAGGATTTTTTTTCTCTCTCTGATTTTTTACAGACTTTACCTCCTTTCTCTCTAGCTAGTTCCTTAGGGTTTTCACAGCCTTCCTCTTCTAGCTTTTAAAGCCAGACCTAGCAACCTCCAACCCTGTGATCATGCAGGGAAGTTGCACTTTTCAATTTTTAAAATCAAAATCAAGAGATAGAGTTTTGAAAAAATTAAAGACTCAGTACACACAGGGATATGTGGTGTCTTTGACCAATGAAAAATTAAAAAAAAAAGACAAAATCAGTGTAAAAAATCACTTTTTAGCGAAAATCAGCATTACAAAGTGCTGATTTTTGTCCCGTAATACCGATCGACATTACAAAATGCCAAACGGCATTAAATGTTGGCTGACCATTTTTTTTAATTACAAAAAAGATCTTTGAAAGTTTTTAATTTTTGCAATCAAATCCCTAAAAAACCAATTTTGTAAATAAATCCACAAAACGTAGCAATTTAGTCCTTTAAATCACGAAACTCAATAATAGAGATCAATTCTCGATTAGATTTTCATCATATGGGCCTTTGTCTTATGCATGTACAATTGCTTCCCAAAATTAGGTGCTTACAGTTGCCCCCCTTTGTCACTGTTTGCTTGACAAATTGTAGTAAAGCAATAGTAACACATAATTTTGAAAGAAAGAATTAATGTACTTCATTATATCCGAATTGACATGCTGATGCTTAAATTGCTAAGTAATTTTTAAGCAAGATGCTAGGTTTAGCATGCTTTACTATATTTCCTATAGAACATCTAGTAAGATATATGTAAATGAGTTCCACTATATTCCCTATGGGACGTTTAGCGTTTCATGATTTGAGAACATGCTATAGCTTTAGTAATAATACCATAACTACTATGTAGTGTCTGGTGAATTGCACTATATTCCCTTTGGGACGTCTAGTGACAATGGATTTCGTTATATTCCTTATGAGATGTTTAACGAAATATATGTAATGATTCTTGCTATATTCCCTGTGGGATGTTTAATGATTCATGAAAAACATTTTATAGTTCCTGTGGAACATCTAGCAATCTATGATTTAAAATTTTTCTATATTCCTTATAGAATGTTTAGCGATTCGTGATTTGAAAACATGTTATAGTTCCTATGGAACATCTAGCAATTTGTGATTTAAAATTTGCTATATTCCTTGTGGGACATTTAATGATTCGTGATTTAAAAAAAAGTTATAGTTCATGTGGAAAGTCTAGCAATGATACTATAAGTACTGTGTAGTAGCTAATGATAAAAGGTTTGAAAAATTTCATGTTATAGCTACTATTAAAGCACATAACATTCTAAATTTGAAATTCATGTTATAACTACTGTGCAACACATAACATGATAATTTTGAAATTTATGTTTCAACTACTGTGTAGTATGAAACGAATTTTGAAATATTTTGATTTAAAATGATGCATGAAAAAATGCAAAATTGAATTATGTAATTATATTTTGTATTTTGTACTTAATAGAAAAAATTCAAAATTTAATTACAAACACAATTAATAATAATTCATTAATTGATGACATGAGTTGAATGAATTAATTAGGAATCAAATCCTAATCAAGATGCAATTATGGATGAAATTGCAAAGAAAAACTTACTTTGAATGCATGCATAGTCAAGGGACCAAAATAGATATTTTTCATTTATAAGAACAACCTTGGACTTCAAGAAGGTTCTACTGTGCTTCCTTTGACTCGCCTTCACCTTCATAGATGCACATATATGAGCAATGAGGTAACACTTCCTTATTTCTATTTATTTCTACAAAAAATTATTCATACAATTAGTAATCAAAATTAATTTCAAAATGTAAATTAATGTGTATATTGTTGAAATTAGATTAAAAATTACTCAAAAATGCATAAAAAATTTTAAATTTAACTTAGGAATGTAGGATTTTAGTTGAATGGCCGACTAAAAGTCTGAAAATTAGAGTTGAAAGTCTAGAAATCAATCGGCATTCGACATTTGTGTAATGTCGATTGGCATTATACAATGCTGACCTAAACTTTTATTTTTATTTTTTTTTATTTAGTAAATTAATTATTATTTCTCCCTCAGAATTCTCTTAGCAACCGATGAAATTCATGAGCTATTTTCATATAGCTCATGAATTATTCCATGGGCTATTAGAGAATGTGGCGCAGCTGGTATGGGCCTTCGGGTTTAGATAATTTATTGTTGGGCTTTCGATAGCTCAAGGGAGGTCCGATCGCCATTCGTTATTCACACTGATTAAGCGATGGATAGACACCACCCATATGTTCCATACTCGTGTAGGCAAGTTGACTATTTCGCCTATGAGTTTTTCTATAATCACCAGGATTGCCTTCGAAGGGACTCCCATTTCCTTCGATATAAGTTATTGCAATCTTCTTGAGCATGCAAGGAGTCAGTATGCACGAGATTTGATCAGGTTCACTCCGACATGGAAGAATTAAAAGAATATATTCTTCTTTGATCGTTAATTGAGGGATTCAAACGCCTTCTTACCACCACTCCTTATTAGATTTCCCATAAGATGAGGTGTCTCCTTTTGATATTGCTTAGCACCTTTTCTGCAAGATTAATCACGAGGTCAACATTGCCCTTCTTAGCCCTTTTCGAGACTTAGACTGAGTTGTTACCCTTGATTAGGGATCTGCTGCATTGACTTATCTATATTATAGATTAAACACTATCTATAGAGGTGTTGTCACCATGTGCGGCTTTTGGCACGCTGTGCATGTACGTCATCCTTTTTTTTTACCTATTTCCTCTTTCCAGATTTGGAGTCTAGAGATTGGGTTGATTTGTGGCTTTGGTGCTATTAGTTTTGATAGGAGGCTCCCTTTGATGCAAAGATGGGGCTCTACTGGTTTAGCGAGCATTAGGAACACTCTACAGACTTACCATGATCAACTGAACATTATCAAGTGGCACTTGGTAAGAAAACAGAATCATTAGTATTTCATTATTTAATGTAGGTTAAACTTAATAACATGATTTTGTAGATTAAATCTAATTAGTTGGAGAGGGTGGATGACGTCCAGAGGTACGACTTTATGGTTGCTACACTATGACTCAAGAAAATGAGGATTTTGATCCTTGGTTATGGCTGCCGGATGTGGTATTTGTGAGAGTGGGTGTATCAGTGGCATTTTAGATGTTCTTAATGTCATATTCCCTTTATTATTCCTCTCTCGATGTTATACAGTTCTCATATGACGAGTTCAGATTTGAGAGAGGTGTTATAAGGATATGATGCCACTATTTTTCTTGAGCGATCTCGCCATTATTGGCAGTTCATCCATAAGAACCTCTTGGAGCAGTTTCCTACTGATCAGATTGAGGTAACTTTTAATCATATCTCTTATGGAGTTTTCAAATCACTTATTTTCTTTTATTGTAGTTTGAGGAGTTGGCTCCCCTGCCGATGAGGTGATGAAGGAGGCGATTGAAACTACTCAGGGGGTTGAGATTACTCTTGAGCCTAAGGTATCTAGGCCTAGACCTGGTCATGCATAACATACTCAACACGTTGGGACCAGTTATGAGGGAACCTTTGCCGGTGCTATTTTTGGTGATGTTCGCCATCCTAACAAATCTATACTCTATTGGGTCCTGCTATTCAGGCTCTAGTTAAGCAACAAATACATTTTGGTAATGTTTAGGTACGTAGCTTTTCTCCAGCAGATACTTCTCATGTGAGTTTGTTTGACTTACTTCTTGTATTACCTGTACACTTGGTATCAATGTTAGTACAACTTTACAAAATATGTCCCCAGGACATAAGCAGAATATTTGCACGAACTCGCCTTGTCTCAGAGGTTATTTACCATGCAAGTCATAGATAGTTGGTGGGTAAGTATATACACTTATTATGCAAATGTATGCATAGTGTGCATGGAATGCATATGATATAATGTGTCCTATATGTACAGACTTATTCTAAGGATATGGAGTAGGAGAACGAGATGCTTCATCGGTGGCTTGCGGACTTGGGCATGGATCCTTACAGTGTTGGTTCTTTATCTATCAGACCTCTAGATACTTATCATCATGATGACCATAGCAGAGGATGGATCCCATGGCTTGATAGTGGAGTCCATGATGATTGATTCTAGGCTATCTTCATCTCTGATTTGTAGTTATGTTTGACTACCTTCTTGTACTTATCTATTTCAAATTTCCCTTTCTTAAAATTAAACTTGGATGAATAGATGGTCCTAAGTAAATTTTTTTATGCCTTAACTTTTGCCTAAGCCACCCTTTCGGGTTTTCAACTTAGTAGGCATGCCCTAACGTTTGCCTAACTCGCCTTTTCGGGTTTTTAACTTAGTAGGCTTCTTATTTTTACTTTTCAAATATGGGTCATAATACAACCTATAGAGCCACCCAAATTTTCTAGATACAATAGGATTCAAGCTTTACATGATGAATCTCAGAGGAAGAAGAAATAAAGGCACGACTGAAGCAAAATGGTCTCATAAAGTTGATTTTAAGCTTTTATATTATGTTTTCCTTTCTGATACATATGCATTATAAATAAGATAGAATATGCAATGTCATAACAAAATTTCAAATTTAATAAGATTCATTAATTAGGGCCAAAATGAGTATATTTACTATATCACATGACATAACTCCTGTTATTAACTAGTCCTTTTGGATTTTCTAATTGAATATTTTTCACTCACATTTTATTTCCCTAAATTTTTCCTGACTAGCCCTTTGTGGGTTTTATAATCAGTGGGACCTTTTTCTTTTATTTATTCCTTAATTTTTGCTTGCCAGGCCATTGCAAGTTTCTAAACAATAGGAATGTCATAATTTTTGCTTAACTAGCCTTTTTAGGTTTTCTAATCAACGGAATTTTATTTTCTTTATACTACTTTTATTTATTTTTATAGATAGTATTTCTTAAGGCGATCCAAGTTAACAGGCTCCATGAACTCATTCCCTTCAAGATCAGATATCTTGGTGGCTCCCTTTGGTAGAACTTACTTGACTAAGTATGGTCCTTCCTAGTTTGGTTTGAACTTTCCTCTTAGATCGAACACCACTGCTCTGGATTGTTTTAGTACCATATTCCCAACTTTTATCTTCCCTAGCTTTACCTTCTTGTTAAATGCCCTTGTTATCCTCTTTTGGTATATCTAGGTATGAAATAAAGCATTCAACCTTTTCTCATCTAGAGACACCAGATGATCATATCTTTTCCATGCCCATTCACTCTCAGGCGTTTTGGCCTCCATAACTACTTTTAAATACTTGATCTTAGTTTCTATTGGCAAAACTACTTCACAGCCATACACCAAGGAGAACGGAGTTTGGCCTATGGCAGTTCTGGCTGTAGTTTTGTATCCCCAAAAGGCAAAGGGAAGAAACTCATACCAATCCTTGTAAGTTTTTACCATCTTAAAGAGCATTTTCTTAATATTTTTATTTGCTACTTCCACTCATCAGCCTGAGGTCAATATGATGAAGACTTATGATGCTCGATCCATACATCTGCAATAGCTCTGCCATTTATGCTTGAAACTGAACCCCATTGTTTGTCACTACATGATGTGGAACCCATATCTATAAATGAGATTCTTCTTGATAAATTGAGCCATCTTTTTTTGCCTTTAGAGCATTGAGAGACTCAGCCTCTGCCCATCTAGAGAAGTAATCAATTGCCACAACTATGTACTTATGCCCATTCGATATTGTTGGCCTTATTTTTGTTATGATATCAATCCCCCATGCCACAAAAGGCCAAGGAGATGATAAATTATTCAGCATCATTGGAGGAAGATGGTTAAGATTCTCGTAGATCAAACACTTATGGCATTGCCTTACTATCTTAATGCAATCTCTTTCCATGCTCATCCAATATTACCCTTGTCTGATTATCTTCTTTACTAGGATTATTCCATTTATATGAGAACCATAATCTCCCGTATGAATCTCCCTCATCACCTCTTCTACTTCATCTTTCTTGAGACATCTAAGTTGTATCTCATTCGGCATTCTCTTACACAACACCCAATCCTGACTTGCAAAATTATGTTCAAGCACACATAGGGCATATCTTTCTTTTGAAGTGGCCTCATATGGGTATTTTCCTTCCTCAATGAACCTATGAACATCATAAAACCATGGCTTCTCTTGAGGCCCTATCTGAATTACTATAATCTGCTCACCCCCATAATATGGAGCCTTTGATTTTATGATCACTAACGGCCTTATAGTCAACCTAGTCACACTATCCCACATTGAATAGAGTATTGCCAGTGCATCTGCCATCTGATTGTCATCTCATGATAGATGGATAAAGAGACACTTGGTGAAATTCTTTATTAAAGCTTTCAAACAGCAAACGTAGAGTTTTAGCTTTTCCTCTTTCACTTCCCATTCCTCATTAACTAATAACTCCTTAGCTCCAGTTACCATCGCTGCCTCTACTCCATGAATGCACACTTCATACTCAGCCATAATATTGGTTACTTTGAAATCCAGCTTCTTAACCATTGGTATGGTTTCTCCCTCTGGCATGATGAGGATCACTCCTAACCCGACACCTTTGTTATTTACTGCACCATCAAAATAAAGCTTCTATTCTCGATGCTCTACAATTGCTAGATTCTTATCTGGGAATTCTAGGCTCCGTTGTTCATCATCCTCTACTGCATATTGAGTTAGGAGTTCCACTATTGCCCTTCCCTTAATAATCTTCTTGGTAATATACTTTATATCAAATTCAGTAAGGAGAATGAGCCATCGCAACATCCTTCTGGTCAGAGCAGGTGCCTGCAGTAAGTATCTTAAGGGGTCTATTTTTGAAATGGCCTGAACCCTATAAGATTGAAAGAAATGCCTCAATTTCCTTGTTGCCTAGATCATTATCAAACATGTCTTCTCTTCTTGTGTTAACGTTGCCCCCATTTCCTTTTTGTCTAGAGCCAAATATAGGATTAAGGGTTTACCTAGCCTCAGTGGTTTAAGTACAGGTGGATTAGTGAGATACTCTTTTATCTTATTAGTAAGCCTTGTAATGAACCTACTAATATATTGTAACCTGCCTATGAACCCTCTCACATCTTTCTCTATCCTTGGTGCTGGCATTTCTTGAATGAATTTCACTTTATCTGGATCCACTTTGATTCCTCTACTATTGACTATATGCCTTAGTAACTTCCCTGAAGTAACTCTAAAAATGCATTTCTTCGGGTTGAGTCTTAAATTATACCTCTCAATGATGCCAAGAATTTCTCCAGTGCTTTAAAATGCCCTTCTCTTGTTTCCAACTTGACCATCATATCATCTACATATACTTCCACTTCCTTATGCATCATGTCATGGAAAAGAGTGGTGACTACCCTCTAATATATTGCACCTGCATTCTTCAACCCAAAAGGCATAACCTTATAGCAATATGTCCCCATTTCATGATGAAAATTGTCTTGATCTTATCCATAACTGCCATCATTATCTGATTATACTTAGAGAACCCATCCATGAAGGAGTACATCGCACTTGATGTCGCACTATCCACTATCACATCGATATGAGGTAAAGGCAAGTCATCCTTTGAACATGCTTTATTTAAATCCCTGAAATAAACACACATTTGCACCTTACCATCTTTCTTGGGTACTAGGACTATATTTGCTAGCCATTGTAGATAATCTACTACCTCTAAAAAATTGGCCTGAATGTGTTTAGCAATTTCTTCTCTTATCTTTTTAGTCCATTCTGGTCTCAGCCTGCACAATTTATGTTTAATTGGTTTTATTTTTGGATGAGTTAGAACATGATGCTTTGTAATGTCCCTGTCTAAACCTGCCATACCTTCATAGGTCCAAGCAAATATTACCTTTATTTTTGTTAGTAGTTTCTCAAAATTTTCCCTCTCTTCAAGAGTTACATCATGTGATATAAAAATGTTCTTTGGATTATCATTCGTGTCCATGTTAGATGAATCAAATTCAATTGAAGTAATGTCAAACATGCATAAATGATCAAAATTATAATGCACATAACTCTAAGGATGCACATCATACAAGTAAGCAAAACCAGTGTTCATATCATTGACTAAAGGAAAAACACAGTTTTTATCCTTATGGAGACCGGACATTATTACATTAGTTTCTTCATAAAAAACATTGTAAAGCTATCACTAATAAGAGTAACTAAGTCCTGGGGTGGCTCCTCTTCAGGTGGTAGACATAACAACATCCCCCATTCTTCCAACTACTTGCTTTGTCACTTCTTTTTTATTGCTCTTGACTAAGTTTTCCATAATCTAGTCCTGAAAAATCTCGAACCAGGAACATTTTTGCCAGCAACATTAATGGACTCCTTAGCGCCGAAATAGCACTTGCCCTCTCCTAGCTTGATGAAACCTCACTTAACTGCCTAACTCTCCCTAAGGGCTTATTTCTCTTGGCCTTCTCCTTCTTTCTCACCCTTCTACTAGTAGATCCTACTTCAACACACCCTAATCCTTTAGTGTCATTTTGAATCTTGAATTTTGGTAGCTTAGGACTTCGTTGCTCATTCTTGCATAGCCCATATCCAAGTTGGTAATTCATGCTCTCCATCATTTTTGCAACCCTTGGGTACATGTCAGTCTTGTCAAATATTCCAATAATTTGAAAATCATGAGGAACACACACTTGTTTTTGTTTTTCCAATATAGTGGCCATAACTGCATTGGTTCTTACTTCGATTGTCACTACATCTCCTTTATGAGGGAATTTTATCTTCTATTGCACAGTCGAGGGTACCCTTCTCAGAGCATGGAACCATGGCCTTCCCAATAATAAGGTATAAGTAACTAGTATATTGTCATGACCCAAAACAGGGGCCATGACCGGCGCTAGGGAACGGGAATTCTTTCAAATCCGAAACCCGTAGCAAGCCTAAAAATAAAATAAAACATGCAATAATAATAATAACAATATCAAATTTGCAGCGGAAATAAAAACCATAAATATAATTATAACATTTTCATCACTGGATTTAAATCAAATCAAATCTCATCTCATCACATATATATAAAATCTTTCAATACAAATCCAGTTTCAAATAATACAATATCTCACATAGATAAAATACATAAAATCCCACGATTTAATTCACAACTACTGCAGTGTCTAGATTATAAAAATAAGACTCAAGTAAGTACTTTATACAAAGAAGCCGGGGTGGAAGAAATCTGGCGTATAGGCCTGCTACTGAGGTCTGAAGATGTTGACTCTCCTGAAAAATTATCAATGGAGGGGAGTCAGACCTCACTGAGTGAATTACTATAATATATATACATGCATACTAAATGACAATGCATACAGTCACAGTATATATCTAATATGTATATATACAGGCAAATACACACAGATGCAGTAAAATCATTTTATATATTTCTATTGAAAATCACAGTTTATGAAGGATCACATAGAACCCTAGAATATCGCAACCTCAAAACAGTGTTAGACAGCACTCTAGCCATACAGGCTCACTAAATCCAAATATATCCGCTTAATCCATTTAGACAGTAGACTGGCCCTGAGACACTAAGTCAACCGAGCTCCAGCAGTCTGACTGCCAGTGTGATTGGCTCCGAGACACTTGGTCAACCGAGCTCCAGCAATCACACCCAAATCACATCACACATATCAATAATCACATTCAATCAATATCCATAAATAAGTTAGTAATATAGCCTAAATACTATAGGCATACCGGTACGTACTCGGTCCTAGTGCTGCCCACTAGGTAGCACGTTCTATCGATATCCTTCATTAATAAATATAAATCATTCATTCACAAAAATAAATGATGCATGAAGTTCAATAAAATATCAACATAAACCATATATATAGTAGAAATATACCAAAAGTAAACCAGGTATATTTCGAGTATATATACGTCAAATAAATCCAGTTAAATTACAAAATAAACTAAAGATACATTTGAAAACATTTTAAACACAGTTCATTAATAAAACATGCATATAATTTAATATATACAAAAAATACACCAAAAATATACTTAAATAAAATCACATTATTTATGCATTTTAATCAAAATAAAACATATATTTCTAAATCATGCATCCTAAAGCATATATATATAGTATAGTAACTCATCCTAGTGCGCTCCACGAGACGGGTCCGACGGGCCTGGACCACTAGCCCTCGGTCTTGGTGCAAATAAACAAACAAATAATGACAGACATTAGAATAAACCTAACAGAAAATCCTAGAATTCGATCTAGAGTATTAAACACAGAATTGATATCAGGGTTCGACCGGATATCACGTTTTACGAGAATTCTACCAAAAATCCGGCAGAACCTCCCCTGTAAAATGGACATCTCTCTACTCAAAAGAGTAGAGCCGACCCTACAAAGAAATACACTTCGAAAAACAAGCTCAACACTCAACCACAACCCCTCGGTCGGACTCCAGACTACAATCTACCGACCGGGGTCCACAAACACAGAACAATTCCAGAAATACCAAAAATATCCTTATAACATAGAAATACATTTTATATGTAGAAATTACATAATTAACCTTAAAACACTGTAAAAACCGATAAAAACTCATTTTATTAGAAAAACCGTATATTATATATATAATTGAAAATAATTTACGAAAAATAGTTTTAATTAGTTAAAAATACCAAATAATTTGTAGAAATCATTTTTATACCTTAAATAATTATTAAAACCAATTAAATTACATTTTTAGCCAATTTAGGGTAAAATTACCAAAATACCCCTATATATAAATATACTATAATTACTTCAAAAATTCACCAAAAATTATACAATTATCCAAAATTAATTTTCTCAACATATTTATCAATAATATCAATAATTAAACTCAATTAACCAATTAATTTCAATTAAAAACATAATTAACCCTAATTTCCCAAAATTACATAAACTTCAATAATTCAAAATAAATACATAGAAATTCATAAAAATTCCAAATAAATTCCTATAATTCATTTCAACACCTAATTTAACCATAAAACACAATTTCATAATTTAAATAATTAATTTCCAAAAATTAGAAAATAATATTAAAATATTCAAAAATACCCAAAAATCCAAAAAATCTCCAAAACTTCCACAAAAATTCATACATGAAGATAAACCTATTAGGATCAACATTTGTGAAGGGAGTTTTCATGAATCAATCAATTTGAAGCTCAAAAAATTTAAAAACCCTAATGTGACCGAATTGGAAAATTCGAAACCTAAGCAAATCTAGACCATTTAAGCTCAAACCAAAGCTAGAATCACACTCACCGGAGCTCAAGGAGAAGAAAGAGACCGGCGGTGTCAAAAATGGTGGCCGGAATCATCGTGATCGACGGTGAAGAGAAGTTCGGCTTCTCCGGCCAAAACCGACTTCCAGACACCAGAAACGGCTACCACAGGCGGCGGAAGAGGCTAGGGAAGGTGGTGGCACACCGAACGGCACTCCCACGACAAGGGAACGGCACGGAAGCGACCGGAACGGCGAGGGAAGCAAATCGGGGAAGAAGGAGGCACTCGGGGGCAAAATGGTAATTTTCCAAAAAAACTTGATTTTTGACATATTATATGTATATATATATACTTTATACTATATATTAAAATAATATTAAATTACACACATTAAATATACACCACACACATAAAATTTAATATTTTAATAATTTATACTAAATAAAAATAATTAAATAACAATAAAACTAATAAATAATTAATAAAATATTATGGTAATATTAAACCCTAATTAAATAAATAATTACATGTATACACAGTGTTTAATATTTTAAAATATGTATGAGTTCATGCAGGTCCGAAAATATATTTAAAATAATTAATAATAAATTATTTACGTGAAAATTTCCCCGAAAATGCAAGTCCCGGGAAAATTTTACGTAAAGCACTGTAAATAAGACACAGTAATTAAAATAGGTTTCAAATACATATTAACTCGTAAAAATATCGTAAGATATATATACAAAAATTATTAACATTGCATATCCCGATACAGTGTAAAAATATTTAAAAACACGGGATATTACAGTCTTCCCCCCTTACAAGAATTCGTCCCCAAATTCCAGAAAACATAATCAAGAAGGAAAGAGATACGGGTAAGAAGCTCGCATCTCAGCTTCAGTCTCCCACGTACGTTCCTTGACTCTATCGCTACGCCACAGAACCTTGACCATCGAAATCTGCTTCGATCGCAACTGTCGAACTTGATAATCTACGATCGCCACAGGTTCTTCCACAAACGTCAAATCTTCACTCACTTCTACACTGTCAGGCTGCAACACGTGAGAAGGGTCTGAGATATACTTCCTCAACATCGAGATATGAAATACTGGATGCACTTGTGACATACTCGGAGGCAAATCCAACCGATATGCAATAGTGCCAACTCTCTCCAGAATCTCAAACGGTCCGAGATATCTCGGTGCTAACTTACCCTTCCTGCCAAATCTCATCACACCCTTTATCGGAGATACTTTCAGAAAAATAAAATCTCCAACCTGAAACTCCACATCTCTGCGCCTAGGATCTGCATAACTCTTCTGTCTGCTAATTGCGGTCTCTAATCTTCGCTTAATCACGGTGACTTTCTCTATAGCATCCTGAACCATCTCAGGTCCAATCAAAGCTCTCTCACCAATCTCATCCCAACTCAGAGGGGATCTACACTTCATACCATATAACGCCTCATACGGTGCCATACTAATACTGCTATGGTAGCTGTTATTATATGCAAACTCAACGAGTGGAAAATAATCATCCCAGCTACCTCCCAAATCCAAGACACACATCCTCAACATATCTTCCAGTGTTTGGATCATCCTCTCAGACTAACCATCTGTCTGAGGATGAAAAGCAGTACTGAAATCCAACCTAGTGCCCATCGCTTCCTGTAACTTCTGCCAAAAACGAGAAGTAACACCGAACCTCTATCTGACACAATGGACATAGGTACTCCATGAAGGCATACGATATGCTTCACATACAACTTCGCCAATCTAGCAACTGAATAAGTGGCTTTCACTGGCAAGAAATGTGCAGACTTCGTCAATCTATCTACAATCACCCAGATGGAATCATATCCATCCTTTGAACGAGGTAAACCGACCACAAAATCCATAGCTATCCTTTCCCACTTCCACTCAGGAATAGGAAGAGGCTGAAGCTTCCCAGAAGACTTCTGATGTTCGGCTTTCACTTGCTGACACGTCAAGCACTTAGCAACATAATCAGCGACATCCTTTTTTAATCCGTCCCACCAGTATAAATCTTTGATACTGTGGTACATCTTAGTAACACCCGGATGTACGCTGTAGGTTGTAGAATGTGCTTCCTCTAAAATCTCCTCTCTCAAGTCATCCACATCAGGAACACACAATCTACCACTGATCCACAACACACCATCATCATCAAGTATGAAATTAGTGAACTTCCCTGCTCTGACATTCTCTGCAAGCTCTTCCAGAATAGGATCTCGGGTCTGAGCTACTTTAATTCTATCCCTAAGTACAGATCGTACTTTAAACTGAGCTAACAGTCCACCTGATCTACTGATCTTCATTATCAGACCTTGATCCACCATCAGATGCAACTCCTGGATCAATGGTCTCCTCTCAACACTGATGTGAGCAAGACTGCCTGAGGACTTCCTACTCAAGGCATCTGCTACTACATTAGCTTTACCCGGATGATATAAGATCTCGCAATCATAATCCTTCAACAGTTCCAACCATCTTCTCTGCTTCAAATTCAAATCTCTTTGCTGAAAAATGTACTTAAGGCTCTTGTGATCAGTGAATATCTCACAAGTCACCCCGTACAGATAATGTCTCCAAATCTTCGAAACAAAGATCACTGTAGCCATCTCAAGATCATGTGTAGGATAGTTCTGCTCATGCTTCTTCAACTGCCTCGAAGCATAGGCTATCACCCTTCCATTCTGCATCAATACATAACCAAGACCAATTCTAGAGGCATCACAGTAAACTGTGAACTTATCCACACTATTAGGCAAAGCTAACACTGGTGTTGTGGTCAACTTCTCCTTCAACAACTGAAAACTATTCTCACAAGCTTCTGACCACTCAAATCTAACATTCTTCTGAGTCAAGCGAGTCATAGGGGCTG
This sequence comes from Mallotus nudiflorus, assembly GCA_947683625.1. Taxonomy (NCBI): domain Eukaryota; kingdom Viridiplantae; phylum Streptophyta; class Magnoliopsida; order Malpighiales; family Euphorbiaceae; genus Mallotus; species Mallotus nudiflorus. The sequence goes on from CANTUR010001431.1 coordinate 87,593, forward strand.
CTATCCTAGAAAAATCCTGCACAAACAGCCTATAATACCCGGCTAAACCCAGAAAACTCCGAATCTCTGTAACAGAAGTAGGTCTAGGCCACTCAGATACTGCCTCAATCTTCTGTGGATCAACCTGAATACCTTCTTTAAACACTACGTGTCCAAGAAAAGAAACACTCTCCATCCATAAATCACACTTAGAGAATTTAGCATAAAGCTGATGATCTCTCAGAGTCTGTAGTACAATCTTCAAGTGATATACATGCTCCTCCATACTCCTTGAATATACCAGTATATCATCAATGAAGACTACTACAAACTGATCCACATATGGTCTGAATACCCTATTCATCAGGTCCATAAAAGCTACTGGTGCATTAGTCAAACCAAAAGACATCATCAGAAACTCATAATGGCCATATCGAGTGCGGAACGCTATCTTAGGAATATCGGCTTCACTAATCCGCAGCTGATGATAACCCGACCTCAAGTCAACCTTAGAAAAGAACTATGCACCCTGTAGCTGGTCAAACAAGTCATCTATCCTCGAGAGAGGATACTTGTTCTTCACTGTCACCTTATTCAGCTCTCTATAGTCAATGCACAATCTCAGGGTACCATCCTTCTTCTTCACAAACAGGACTGGTGCACCCCAAGGAGAAACACTAGGTCTAATGAAACCTTTATCCAACAACTCTTGCAACTGTTCCTTCAACTCTTTCAACTCTGCAAGAGCCATTCTATAGGGTGGCATAGATATAGGAGTAGTACCTGGAACCACATCTATACAGAACTCAATCTCTCTATGAGGTGGTAAACCTGGCAACTCCTCGGGAAAAACATCAGGAAACTCACAAGCAACAGGAACATTTGTGAGTAACAACTTCTCCACTGACGTATCCCTGACCAATGCCAAATATCCCTGACAACCTTTCCTCAACAACTTCCTAGTCGTAATAGCAGAAATAAGATTCTGAGGTGCTGAACTCTTATCACCCATAAACTTAAAATCTTCTTCACCAGGAATTCTGAACGTCACCTCCTTATTCCTATAATCTACCACGGCATAGTGCTGAGATAACCAATTCATTCCCAGAATGACATCAAACTCCATCACATCTAACAAAATCATATCAGCGGGTAATTCTTTATCTCCCACGAGAACTGGATAACCAGAAAGAACAATATCAGTGTCCAAGGAATCACTCAGAGGAGTGGCAACAGACAAAGGAAAAGCCATCCTCGAAGCTTGCCAACAAGATTTAGAAGCAAAAACAGGAGAAACAAATGAATGTGTGGCACCCGGATCAAACAAAACCCATGCATCCAGGTAACAAACAGAAACAATACCTGCCACGACTGCATTAGATGCATGAGCATCCTGCTGAGTGAGATGGAAGACTCTGGCCTGACCTCGACCTCCCTGTTGACTGGTTGAAGCCTCGCCAACACCTCTGGTACCTCCTCTAGTACCTCTACCATGACTCTGCTGTGGAACAAACTGAGTGGAACTCTGATGCTGAGCTGGTGGCAACTGAAATGGCACGGGTGCAACACTAGCAATCGACTGCTGTGGGAATCGCGGAATCTGCGGCTGCTGATACATGGAATAAGGACACGATCTGGCAAAATGTCCTGTCTGCCCGCATCTGAAGCATGTCAGTGGTGTCAGATAACACGGTCCCTGATGGACTCTACCGCAAGTCTGGCAAACACTGGCTGCTGATCCAGAACTACGACCACTGCTGTTGCTCGAAGCACCTGACCCAAATCTGAACGATCTATGCTGACCTCCACGACCATGTCTACTGCTCCGATGCACTCGCTGCTACTGTCTCTGACTCTGCTAAGTCGGACCTCGCTGCTGACTACTCGAACCAACATGAAAACTTGAATATGGAGTAGCCTGCAATCCACTCGACTGAACTCCTAGCTGGTAATAATCAGGCATCGCTCCCTGCCTAACTAGTCTCAGCTCAATCTCCTTGGTCAACTCAATCACAGACTCCATAGTAAGGCCTGCTGTAGGCATACCAGCAAAAGCAGAACCTAAACCAGTGACATATGTAGTAATCGCGAAATACTGATCTCGTATTAGATCCTCAGCATATCTAGTATACTCCTCTACAGATCGATCTCCACGAGAAATACTGGTCAAACGAAGATGATAGCTCAAACGAAGAGGCTCTGGACAAAATCTCCTCATAAACCGCTCTCGGAACTGAGCCCAGGTCATCGTCATCATATAAGGCTGGATCATCTGAACGAACCAATCTAAGGCTAGTCCCTCGATAGACAACTTAACGATCATGATCCGCTGGTACTCGGTATGAGCAGTCCGAGTCCTAGTCTCAATCGCATGTAGAAAATTTAACGGATCGGAAGTACCATCCAACGTAATCCTGCCAACTCGGGCATAGAACAAAGCTGCCTCAAGATCATACATACCCTGCTGATAGGCAGGCTGAACAGGCGGAACAACTAGAGGAACAGGAACATCAAACTCAGGCTCAACAGGCTCCTCGTCCTATAACTCTCTCTGCCTACGGCGACCTGTCGCTCCTCGAGGTCTACCTCTACCACGACCTCTACGTCTAACTGGCTGCTCAGGAGGTAAAACCTTGTCCTGAAAAGACTTATCATCCTCGGCCTCAACGACCGGTGGAGCGACATGCGCTCGCCTCCTCATACTAAAAAGACAAATGGAAAGATTCAGACAAAACAGACAATGAAGGAATAACGCAGAAAACTAAGCAAGGAATACTTATCAAGACATACTCGAACCTAATTCACTGCAGTAGTTCAACAGAAAACACAATTCAAAAACTAGGGCCACTACTCACACAACTAAGCCCTGACATAGAACTCCGCTCTGATACCAACTTTGTCATGACCCAAAACAGGGGCCATGACCGGCGCTAGGGAACGGGAATTCTTTTGAATCCGGAACCCGTAGCAAGCCTAAAAATAAAATAAAACATGCAATAATAATAATAACAATATCAAATTTACAACGGAAATAAAAACCATAAATATAATAATAACATTTTCATCACTGGATTTAAATCAAATCTCATCTCATCACATATATATAAAATCTTTCAATACAAATCCAGTTTCAAATAATACAATATCTCACATAGATAAAATACATAAAATCCCACGATTTAATTCACAACTACTGCAGTGTCTAGATTATAAAAATAAGACTCAAGTAAGTAGTTTACACAAAGAAGCCGGGGCGGAAGAAATCCGGCGTATAGGCCTGCTACTGAGGTCTGAAGATGTTGACTCTCCTGAAAAATTATAAACGGAGGGGAGTCAGACCTCACTGAGTGAATTACTATAATATATATACATGCATACTAAATGACAATGCATACAGTCACAGTATATATCTAATATGTATATATACAGGCAAATACACATAGATGCAGTAAAATCATTTTATATATTTCTATTGAAAATCACAGTTTATGAAGGATCACATAGAACCCTAGAATATCGCAACCTCGAAACAGTGTTAGACAACACTCTAGCCATACAGGCTCACTAAATCCAAATATATCCGCTTAATCCATTTAGACAGGAGACTAGCCCCGAGACACTAAGTCAACCGAGCTCTAGCAGTCTGATTGCCAGTGTGATTGGCCCCGAGACACTTGGTCAACCGAGCTCCAACAATCACACCCAAATCACATCACACATATCAATAATCACATTCAATCAATATCCATAAATAAGTTAGTAATATAGCCTAAATACTATAGGTGTACCGGTACGTACTCGGTCCTAGTGCTGCCCACTAGGTAGCACGTTCTATCGAAATCCTTCATTAATAAATATAAATCATTCATTCACAAAAATAAATGATGTATGAAGTTCAATAAAATATCAACATAAACCATATATATAGTAGAAATATACCAAAAGTAAACCAGGTATATTTCGAGTATATATACGTCAAATAAATCCAGTTAAATTACAAAATAAACTAAAGATACATTTGAAAACATTTTAAACACAGTTCATTAATAAAACATGCATATAATTTAATATATACCAAAAATACACCAAAAATATACTTAAATACGAATCACATTATTTATGCATTTTAATCAAAATAAAACATATATTTCTAAATCATGCATCCTAAAGCATATATATATAGTATAGTAACTCACCCTAGTGCGCTCCACGAGACGGGTCCGACGGGCCTGGACCACTAGCCCTCGGTCTCGGCGCAACTAAACAAACAAATAATGACAGACATTAGAATAAACCTAACAGAAAATCCTAGAATTTGATCTAGAGTATTAAACACATAATTGATATCAGGGTTCGACCGGATATCACATTTTATGAGAATTCTACTGAAAATCTGACAGAACCTCCCATGTAAAATGGACATCTCTCTACTCAAAAGAGTAGAGCCGACCCTGCAAAGAAATACACTTCGAAAAACAAGCTCAACACTCAACCACAACCCCTCGGTCGGACTCCAGACTACAGTCTACCGATCGGGGTCCACAAACACAGAACAATTCCAGAAATACCAAAAATATCCTTATAACATAGAAATACATTTTATACGTAGAAATTACATAATTAACCTTAAAACACTGTAAAAACCGATAAAAACTCATTTTATTAGAAAAACCGTATATTATATATATAATTGAAAATAATTTACGAAAAATAGTTTTAATTAGTTAAAAATACCAAATAATTTGTAGAAATCATTTTTATACCTTAAATAACTATTAAAACCAATTAAATTACATTTTTAGCCAATTTAGGGTAAAATTACCAAAATACCCCTATATATATATAAATATACTATAATTACTTCAAAAATTCACCAAAAATTATAAAATTATCCAAAATTAATTTTCTCAACATATTTATCAATAATATCAATAATTAAACTCAATTAACCAATTAATTTCAATTAAAAACATAATTAACCCTAATTTCCCAAAATTACATAAACTTCAATAATTCAAAATAAATACATAGAAATTCAAAAAAATTCCAAATAAATTCCTATAATTCATTTCAACACCTAATTTAACCATAAAACACAATTTCATAATTTAAATAATCAATTTCCAAAAATTAGAAAATAATATTAAAATATTCAAAAATACCCAAAAATCCAAAAAATCTCCAAAAATTCCACAAAAATTCGTAAATGAAGAAGCTACTAGGATCAACATTTGTGAAGGGAGTTTTCATGAATCAATCAATTTGAAGCTCAAAAAATTCAAAAACCCTAATGTGACCGAATTGGAAAATTCGAAACTTAAGCAAATCTAGACCATTTAAGCTCAAACCAAAGCTAGAATCACACTCACTGGAGCTCAAGGAGAAGAAAGAGACCGACGGTGTCAAAAATGGTGGCCGGAATCATCGTGATCGACGGTGAAGAGAAGTTCAGCTTCTCCGGCCAAAACCGACTTCCAGACGCCGGAAACGGCTACCACAGGTGGCGGAAGAGGCTAGGGAAGGTGGTGGCACACCGGACGGCACTCCCACGGCAAGGGAACGGCACGGCAGCGACCGAAACGGCGAGGGAAGCAAATCGGGGAAGAAGGAGGCACTCGGGGGTAAAATGGTAATTTTCTAAAAAAACTTGATTTTTGACATATTATATGTATATATATATACTTTATACTATATATTAAAATAATATTAAATTACACACATTAAATATACACCACACACATAAAATTTAATATTTTAATAATTTATACTAAATAAAAATAATTAAATAACAATAAAACTAATAAATAATTAATAAAATATTAGGGTAATATTAAACCCTAATTAAATAAATAATTACATGTATACACGGTGTTTAATATTTTAAAATATGTATGAGTTCATGCAGGTCCGAAAATATATTTAAAATAATTAATAATAAATTATTTACGTGAAAATTTCCCCAAAAATGCAAGTCCCGGGAAAATTTTACGTAAAGCACTGTAAGTAAGACACAGTAATTAAAATAGATTTTAAATACATATCAACTCGTAAAAATATCGTAAGATATATATACAAAAATTATTAACACTGCATATCCCGATACAGTGTAAAAATATTTAAAAACACGGGATATTACATATATCCAGCATGGTGAACTCAATGGTTAATTCCACAGGTCTTGTTTTAACCAGAGCTTGTAATGTCCCCTCCACATTCCTAGTGCTGTCATCATAGGCTCTGCTTATGAGGTTTGAATTTGTCAAGTCTTCAGCTTTTAAATCTAAGTTAGGCAAGATCTTTGATGGACATACATTAATGGCAAAACCATCATCAACCATTACAAAGTTGGTTCTTTTCCCTTTTACTTCAGTTAGGATAAATAATGCCTTATTATGATTTTTTCCTTCCAAAGGCAGGACATCATCTAAGAAGGTTATCACCCTGTGTTTCTTTTCCATAACCTTTGCTACTATAGCCTTGGGTGTGGCTATTGTTTCAATGTTCATGTTCGATAGAGCTTTCACCAAAGCTCTTTTATGGCTGCCTGAGTGCATTAGTAGTTCCTAAATACTAACATTTGCCTTAGCCTTCATCAGTTGTTCTAGAATCAGGTCTTATTTTTCCCCTTCTTTTATTTCTACATCATTTGTCTCTTCTCTTTTTGCAACTCTCTCAATCTTCTTTTCTGCTACCTCGTAATTCCTCCCACTTCTAGTGTCACAACCCAAATCAGGAGTTATAATCGACGCTAGGGAACAAGAATTCTTTTGAATCTAGAACCCATATCAAGCCTTAAAAATAAAAACATATGCAATAAATAAATAAAGATATGTCAGAATTAAAACTTTAATCAATATAAAAATAAATACTTAAATGTCATATCATAATAAAAATATTCATATAACATTCTGAATATAAAAATCTCAAAACCAACCAAAACAACACACTGCTACTGCAGTCTATAGAGTACGATAAGAGATCAGATAATAAATTTAGATAGTCTAGCTGGGGCTGAAGAAGACAGGCGAAGAGGTTTACTACTGAGGTCTGACGACGAGGAATCTCCTAAAAAAAATATATTGAGGGGATCAAACCTCACTAAGTGAATTATTATAATATATATACATGCAACCTAAAGTGATATGCAGTCAAGCTTCATTATAATAATATACATATACACGCAATTCACACAGATGCTAAAATCCATTTTTATATATATAATAAATGCAGAAAAATATTTATTTAAATGAAGGATCAAATAGAACTCTAATATATTTGCAACCTCAATCAATAAATCAATAGACAACTAGCTTATCAAAAACTCCAAGTATTCATTTATCCAACTCAAGGTAGTAGATTGGCCCCAGGTACACTAGGTAAATCGAGGATTTGCAATCTCACTACCGGTATGACTAGCCTTGAGTACACTAGGTCAACCGAGGATCCACAGTCAGCCTTTCCAATAACCAACATCTTAATAAATAAATATCAAAATTTCAACCTAATTCTACCGTACTGTTATGCAACAGTCCTAGCGTAGCCCACTAGGTAGCATGTTCTATTGATATCCTTCAATAAATCATATATTTAATATAAAATAATAAATGCATAATTAAAATATAATGGCATTCATTATAGAAGAATATACCAGAAATATACCGAACATATAGGCTGAGTATATGTCAAAATATACTGAATATATACTAAAACATGCTAACATATATACGCCATATATATACTAAATATATACAAAAAAACATACCAAGCATATACGTCACATATATAAAAAAATATACTTATTCATTTAATGAAATAATTCATATTTAAATACATAATGAAAATATGAATGCTCATAATCATGTATCTACATGCAATGTATATATAAAATAATAACTCACAAGTTTGCACTCTTTGAGACAGACTCGATGGGCCTGGTCCGATAGGCCTTGGTTTCAATGGAACTAGAACAATAAATAAATAATAAAAATATCAGAATAAATTCTTAACTTATACTTCTAGGAATTCTAAAGGAAGACTCGATCTAGACATGATTTGACCACAAAACTAAAAACTCAGGATCAACTTGACGTTAAGTTTTACAAGAATTCTACCGAAAAATTGATGGAGTCTCCTCTATAAAATAGACACCACTCTACAGAAAGTAGAGCCGATCCTACAAGCAAACACACTTTTAATGACTAAAAGCTCAACACCTCGGGTTAGGACCCCGAACTACAAAATTCCCAACCGAGGTTCACAATTCACAATGAAATAAATAGTAAATAATAAATATAATAAAAATCACTAAATTCCATAAATATCAATAAAATACCAAAATACAATTTATTTAAATAACAAAAACATTAAATATAATTATTTTCACATTAACTAAATAAAATCTCAAATAAATTATATAATATTAATAAAAATCCAAATTTTCAAATATTCGACATAAAATAGTAAAATTTACAATTAATTACTTAAATAGTCCAAATAAAATAAAAAGTTAAAATAGACATAAACTAAACTTAAAGATAACTCACAATTCGGACGTTGTAAGCTTAAACCGACTTGAGAATCGAGAAGTACACGTTGAGAGGAGTCTAACAAGCCCAAAAACTTGAGTTAAAATAACCAAAAATCCATTAGAGTACTGTAACAAGCTCACAGTTTCTTGCAAAAATCTAATGATCGGAGGCTTCTGGTGGTAACGAGAAGGTGAGAGGAGGAAGTGGCAAACTTGGTAGTGGTCCGTGGTGGCTAATGACATGCTGGTGAAGCTCATGTGGTGTCGACAATGGAGGATGCAGGGGAAAGAAAAGAAGAAAAAGAAGAAGAAAAAAGAGAAGGTAGGGTTGGGTGTTGACCCATTTTTTAAGCTAACCTACCTATATATATATATATATATATATATATATATATATATATATATATATATATATATATATATATATATATATATATATGCAGGGGAAAGAAAAGAAGAAAAAGAAGAAGAAAAAAGAGAAGGTAGGGTTGGGAGTTGACCTGTTTTTTAAGCTAACCTACCTACATATATATATATATATATATAAAATCATGAGATGGTGAGGTTGACTCAAGTTAAGACACAATAATATACAAACTCAAAATTAACACAAACCGATGTCACGTTTTACGAGAAATCTATCAAAAATTTGGTAGATTCTCCTCTATAAAATGGACATCTCTCTACTAAAATAGAGTCATTTCTGCATAAAAACAATACTTCTAATAGTCTCACAACTCAACAACTTGAGTTGGGCCTCATACCACACTTATGTCCAACCGAGAACCGCAATTCATAACATATAATAAAATAATATAATTTATCTCAAATTACTAATAATTTATAAGAATTTAGTTAACTAATGGAAATTAATTAATTTATATAAAATAAAAATATAAGGGAAATTTATTTTTCAAGTAATTAATAAAATCTCTAATTTATAAGAAAATCTCCTTAATGAAATCTATTTTCCATTTTTTACTACTAAATTGGCATAAATTATAAATAGCTATATAAATTACTCAAATAATTCATAAAAATCATAAAAAAATAATAAATAATTCATTTAAGCTTAAAAATAATAAATAAATTCATTATTAATTTATTTTCCCAAAATTACTAATAGTTAACTAATAATTGAAAAATTATTTTATAACATATTTTTACACTTTTATTATTTAAAAATGGTCTAAAACAGCATAATTAACAGCAAATTTAATTAAAATTAAATAATTACAAATTCCTAACATTTTATCAAAAATACATATTTATACATAAAAAATCATATCTCAAATTCTAAACATAATTTCACAAAACTTTCTTCACAAAGTTTGATCCATATAATATATAGAATTTATTAAAAATATATAAAAAAAAATCAAGTTTGGAACGGTAATGTAAACAATAACCCGAACCCGAAAAATTCAAAAAAATAAATAAAAATCATAATTAGCAAGCTTTCAATCTCCAAACCATTTCAACAAATAACAACTATATCTAATTAAATCGAATTAAAGCTTAATTTAACAAAATACCTAAAAATTGAATTACCTAAAATTGATGTTGCTCCCAGCACGGATCAAAGTAATTGATGGAGGGGTTTAGAAGCCTAGAGGGAGAGGAGTCATTTGAGACCAACGACGGTGGCTAGAGTGGTTGGAATTAACATCGATAATGTTAGTTCCTTCTGACAAGGAAAGGAACCCAAGGAAGAAAGAGAAAAGAGAGGGAGGGGAAGTGTCGCCGGGGAGGAGGAGCAACTGGGGGAGGCGTCTAGTGGCGATTTGGCGGTGGCTGGGCAGTGGGGTGGCGTCGAGTGTTGCGTGGGGAAGAAGAGGAAAGAAGAGAAGAGAAAAGAAAGAAAAGGAGGTAGAGAGAAGAAAAAAAAAGTTTATATATATTTATTATTTATAATATAGTACAAAAGTACAAAATAATTATTTTAAAAATAGTAATATCTTCCCTTTATTTAAACATACACATATACATACACACTCTAAAGAATTAATTCAATTTACTAAAATTACACAAATATTAATAATCTCATAAATAATCAAATAATAATTAGCACTAATTAATTAAACTTAATAATTCACATTTAATATTAATAATTAAAAATTCAAGTATTTACATTAACATTCTTTTTTTTTTTTACTTTGTGGTACCTATATTACTTTTTCAATTTTTCACAAGTAAAAAATAAATTCATTTCTTCCAATTTCTAATATTTAAAAATATAAAATTAAAATTATATATATATATATATATATATATATATATATATATATATACATTTTCAAATTTTAAAAAATAAAAAATAAACATTAAGGTATGAAAGAGATTTTAGTATACTGGCTACATTTCATAAAATTTTGGATTTTATATATTTTTAACAAAAATTATATTTCACTATGATTAAAAGGTAATATGATAAAAAAGCATTTCTAAATTTTTATTTTTTAATTCAATAAATTTTATATTTTGTATTTTAATAACATTTTTGTCAATTTATTGTAAATATTAATTTTTCTATTTAGGTCATCCATAATTAAAATTTTCACTTAAATTATTATGATTAAGTTTTTATACTATAAGTTTTAAATAATTTTTAAAATTTTGATAAGTGATGATTGTAAGCGAAAAAACTGACAATTCGGAAAGGGCTTACCAAATAAGTTATTAAAAATTAATAAGAAATTTTTATCATAATGTCTTTTATTACCATAATATTTTTTTTAAAAAAGAAACATAGCTTATGTTGAAAATTGAATGCATATAATTTGAAATAGTATGAAAACAAGTAGTGCGAGTGTGCGTGCGTGTGTATACACAGGAAGGAGGAGGGACATACAAACATATAGAATAGTTCACATTGTTTATTATATAAAAGTTGAATAACTTAGTAAATTATTCAAAAAAATTAAATTAAACTAATTACAATTACAATTATAGTTAAATTTAAATCGTATTTCCTATTTTGATTTGATTATTTCTATTTTATATGATATAAATATAAATTAATTAATGTCATGTACCGAACCCAAAGGGCACGTGATTGGTATTAGAAAATGAAAAAATATAAAGTTACCGAAATCCATAGTAAACCTTAAAGAAAAATTAAATAAAACAAGAAGAATTTAAACAAGACTATAAATAACAATTCAAAACAAAACTCAATACTTATATAAAATCAATATGTATCATCATACATAAAATATTGCCACAAATGTTAATACAATATAATTCCATAATACAAGTGTAATATCCCGAGTTTTTCAATAATTTTAAACTACATCGAGATATGCAGTGTTAATAATTTTAATATATATATTTGATTATTTAATTAGTTTTTTATTTATTAAAATTATCTTTAATTATTTTAAATTTTCTACGTACAATTTTCCCGATATTCATATTTTTTGAAAAATAAAACCTAAATAATTATTTATTTATTTACGTTAGATCATTTTATTTAATTGCATGATTTCATGCATGACCATAATTGTGCATATATATATATATAATAAAACATTTTTAAGGTTTATTATTTAACTATATATATATATAATTTTTTTATTATTATTTTTATATGAGTTATATATGTATATGTATACGTATAGATACATATTTATTAATGTGTGGTGTGGAATTATTTTAAATATAATATTGGTATATTTTAATATTAGGTGTTAAAGTTTTATTATATATATATAAACTTATCAAATTTACGATTTGTGCCATCCCCCTCTAACCTCCATTCCCGACGTCCTTCTCCCATTCATTCACTGTGCTACGCCGATCTCCTCCGTTCAGTGTGCCTGCCGGCATGCTGCCACTTTCCTTAGTTGCTCCGCCACCTCTTCCACCCATTTTCGGCATTGTTTGGTTGGAAACCCGAGAATCATCACCAACTCCTTTCTCCTTTGTCCGACCACCATTCTTGATGATTCTGGTGTGTTTTTGCTCCTAGAACTCCCTAGAAGTCGATTCTAAGCTTTTGGAAGCTTGCAAAATTGTTTTGGTAAGGATTTAAGCTTGGTTTTGAATTCGGCTTCTTTGGATTTTTGATTTTTTTAGCTTCAATTTTAATGATTCAAGCAAACTTCCTTCACAAAGATTGATCCTAGTAGCTCAATCTATATGTGGTAATTTTTGTGGAATTTTTGGAATTTATTTTGATTTTTGTGAATTTTTTATTATTTTATTAATATTTTCTAATTTTCTAAAATTAATTAATTAAATTATAAAATTGTGTTTTATGGTGATTATAGGTGTTGAAATTAATTTTATAAATTAATTTTTAATTTTTGTGAATTTTATGTATTTATTTTGGAATTTATTTAGTTTATGTAATTTTTAGAAAATTAGGTTAATTATATATTTTATTGGAATTAATTGGTTAATTGAGTATATTTGTTGATATTATTGAATTATATGTTGAGAAATTAATTTTTGAGTAATTATATTATTTTTAATGAATTTTTGAATAATTATAGTGAATTTATATAACTAGGGGTATTTTGGTAATTTGACACTAAATTGGCTAAAAATATAATTAAATTGGTTTTAATAGTTATTTGAGGTATAAAAATGATTTCTACAAATTATTTAGTATTTTTAACTAATTAAAACTATTTTTCGTAAATTATTTTTAAATTATATATAATACACTATTTTTTTAAATAAATGAGTTTTTATCGGTTTTTAATATGTTTTAGGGTTAATTGCGTAATTTGGAGTTTTAAAATGTATTTTGGTCAATATTTATAAATTTATAAAGAATTATCGATTTTTGATAATATTTTATTAAAATTAAGGTTTTTATGTAATTGTTGGTGAAATAATTATTTTCAGCGTTTTAAATATTTGAATTGCTATATTTTGAGTATTAAAGGGTATTTTTGGTATTTTTGAAATTTTCATGTATTCTATGTTTATTTCGTGAATTGTGAACCTCGGTCGGTAGAATTGTATTTTGGGAGTCCGACCGAGGGGTTGTGATTGTGTATTTTCGAAGTATGTTTTTTGTGGATCGACCTTACTTTTGTAGGTAGATGTTCGTTTTACAGAGGAGACTCTGCCTAAATTTCAGTAGATTTCTCGTAAAATATGACAACCGGTCCGAGTCTAGTTTTGAATTCTTGATTGAATTTGTCTATAGTAATCCTAGAAGTATAGAGTTAGAAGTTTATTCTGATGGTTGTTATTATTTTATTTTTCTAGCTGCACCGAGACTGAGGCCTAATGGATCAGTCCCATTGAGTTTGTCTTGTAGAGCGCTAACATGTGAGTTATTATACTGTATATATATGCATTGCATATAGGATGCATCACTTAGGGTTTATTTGTAAATATATGTAAACCTTAAATGCATGTTTTAATACATACATACATATATATATATATATATATATGTTTTAAATGAATATTTGTGCATAATTGTTTTATTAAATGATTTGTGTAATTAGGGTATATCTTTTGTATATTTAAATATATTTTTAAGTAAATGCATGTTATATTATTGATACACACTTAATTGTTTTTTACTATATTAATGGTTTACCTTTAGTATATTTCATACATTATTTGACTTATATATATATATCCCGAAATATACTAGGTATATTTTAGGTATACTTTTGGTATATATATATATATAGTTGATTTTATTATTATGAAAATCATTCCATATTAATTATTTTCAGAATGAATGATTTATTTTAAGTGAAGGATATCAATAGAACGTGCTTCCTAGTGGGCAGTACTAGGATCGTGTACGTACCGGTGTGATAGATAAGGGTTGAGTGAGAATTAATGGTGGTGATTATAATTGATTTGATTGATTTGACTAAGATTAATGGTATGTTAGATAGTGTGATTGCGGGGCCAATCACATTGACAGTTAGACTTGTGGAGCTCGGTTGAATTAGTGTCTCAGGGCCAGTCTACTGTCCATAGTGGAATGAATGATCTATTGGGTTGATTGAGATGTGAGGTGATAGATAGTGTGATTGCTGGAGCTCGGTTGACTAAGTGTCTTGAGGCCAATCACACTAACAGCCAGACTGCTGGAGCTCAGTCGACTTAGTGTCTCGGGGCTAGTCTGCTATCCAGATTGGAATAAGTATTCTATTTGGAATCAAGTGAGACTGTATGGCTAGAGTGATGATGGGGTTGTTGAGGTTACTATTATTAGGGTTCTATGGATCCTTCATGAATTTAATTAAACGTTTTCTACATTTAGTACATTTATAAAAGCAGAGTTTGGCATTCGTGTGAATTGTGTGTATATACATATATATATAATAATGCCTGATTATTATGGTTTAGATTGCATGTATATATAGTATAATAATTCACTCAGTGAGGTTTGACCCCCCCTCAATTATTTTTTTCAGGAGATCCTATATCGTCAGATCTTAGTAGTAGAGTTCCTCGTCGGTGTTCTTCCGTCCCGACTATTTTATACAAATGCATATTTTGAACTTTGATTTATATTCTAGAAACTGTAGTAGTAGTGTTATTGTATCGGAAGAGTATTATATTATTTGATATTATATACTCTGAAACTTTGTATTTGAACACTGTACGATTATGTATTTATGTATAAAAGGATTTGGAGTATTTATGTTATATATTGATTCCAAAAATTTTAATTATGTCGTACTTTTATTTAATTATTGCATGATTTTATTTTCTTAGGCTTGCTACGGGTTCCGGATTCAAAAAAATTCTTGTTCCCTAGTACCGGTCATGACTCCTAGTTTAGGTCGTGACAACAAGATGTTCAGAAAATTCAACTACTACCAGAATGTTCTAGAATGCTAATACAAATACATATATCAAGTCGACCTACACAATAATACTGGAGAAGAAGAAACTCGGCATAGAGGAACATGTCAAATCTCGAACTCCCAAACTCCTGAAAAAAAAAAATATTGAAAGGAGTCAAATCTCACCAAGTAAGTTAATAAAAAGAATTGTATAGTTTTAAAATCCCCATCTTAAAATATTAATAATAAAAATAAATTTTTGTTATTGTTAGGAATAATGATAATATAATTAAAATGTCATTTTAAAACACCCGAATACCCAAGCTCATAATAAAAATATGGAGAATTTACAACAAAACCTCTTCAAAATAATATATTATTTATTTAATAATTTATAAGTGAAAAATCTTGATAGAACCCTAAACCATAAATCTACTAGCCATTTGGCTCATTTAAATTCATAAGACTACCGGTCCCAGAGAGTAAAGGCATCAATTGAGGCACCTGCCATAGTCATTCACTTAATCTAAAGTTTTACTGGCGGTCCCCAAGAGCAAAGACATCCATCGAGGCATTAGCCCTAGTAAACAAATATAACAACACCAAAATAATCATTGGAGGTCCCTGAGAGCTAAGGCATCCATTGAGGCACCTGTCCAGTTGACCAATCAAAATTTTTGGATCCATCACTCAATCTCTACCAATGTGCACACGGTCCTGACAAAACCTGTCAGGTAGCCCATTCTACAAGCATTTTTCAAAACTAATTTATTAATTAAGAAACTATAGCACAAATTTAAGAAAGCTATAATCCATGCTTTAAATAACATAAAATAAAATAAAAGTAAATATTATACTAAGTATGGACTAACATAATATAGCTTAATTTCATGAAAAATAAAATATCTCAAATTTCTATAATTCAATATGCATATATATAAAATAAGTATACACAATTCAATTTATTAACTCACAGTTGGAGCGAGTTGGCTGACGATTCCGTGTCAGCCTAAAATTTGCAATTCTTGCTCTCATATCCTCTAAAATAAAAATAATATTTATTTAAAATATGCTTGTGCTAATAAATTCAAAATTTATAAAAATTCCCAACACGCAAAAATTAATGAAATTGAGAAACTCGAACAAGACTTTGAAAATATCCTAATGAAGGCTTGATCTAAGGAACGACCCTAGAACGATTGCACATTTAAGGAAAAACACACCGATATCATGTTTTATGAGAAAACTAGCAAAATTTCAGTAGAGTCTCCTTTGTAAAACAAACATCTCTCTATCTAAGTAGAGTCATTCCTGCAAGGAAAACACTTCTCCTCGCAACAAAGTTACACACTCGAGTCGGGTCCTCAAACTACGCCACCAACCCCCGATCGAAATCACCAAAACACTATGACTAAAACTAATTTAAATCATAAAAATACATAGCAAATTTTTATTAAAGTTTAATTCAGTTATAAAATAATTTCTTTTAAATAATAATATATATAAATCCGACTTTGTCATTTAATCCAATAAAATTTCTTATTTAACATATAATATATATTTAAGAATTATTACTTATAAAATTCCAGTAATTCATAAAAATGTATTTTAGTACTAATATTAATTAAATCAACTATATAATTAAATACTATAATATTTACATACATTATATTATTTTCAGAAAATTAATAAAAAATTAACAAAATATATAAAAATACTAATTTAACTAATAAAATTATTTTATGTCTTCTAAAAATCAAAATTATCATTATACACAATAATTAACTACAAATTTACTAAAAACCCAATTAAAATCAATTTATACAATTTTTCTCTAAAAATTCATATTTCACATAAACCTTAAAAAATTTGTAACTTAAAATCCATAATTAATTTTAGCAAACTTCCTTCACAAAATAAACTCTACAAAATATATAGAATTTAATAAAAATAAGAAAATTTAGAAACCTGGGACTGTGTGAATAGTAACTGAAACCCAAAAATTTGAATTTTCCATAATAATTCCAGAAAATTAAATAAAAATTATCCTTGACTAGCTAATGATCTCTACAACAAGATTACTAAAGGAAATTAAGCCTACTTTTGAACCAAAAATTCAAAAAAAAAAAAAAATACTCATAATTACATTTACCTTGATTCTCAATGATCCGGATAGTGGATCAATGATCTGAGGGTAGATTCTTGAAGCTTGTGAGAAGAGGAACGTGTAGGTACCAAGAACTTGGTCGAAAGACATTGGAATTGACACCAGAGTTCAACACAAATCCGGCTAAAACAAAGAAAGAGAGGCATAAAAGTATGGTGTCTATCGCTGGGTGATGTCATAGGTACTAGTGGTGGTTCGAATAGTGATTGACAGCTTGGCTGGCTGGCAAGGAGGAAGTAGGGGATGGACAGAGAGTGATAGGTAAACGAGAAGAAGAAGAAAGTGAAAATGAAGAAAGAAAAAGAAAAAAAAATGGCCAAACTCACATTTTGGTACTGCATGTATTCATATATATATATATATATATATATATATATATATATATATATATATATATATATATATATATACTTATCAAATAACTTATTATAATTTATACACACAAATATATATTAATTTCCAAAAAAATAGCATTAAAATAAAATAATACACTACTAATAATAAAAATAATCATAAATAATTTATTTTAATTAATAATAAAATTCAGAATATTAGAATCTTCCCTTCTAAAAAAAATTCGCCATCGAATTTTAAATAAATAAAAGGTTCAAATTTTCATTGAACAAATAAATAAGGGTATGTCCCATTGCATCACTGCCTCGACCTCCCATGTACAGTCTTCAACAGGATGGTTACTCCACAACACCTTCGCCATAGGAATCTCCTTAGTGCGAAGCTGACGAACTTAGTGATCCACAATCACTACTGGATACTCCTCATAAGACAGATCTTCATTGAGCTCTATTGTATTAGGCTGCCAAACGTGAGAAGGATCAGAAATATACTTCCTCAACATCGATACATGGAACACTAGGTGAATCTTGACAATTCCGATGGCAACACTAACCTGTAAGCCACTTCACCCACTCTTGATCGAATCTCGAACGGTCTAATGTATTTATGAGATAGCTTACCCCTTTTACCAAACCTCAATACCCCTTTTATTGGAGATACCTTTAGAAACACCATATCTTTAACTAAGAAGGATACATCCTTCCTCTTTGGGTCCATATAGCTCTTCTATCAACTGAAAGCTATTTTCAACCTCTACTAGATAATATGGACTTTCTCTGAAGTCACTTGTACCCATTCTGGACCTATCAGTTGCCTCTTACCAATTTCCCAACACAATGGTGATTTGCACTTTCTTCTATATAGCACTTCATATGGTGCCATCTCGATACTTGCATGATAACTATTATTGAATGCAAACTCAATCAATAGCAAATAAAAATCCCATTGACCACCAAATTCCATAACACACATCCTCAACATATCCTCCAATGTATGAATGGTCCTTTCTGAGTGACCATCTGTTTGAGGATGAAAAGCTGTGCTGAAGTCAAGTCTGGTACTCAGAGCATTTTGTAGTTCTTGCCAAAAGACTAAAGTGAAAGTGGCTCCTCTATGGGATACTATACTTACTGGCACCCCATGAAGGCAAACAATTATGTTAACATACAACCTTGCCAATATGTCAGTAGAGTATGTCTTCTTAATTAGTAAAAAGTGCACTGACTTGGTTAGCCTATCAACTATAACCCTGTCACGACCGAAAATAGGGGCCATGACCAGCGCTAGGGAATGGGAATTCTTTCGAATCTGGAATCCGTAGCAAGCCTAAAATAAAATAAACATGAAATAGTAATAATAGCAACACATTTAAGTAAAATACTATGCAGCAGAATAAAATCATAAATATCAAAATAATAATCCACCAAATGAAATTAAACCAAATCCTCATCTCATATATAAATAAATCCTTTAATACAAGATTCAGTTCAAATATTTAAAGTACATATCTCATACAAATATAATACAATATCTTTTAACAATTTTACGACTACTGCAGTGTCCAGATTATAAAGTAAAACTTAAGTGAGCAGTTTACATAAAGAAGCCAGAGCGGAAGAAATCCGGCGTACAGGCCTGCTACTGAGGTCTGAAGACGATGACTCTCCTAAAAAATAGTCAACAGAGGGGAGTCAGACCTCACTGAGTGAATTCTATAGTATATATACATGCATACTAAATGCCAATGCACACAATCAAAAGTATATATAATATGTATGTATACAAGCAAATACACACAGATGCAATAAAATCATTTTTATATATTTTTATTGAAAATCACTGTTTATGAAGGATCAAATAGAACCCTAGAAAATCGCAACCTCAAAACAGTGTTAGACAACACTCTAGCCACACAGGCTCACTTATTCCAAATATAATCACTTATTCCATTTGGACAATAGACTGGCCCCGAGATACTAAGTCAACCGAGCTCCAGCAGTCTGACTGTCAGTGTGATTGGCCTCGAGACACTGGTCAACTGAGCTCCAGCAATCACATTCCCAAATCATTTTACACATCAAATAATCAAATCCAATCAATATCCACAAACAAGTTAGTAATATAGCCTAAATGCTATAAGCGTACCAGTACGTACTCGGTCCTAGTGCTGCCCACTAGGTAGCACGTTCTATTGATATCCTTCATTAAAATATAAAGCATACATTCATAAAAATAAATGATGCATGAATTTAAATAAAATAGCAACATAAACCATATATATACCAAAAGTAAATCAGGTATATTTCGAGTAAATATACGTCAAATGAATCCAATTAAATTATAAAATGAAATAGAAATATATTCAAAAACATTTTAAACATAATTCATTAATAAAACATGCATATAGTTTAAAAAAAACCAAAAATAAACCAAAAGTAAACTAAAAATAAACTTAAGTACTAATTAAACCATTATTCATATTTAATCAAAATAAAACATATATTTCTAAAATCATGCACCCTAGAGCATATATATATATAAAATAGCAACTCACAATTAGTGCGCTCCTCGAGATGGGTCCGATGGGCTTGGACCACTAGGCCTTGGTCTCGACACAACTAAACAAAAATAAATAATAGACATCATAATAAATCTAACAGAAAATCCTAGAAACTCGATCTAGAGTATTAGACACAGAATAAAAATCAAAATCCGATCGGACATCACGTTTTACGAGAATTCTACCAAAAATCTGGTAGAACCTCCCCTGTAAAACGGACATCTCTCTACTCAAAGAGTAGAGCCGGCCCTGCAAAGAAACACACTTCAAAAAATAGACACAGAATTACAATCACAACCCCTCGGTCGGACTCTAAAGTATAGTTCACCGACCGAGGTCCATAATTCACAAAACAATACAGAAATACCGAAAATACCCTTATATCATAGAAATGCATTTATATAAGTAGAAATTACATAATTAACACTAAAACACAGTAAAAACTGATAAAAACTCATTTATTTAGAAAAATCGTATATTATATATATAATTGAAAATAATTTACGAAAAATAGTTTTAATTAGTTAAAAATACTAAATCATTTATAGAAATAATTTTTATACCCTAAATAACTATTAAAACCAATTTAATTACATTTTAGCCAATTTAGGGTAAAATTACCAAAATACCCCTATATATATAAATATGCTAAAATTAATCCAAAAATTCACCAAAAATAATATAATTGCACAAAATTAATTTTCTCAACATATTTATCAATAATATCAATAAATAAACTCAATTAACTAATTAATTTCAATTAAAAACACAATTAACCCTATTTTTCCAAAATTACATAAACTATATAAATTCAAAATAAATACATAGAAATTCACAAAAATTCCAAATAAATTTCTATAATTCATTTCAACACCTATATTTACCATAAAACACAATTTCACAATTTAATTAATTAATTTTCGAAAATTAGAAAATAATAATAAAATATTCAAAAATACCCAAAAATAAAAATAACTTCCAAAAATTCTACAAAAATTCACACATGAAGATTAAGCTAAGGGGAACAACATTTGTGAAGGAATTTTTCATGAATCAATCATTTGAAGCTCAAAAAAAATTGAAAACTCTAAAATGGCCGAATTGAACAATTGATAAAAACCTTACCAAATCAAGTTTTAAGCTTAAAAAAAGCTTGGAATCATCTTCTATGGCTTCAGAGGAGTTCAACGGCACCGGAATGAGGGAATTTGGTGGCCAAAATCGTGAGGTGTGGAGGAAAAGGCCAACTCTCAACTAAAATGCCAAAACACACTTCACCAGCGCCGGAAGGGAAGTCTGCAGGAGGCGGAACGACTGGAGGAAGGAGATGGCATGGTGGGAGGCATAGTGATAGTAGGTGGACGGCGGTGCACAGTAATGAGAGGGGAAGGGGATGTCGGGAGGAAGAAGAAAAGGGGGTAAGGGTATTGTAAATTTTACAAATTATATATATATATATATAATATATATATATATATATATATATATATATATATATATATATATATATTAATAACTTTAATAATGTTTATTAAAATATTTAATATAATATTTAAGAAAATCACACACCACATATTTTAAAATACACAATAATATATACACATACACATGCTATTTAAATAATAACTTTATAATATAGTATGACTTAATGGAAATAAACCCTAATTTAATTAGTTATGTAAATATACGTGCATGCATATATGTATATTCTACTATGACAATTAAATAATGCATGTACTCATGAAATTTTATAAATCCATTTAAAATAATTTATATTAAATTACTTACGTGTAAATTTCCCTGAAAATGAAAATCCCGGAAAAATTTTATGTAAATGCCTTAAAATAATATAAAACAATTATAATTAGCTTTAATTAAATAACAAACTCATAACCTCTAGTTGTATGAGGTAATCCAATCACAAAATCCATGGCAATCATGTTCCATTTCCATTCTAGAATAGTTAACTATTGTAGCAATCCTGAAGGCCTATAATGTTATAACTTCATATGTTGACAAGTGAGAAATTTAGACACGAATTCAGCAACATCCTTCTTCATTCCATTCCACCAATATGTATCTTTCAAGTCATGATACATCTTAGTAGAACATGGATGAATACTGTAAATAAAAAAATGTGCCTTTTCCATAATCTTTTTCCTCAAATCCTCCACATTTGGCACACATATTCTAGTGCCCAAATATAGAATACCCTCACTATCAAATACGAAGTCTCTAGACTAACCCTGTTGCACTTCAAACATAATCCTTTATAACTGTAGGTCCCTTCTTTGAGATGCTTTAATCTAGTCCATATACATTAATCATACTTTGAACTGAGCTAAAAGACACTTTTTAGATACTTTCAATTGAAAACCTTGATCAATCAACTCATGCAACTCTTCAATGATCAACCTCCTTTCAGTGTTGATGTGGGCAAGACTGCCTGTTGACTTTCTGGTTAAAGCATCGACTAACATAATAGAACAATCATAGTCCTTCAAAAGTTCCATCCATCTTCTTTGCCTCAAGTTCAAGTCCCCTCTACTGGAAGATATACTTCAAGCCCTTATGATCGCTATAGATTTCATAAGTTACACCATACAATTAATGCATTTAAATCTTTAAAGCAAACACTACGGCTGCCATTTCTAGATCATGAGTAGGATAATTCTGCTCGTGCTTCTTCAACTTCCTTGAAGCATAAGCAACTACTCTACCATCTAGCATCAACACACATCCCAATCCTACTCAAGAAGTATCACAATACACCATATACCCTTCACTTCTAGAGGGTAAAGTCAATACTAGAGCTAAAGTTAATAAGTCCTTGAGTAACTGAAAGTGCTCTTCACATTTATCTGTCCACACAAACTTAGCACTCTTCTGGGTCAACCTTGTCAAAGGTTGTAGCAATCTTGGAGAAATCCTTCACAAATCTCTTATATCTGTTAAACCTAGAAAACTCCTTACTTTCTTGATTGATATGGGCCTCAGTTACTCTGTAATGGCTTCTATCTTTGTCGGATCAACCTGTATGCCATCTTTGGATACCATATGGCCTAAGAATGCCACTTGATCCAACCAAAATTCACACTTGGAGAATTTTGCATACAATTGGTGCTCTCTCAAGGTCTGTAGCACCATTCTTAAGTGCGTCATATGCTCTACTTCACTTTTAAAGTACATTAAAATGTCATCAATGAAGATTATCACAAATCAATCCAAGAATGGCCTAAACACTCGATTCATCAAGTCCATAAAGGCTTCTAGTGCGTTAGTGAGTCTGAAGGACATCACTAAGAATTCATAATGGCCATATCTCATCCGAAAATGCTGTATTGGGTACATCTCCACTTCTTATTCTCAACTGATGATATCCTGACCTTAAGTCGATTTTGGAGAAACAGTGAGCTCTTTGAAGTTGATCAAACAAGTCATTAATCCTCGGAAGTGGATATTTATTCTTAAAGGTGACTTTGTTCAACTATCTATAGTCGATACAAAGTCAAAGACTACCATCTTTCTTCTTTAAGAACAATATTGGAGCACCCCAAGGTGTTACGACCCAAATTGGGAGTCATGACCAATGCTAGGGAATGGGAATTCTTTCGAATCCAAATGTAATAACCCGAGTTTTTAAATTATTTTAATATAAAATAGGATATACAGTGTTAATAATTTAAAACAATATTTGATTATTTATCAATTAATGAGTTATATTATTATTATTTTATGTTAATTAGGGTTTTGATATATATTTATTTTAAGATTAGTATTTCAATAATTTATTATGTAATATATACATATCTTATTTTAAATAATATTTAAATTTAGTATATTTTATTTAATGACATTATTAAGTGTATTTGACAAGCTAATATATATATATATATATATAAACATATATTATGAATTAAGGTTTATGTCTAATATCCCGTGTTTTTAAATATTTTTACACTGTACCGGGATATGCAGTGTTAATAAATTTTGAATATATATATGATATTTTTACAAGTTGATATGTATTTAAAACCTATTTTAATTATTGTGTATTATTTACAGTGCTTTACGTAAAATTTTCCCGAGACTTGTATTTTTGGGGAAATTTTCACGTAAATAATTTATTATTAATTATTTTAAATATATTTTCGGACTTGCATGAACTCATACGTATTTTTAAAATACTAAATAAGGCCTATGTGTGTATATATTTATTTAATTAGGGTTTAATATTACCCTAATATTTTATTAATTATTTATTAGTTTTATTGTTATTTAATTATTTTTATTTAGTATAAATTATTAAAATATTAAATTATATGTGTGTGGTGTATATTTAATGTGTGTAATTTAATATTATTTTAATATATAGTATAAAGTATATATATATATATACATATATGTAGTCAAAAATCAAAATTTTTGGTAAATTACCGAATTGCCCTCTCCCTTCTCCTTCTTCTCTCCCGATCGTCTACCGTCACTGTGCCTCCCATTCCAGCATGCCGAACCGCCCTTCGCCACCACCAGCTACCGCCAACCTTCTTCCCCTTCCTTCCTCTTCCTCTCCGACGTGACCAGGCCGCCAGAAGCCCGTTGGAACGCCCAGAATCCGCCATGGCAGCAAGTTGAGCTTCTTGCCGTCGATAACTATTCCGACCACCATTTTATGCACCGCTGGTCTTCATCAACTCCTTGAGCTCCGGTGATTCCAATTCTAAGCTCCTTTTCGCCTGAAATCAAGTGGATTTTGAGGTTTGAGCTAAAACTCAATTCGGTCACATTAGGCTTTTTGATTTTTTTGAGCTTCGAATTGATTGATTCATGAAAACTCCCTTCACAAATGCTGATCCTAGTAGCTTAATCTACATGTATGAATTTTTTTGGAATTTTTGGAGATTTTTGGATTTTTGGGTATTTTTGAATATTTTAATATTATTTTCTAATTTTCGGAAATTAATTATTTAAATTATGAAATTGTGTTTTATGGTTAAATTAGGTGTTGAAATGAATTATAGGAATTTATTTGGAATTTTTATGAATTTCTAAGTATTTATTTTGAATTATTGAAGTTTATGGAATTTTGGAAAATTAGGGTTAAATGTGTTTTTATTTGAATTTAATTGGATAATTGGGTTTAATTATTGATATTATTGATAAATATATTGAGAAAATTAATTTTGGATAATTTTATAATTTTTGGTGAATTTTTGAAGTAATTATAGTATATTTATATATATATATAGGGGTATTTTGGTAATTTTACCCTAAATTGGCTAAAAATGTAATTTAATTGGTTTTAATAGTTATTTAAGGTATAAAAATGATTTTTACAAATTATTTGGTATTTTTAACTAATTAAAACTATTTTTCATGAATTATTTTCAATTATATATATAATATACGGTTTTTCTAATAAAATGAGTTTTTATCGGTTTTTACTGTGTTTAAAGGTTAATTATGTAATTTCTACTTATAAAATGTATTTCTATGTTATAAGGATATTTTTGGTATTTCTGGAATTGTTCTGTGTTTGTGGACCCCGGTCGGTAGACTGTAGTTTGGAGTCTGACCGAGGGGTTGTGGTTGAGTGTTGAGCCTGTTTTTTGAAGTGTGTTTCTTTGCAGGGTCGGCTCTACTCTTTTGAGTAGAGAGATGTCCGTTTTACAGGGGAGGTTCTGCCAGATTTTCGATAGAATTCTCGTAAAACGTGATATCCGGTCAAACCCTAATTCTGATTCTATGTTTAATACTCTAGATCGAATTCTAGGATTTCTGTTAGGTTTATTCTAATGTCTGTCGTTATTTTCTTGTTTAGTTGCACCAAGACCGAGGGCTAGTGGACCAGGCCCGTCAGATCCGTCTCGTGGAGCGCACTAGGTGAGTTACTATACTATATATATATGCTTAGGATGCATGATTTAGAAATATATATTTTATTTTGATTAAAATGCATAAATAATGTGATTTGTATTTAAGTATATTTTTGGTTTATTTTTTGTATATATTAAATTATATACATGTTTTGTAAATAAAATATATTTAAAATGTTTTTAAATATATTTCTAGCTTAAGTTATAATTTGATTGAATTCATTTTACATATATATACTCGAAATATACCTGGTTTACTTTTGGTATATTTCCGGTATATATATGGTTTATGTTGTTATTTTATTGAAATTCATGCATCATTTATTTTTGTGAATGAATGTTTTATATTTATTAATGAAGGATATCGATAGAACGTGTTACCTAGTGGGCAGCACTAGGACCGAGTACGTACCGGTACGCCTATAGTATTTAGGCTATATTACTAACTTATTTATGGATATTGATTGGCTATGATTATTTGATGTGTGAGATGTGATTTGGGTGTGATTGCTGGAGCTCGGTTGACCAAGTGTCTCGGGGCCAATCACACAGGCAGTTAGACTGCTGGAGCTCGGTTGACTTAGTGTCTCGGGGCCAGTCTACTGTCTAAATGGATTAAGTGGATATATTTTGGAATAAGTGAGCCTGTGTGGCTAGAGTGTTGTCTAACACTATTTCCGAGGTTGCGATATCTTAGGGTTCTATGTGATCCTTCATAAACTGTGATTTTCAATAAAATATATATATAAATGATTTTACTGCATCTGTGTGAATTTGCCTGTATATATACATATTATATATACTGTTGACTGTATGCATTGTTATTTAGTATGCATGTATATATATTATAGTAATTCACTCAGTGAGGTCTGACTCCCCTCCGTTGACTATTTTTCAGGAGAGTCAACATCTTCAGACCTTAGTAGCAGGTCGATACGCCGGATTTCTTCCGCCCCGGCTTCTTTGTGTAAATTATTTACTTGAGTCTTATTTTTATAATCTAGACACTGCAGTAGTTGTGAATTAAAATGTGGGATTTCATGTATTTTATTTAAAGAGATGTATTATATTGAAACTGGATTTGTACTGAAAGATTTTATATATATGTGAAGAGATGAGATTTGATTTAAATCCAGTGATGAAATGATATTGTAATATTTATGATTTTTATTTCCACTGCATATAATATTATTATTATTCAATGTTTTATATTTATATTTATTTTTATTTTTAGGCTTGCTACTGGTTCCGGATTCGAAAGAATTCCCGTTCCCTAGCGCCGGTCATGGCCCCTGTTTTGGGTCGTGACATTATGTCACGACCCAAACCAGGGGCCATGACCGGCGATAAGGAACGAGAATTCTTTCGAATCCGGAACCCGTAGCAAGCCTTAGAAAAATAAAACATACAATAAATAAATAAATACAACTGAATTAAAATTTTTCTCAAAATTGTTATATAAAATAGATATTCCCAAATCCTTTCATAGATGAATATATTCATACAATATTCAAATACAACTTTTAGAGTACAAAGTATCAAAACAAAGAAATACTTTTATGATACAATAACACTACTATTGTAGTTTATAGAATACAATCAGAGTTCAAAATATACATCTACATAAAATAGCCAGGATAGAAGAACACCGACGAAGAACTCTACTACTATGGTCTGACGATATAAGATCTCCTAAAAAAAAATTAATTAAGGGGGGGGGTCAGACCTCATTGAGTGAATTATTATACTATATATACATGCAATCTAACCATATCCAGTGAATCATTCTTATATATATATATATATACACACACACACATTTCACATAAAAACCAAACTTCACTTTTATAAATATAATAAGGGCAGTAAATATTTATTTTAATACATAAAGGATCAAATAGAACCCTATTAATCGCAACCTCAATTAACCATATCATCACTCTAGCCATACAGGCTCACTTAATTCCAAGTAAATCACTTATTCCATTTTGGATAGTAGACTGGCCCCGAGACACTAAGTCAACTGAGCTCCAGCAGTCTGACTGTCAGTGTGATTGGCCCCAAGACACTTGGTCAACCGAGCTCTAGCAATCACACTATCAATCACATCATAACTCAATCAAATCAATCAAATTGTAATCACCACAATTAATTCATCACTCAAACCTAAATCTATCACACCAATACGTACACGGTCCCAGTGCTGCCTACTAGGTAGCACGTTCTATTGATATCCTTCATTTAAAATAAATCATACATCAGAAATAAATAATGTAGAATGACATTCATACTAGCAAAATATACCATATATATATATACCAAAAATATACTTAAAATAAACTAAGTATATTTCAAGTATATATATATGTAAAATAAATTCAAATCAATCATGAAATATACTAAAATCAACCCATAATATACTAAAAACATGTTAGGTTTAAATCAATAATAAAACATGCATTTATTTGGAAAATATACCAAAAATATACTTAAAAACAATTTAAGTATAAATCAATAATATGACATGGAATTATTTAGGAATATACCTAAAATATACTAAAAATATGTCTAAAGTACACAAATCATTTAATAAAATAATTATGAATGAATATACATTTAAAACATGTATATATACTAAAACATGCATTTAGTTTGACATATACCCAAAAAATATATATATATATATACTAAAATAAACCTAATTATCTAACATACACATATCAAAAATAAACTCTAAATATACCAGTGATATATTAAATGTATGTAGAAAATATGCAAACATATATATATATCAAGATATACTAAAAATAAATAAAAAATATACCAAATCATATTATAAATTAAATTACTTTCAAAGAAACATATAATGAAAATGAAAAATTCTAAGTCATGCATTCTATATGCAATGCATATATATATATATATATATATATATATATATATAGTATAATAAATCACTGGTTAGCACTCCATGAGACATACTCGGCGGGACTGGTTTGTTAGGCCTCAGTCTCGGCGCAACTAGAAAAATAAACTAACAACAACAATCATAACAAATTTCTAACTCTACGCTTCTAGGATTACTATAGAAAGACTCAATTAAAAATTCAAAACTAAACTCGGACCGGTTGCCATGTTTTACAAGAAATCTACCGAAATTTTGGCAGAATCTCCTCTGTAAAATAGACATCTCCCTACAAAAGTAGAGCCGATCCTACACAGAAAACACACTTCTAAAATCTCAAAACACAACACCTCAGGTTAGGACTCCAAACTCCACAAATCCCCAACCGAGGTTAACAATTCACAAATCAACAATATTAACAGTAAAATAATAAAAATCATCAAAAACCCATAAAAATATTTTAAAACCTTTACTTTCCAATTAAAACATAAAAGTCTAATTTAAATAATATTTGATAATAAAAATTTAGAAATGGAATAAAATTTCCATTTTACAATTAAAGTTACATAATATTTTAAAATTATCACAATTAACTAATAAAATCTCTAACATTAGATAATATTAATAAAAATTCAATTTTACAATTATTCAACATAACATAATAAAATTCACATTTAATTGCATAAATAGTTTAATTATATAATAAAATTAGCTTAAAACACATTTTATTTCCAAAATAACATATAATATATTATTTGAAAACAAATTTTTTTTGAAAAATAGTATTAATTAGTTAAAATAATAATTAGTCCGAGAAAATCATTTTATTACCTTAAATAATTATAAAATCAACTAAAACATAATATTTAGCTATAATTAACACAAAATTACACATTTACTCCTATAATATCAAATATCCAATATACTTAAATATACTAAATAATTTCCTCAAAAATTATAGAATCATTAAAATATTTAATCAACATATATTATATTAATTTCAACCAAAACACATATTATTCCAACAATTTCTATAAGAATACATATTTAATCTAATAATTCAAAATACACATAAATTGTATAAAATTCCATAAAAGTATACAAATTCATAAAAATTATTTTTTTAACAAATAACATTCCAATATCAACTAAAACACAAAATTAAACTCTAAATTCAACCAAAATGCACATTTAATTCAATATTCCAAAATGTACATAAACTAAAAATATTTGTAAAAATTATATAATAATCCCAAAAATTAATTTCTCAACACCACACTTAATAACAATATATAACAACAATAATTTAATCAAATTCATAATTTAATTAATTAATTAACAAAAAATTCATTTTTAATAATTAAAATATTCAATAATTAACCAAAAATCAAACAAAATCAGAAAAATAAATTAAAAATATATATGAGTAGATTAAGATGCATAGATCATCATCTCTAAAAGAAATTATCAATAATTCATTAAACTCAAGCTAAAAAAAATTAAAAAGAATTTGACATAAACTAAAAAATATATGCAAAAACTCACCCTAAACTAAGTTTGAGCTCAAATCATGGCTAACATTATCTTCTCCAAGGCTTAAGGAGTCGAACTAGCCAAGAAATATCAGCTCTCACTATCGGGAAGTCGCCGGTGATCTTTGTACGCTGCTGCTTTGTATGCTGTCCACCGACGGCTTCTCCAGCTCTTCAATGGTAGTGACGATGAGAAGCAGAAGATGATGGCGCTGGTAATGGCTGAGCAATCATGAGGAAGAAGAAGGAGTAAAGTGACAAGGGAGGGCCGAAATTATGAGAAGAAAGGGAAGAAAATAACCTTGCTCAATGTTTTGTGTGTGTATATATATATTATATATACACACACACCTATAATCTCACACACCTATAATCTCACACACTTATAATCACACACACATAAAAACAAACGCATAAAATTTATTTAAAAATGTCACGACCCAAAACAGGAGCCATGACCGGTGCTAAGAAACGGAAATTCTTTCGAATCCGAAACCCATAGCAAGCCTTAAATAAAAAAAAACATGCAGTAATAATAATAACATAAATAATATTATGCAGCAGAAATATAATCATAAATATTAAAATAATACTCCACTACGGGATTTAAACCAACAACTCATCTTACACACATAATAAACTTTTAATACAATCCAGTTCAAATCCTTAAAATATACAACTCACACAATATAGTACAAAACCCCTTTAACAATTTTACAACTATTGCAGTGTCTAGATTATAAAATAAAACTCGAGTAAGCAGTTTACATAATGAAGTCGGGGCGGAAGAAATCTGACATATGGGTCTGCTACTGAGGTCTAAAGACAATGACTCTCCTGAAAAATAGTCAATGGAGGGGAGTCAGACCTCATTGAGTGAATTGTTATAATATATATACATGCATAACTAAGTGGCAATGCACACAATCAATAGTGTATATAATAAATATATATACACGCAATTACACACAAATGCAGTAAAATCATTTTTTATATATATATATTTTACTGAAAATCACTGTTTGTGAAGGATCAAATCGAACCCTAGCAAATCGCAACCTCAAACAGTGTTAAACAACACTCTAGCCATACAGGCTCACTTATTCCAAATATATTCACTTGTTCCATGTGGACAGTAGACTGGCCCCGAGACACTAAGTCAACCGAGCTCCAGCAGTATGACTATCAGTGTGATTGGCCTAAGACACTTGGTCAACCGAGCTCCAGTAATCACACTCTCAAATCATATCTCACATCAGATATCAAATCGAATCAATATAATCAACATCCACAAATAGGTTAGTAATATAGCCTAAATGCTATCAGCGTACTGGTACATACTCGGTCCTAGTGCTGCCCACTATGTAGCACATTCTATTGATATCCTTCATTTTAAATATAAAAAATACATTCATAAAAATAAATGATGCATGAATTTGAAATAAACAACAATATAAACCATATATATACTAGAAATATACCAAAAGTAAACTAGGTATATTCAGAGTATATATACGTCAAATAAATCCCATTAAATTACAAAATAAACTAGAAATATATTCAAACATTAATAAAACATGCATATAGTTTAAAATATACCGAAAATAAACAAAAAATAAACTTAAATACTAATTAAATCATTTATGCATATTTATCAAAATAAACCATATGTTTCTAAAACTTGCACCCTAAAATTAGTATATATATATATATATATATAATAACAACTCACTGTTTATTACGCTCCTCGAGATGGGTCCGATGGGCCTGGTCCACTAGGCCTCGGTCTTGATGCAACTAAACAAGCAAACAACAATAAAAATCAGAATAAATCTAATGGAAAATCCTAGAAACTCGATTTAGAATACTAGACACATCATTAGAATCAAAATTTGACCGGATATCACGTTTTACAAGAATTCTACCGAAAATTCGACAGAACCTCTCCTGTAAAATGGACATCTCTCTACTCAAAGAGTAGAGCCCGTCCTGGAAAGAAACACATTTCAAAAATAGATAAAGAATTCACAATCACAATCCCTCGGTCGTACACCAAACTACAATTCACCGACGGAGGTCCATAATTCACGGAATATTTACAAAATATCAAAAATACCCTTATATAATAAAAATACATTTTATAAATCCAAATTACGTAATTAACCCTAAAACACATTAAAAATCGATAAAAACTCATTTATTAGAAAAATCGTATAATATACATATAATTTGAAAATAATTTACGAAAAAATAGTTTTAATTAGATAAAAATACTATATAATTTTTAGAAATCATTTTTATACCCTAAATAACTATTAAAACAATTTAATTACATTTTTAGCCAATTTAGTATAAAATTACCAAAATACCCCTATATATATATTTACTAAAATTAATCAAAAATTCACCAAAAATAATACAATTACTCAAAATTAATTTTCTCAACATATAATTCAATAATATCAATAAATATACTCAATTAACCAATTAATTTCAATTAAACACATAATTAACCCTATTTTTCAAAATTACATAAACTTAATAAATTCCAAATAAATATATAAAAATTCACAAAAATTACAAATAAATTTCTATAATTCATTTCAACACCTATAATTACTAGAAAACACAATATCATAATTTAATTAATTAATTTTCGAAAATTAGAAAATAATAATAAAATAATAAAAAATACCCAAAAATCAAAATAAATTCCAAAAAATTCCACAAAAATTAACATAAGTAGATTGAGCTAAGGGGACCAACATTTGTTAAGACACTTTTCATGAATCATATGGAAAAAGCTTAAAAAAATCAAAGAAGTCAAAATGGCTAAAACTAAAACAAGTTCGAAACCTCACCACCACATGTTTTTATTCTAGAAGGAGTCCAGAATCAACTTCCTCAAAGCTCTACGAGATGAACGCCACCAAAAACGTCTGATTTGGTGGCCGGACGGAGGAGAACGACAAGAAAACGTATTTCAAGTAAAAACGGGCAACAGAGGTCGATACCGGCGCCGGGGAAGGTGACAGGGACGGCGGAGCTGCTGGAGAAGACGGTGGCACACCGGGAGGCACTCTGACAGCTGGTGATCGGAAGTTATAGGCGGTGAGGGTGAGGGTTGACGGAGGAGAGGGGTTGATGGCAATGTTTGTAAATTAAGGAAAGTATATATATATATAACTTTAATAATTTATTATTAAAATATATTAATATTATACTTAGAAAAATTACACACCACATGTTAAAATAAACAATATATATACATAAACACATGGTAATTAAAATGAAAACTATATAATATATATATATATATATATATATATATATATATATATATATAATTAAAAATAATTAATAAACCCTAAAATTATTAAATATATGAATATATATGCATGTATATGTATGTATTTTAATGCAACCATTAAAATAGTGCATGGACTCATGCAAATTCGTAAATCTATTTAAAATAATTAATATTAAATTATTTACGTGTCAATTTTCCCGAAAATACAATTTTCGGAAAAAATTTTACATAAAGTACTTAAAATAATATAAAAAAATTAAAATTAGTTTTAAACAGATAAAAAACTCATAAATATATCATAAATATATACAAAATTATTAACACTGCATATCCCGATGCAGTATAAAAATATTTAAAAACTCAGGATATTACAGTCTTCCCCCCTTACAAGAATTCGTCCCTGAATTCCAAAAAAGAATAATTACAAGATCAAAGAGGAAAGAGATACGGGTAAGAAGCTCGCATCTCAGCTTCAGTCTCCCACATATACTCCTCAACTTTGTTGCTACGCCACAGAACCTTGACCATCGGAATCTGCTTCGACCGCAACTGTCGAACTTGATAGTCAACAATCGCCATAGGTTCTTCTACAAATGTCAGATCTTCACTCACTTCTACGTTGTCGGGCTGCAACACGTGTGAAGGGTCTGAGATATACTTCCTCAGCATTGAGATATGAAATACCGGATGCACTTGAGACATACTCAGGGGCAAAGCCAACCGATATGCAATAATGCCAACTCTCTCCTTAATCTCGAACGGTCCGATATATCTCGGTGCTAACTTACCCTTCTTGCCAAATCTCATCACACCCTTCATCGGAGACACCTTCAGGAAAATAAAATCTCCGACATAAAATTCCACGTCTCTGCGCCTAGGATCCGCATAGCTCTTCTGCCTACTAACTGCGGTCTCTAATCTTTGCTTAATCACGATAACTTTCTCTGTAGCATCCTGAACCATCTCAGGTCCAGTCAAAGCTCTCTCTCTAATCTCATCCCAACTCAGAGGGGATCTACACTTCCTTCCATACAACGCCTCATACGGTGCCATACCAATACTGTTATGGTAGTTGTTATTATATGCAAACTCTACAAGAGGCAAATGATGATCCCAACTACCTCCCAAATCCAGGACATACATCCTCAACAATCTTCTAGTGTCTGGATCATCCTCTCAGATTGGCCATTTGTCTGAGGATGAAAAGCAGTACTGAAATCCAACCTAGTGCCCATTGCTTCCTGCAACTTCTGCCAAAAATGAGAGGTAAACATTGAACCTTTGTCTGAAACAATGGACACAGGTACTCCATGAAGGCACACAATATGTTTCACATATAGCTTTGCCAATCTAGCTATAGAATAAGTGGCTTTCACAGGTAAGAAATGTGCAGACTTCGTCAACCTGTCTACAATCACCCAGATGGAATCGTATCCATCCTTAGAACGAGGTAAACCTACCATAAAATCCATAGCTATCCTTTCCCACTTCCAGTCGGGAATAGGAAGAGGCTAAAGCTTCCCAGAAGGCTTTTGATGTTAAGCTTTCACTTGCTGACACGTCAGAAATTTAGCAACATAATCAGTGACATCCTTCTTCAGTCCGTCCTACCAGTATAAATCTCTAATACTATGGTACATCTTAGTGACACCCGGATGTATGCTATAGGTTGTAGAATGTGCTTCCTCTAGGATCTCTTCTCTTAAATCATCCACATCAAGAACACATAATCTACCACTGATCCACAACACACCATCATTATCAAGTGTGAAATTAGTGAACTTCCCTGCTCGAACATTCTCTGCAAACTCTTCTAGAATAGGATCTCGGCTCTGAGCTACTTTAATCCTAGCTCTCAGTACAGATCGTACCTTAAATTAAGCTAATAGTCCACCTAACTTACTAATCTTTATCATTAGACCTTGATCCACCAATAGATGCAACTCTTGGATCAACGGTCTCCTCTCTACACTAATGTAAGCAAGACTGCCTGAAGACTTTCTACTCAAGGCATCTACTACCATATTAGACTTGCCCGGATGATATAAAACCTCACAGTTATAATCTTTCAACAATTCCAACCATCTCCTCTGCCTCAGATTCAGATCTCTCTGCTGAAAAATGTACTTAAGGCTCTTGTGATCAGTAAAAATCTCACAAGTCACCCCATACAGATAATGTCTCCAAATCTTTAAAGCAAAGATCACTACAACCATTTCAAGGTCATGTGTAGGATAGTTCTGCTCATGCTTCTTTAATTGCCTCGAAGCATAGGCTATCACCCTACCATTCTGCATCAACACACAACCAAGGCCAACTCTAGAGGCATCATAATAAACTGTGAACTTTTCCACACTATTGGGCGAAGCTAGCACTGGGGCTATGGTCAATTTCTCCTTCAACAACTGAAAACTATTCTCATAAGCTTCTGACCACTCAAATCTAACATTCTTCTGAGTCAAGCGAATCATAGGGGCTGCAATTCTGGAAAAATCTTGCACAAACCACCTATAATACCCGACTAAACCCAGAAAACTTTAAATCTCAGTAACAAAAGTCGGTCTAGGCCATTCAGACACTGCCTCAATCTTCTATAGATCAACCTGGATATCGTCTTTAGACACCACATGTCCAAGAAAAGCAACACTCTACATCCAGAAATCACACTTCGAGAATTTAGCATAAAGCTTATGATCTTTTAGTGTCTGCAGTACAATCCTCAAATGATATACATGCTCCTCCCTACTCCTCGAATATACCAGTATATCATTAATGAAGACTACCATAAATTGATCCATATATGGTCTGAATACCCTATTCATTAGGTCCATAAAAGCTACTGGTGCATTAGTCAAATCAAAAGACATCACCAGAAACTCATAGTGGCCATATCGAGTGCGGAATGCCATTTTAGGAACATCGGCTTCACTGATCCGCAACTGATGATAACCCGACCTCAGATCAATCTTGGAAAAGAACTGTGCACCCTGTAGCTAATCAAACAAGTCATCTATCCTTGGGAGAGGATACTTGTTCTTCATTGTCACCTTGTTCAGCTCTCTGTAGTCAATGCACAGTCTCAAGGTACCATCCTTCTTCTTCATAAATAGGACTGGTGCACCCCAAGGAGAAACACTGGGTCTGATAAAACCCTTATCTAACAAATCTTGCAACTGCTCCTTCAACTCTTTCAACTCTGCAAGAGCCATTTTGTAGGGTGGCATAGATATAGGAGTAGTACCTGGAACCACATCTATATAAAACTCAATCTCTCTGT
This sequence comes from Mallotus nudiflorus, assembly GCA_947683625.1. NCBI lineage: Eukaryota > Viridiplantae > Streptophyta > Magnoliopsida > Malpighiales > Euphorbiaceae > Mallotus > Mallotus nudiflorus. The sequence continues at coordinate 124,853 of CANTUR010001431.1, forward strand.
GAGGTGGTAAACCTGGCAACTCCTTAGGAAAAACATCAGGAAACTCACAGGCAATAGGAACATCTGTGAGTGACAACTTCTCCACTGAAGTATCCCTGACCATTGCCAAATATCCCTGACAACCTTTCCTCAGTAACTTCTTAGCCGTAATAGCAAAAATAAGATTATGAGGTGCTGAACTCCTATCACCCATAAACTTAAATTCTTCTTCATCAGGAATTCTAAAAGTCACCTCTTTATTTCAACAATCCACCATGGCATAGTGCTGAGATAACCAATCCATACCCAGAATAACATCAAATTCCACCACATCCAACAGAATCAAATCAGCGGGTAATTCTCTATCTCCCACGAGAACTGGACAACCAAAAAGAACAATATCGGTGTCCGAGGAATCGCTTAGAGGAGTGGCAACAGACAAAGGAAAAGCCATCCTCGAAGCTTGCCAACAAGACTTAGAAGCAAAAATGGGAGAAACAAATGAATGTGTGGCACTCGGATCAAATAGAACCCATGCATCTAGGTAACAGATAGAAACAATACCTGCCATGACTGCATTAGATGCCTGTGCATCCTGCTGATTAAGATGGAAGACTCTGGCCTATCCTCAACCTCCCTACTAACTGGTAGAAGCCTGGCCAACACCTCTGGCACCTCCTCTAGTACCTCTACCATGACCCTGCTGTGGAACAAGCTGAGTGGAACTCTGATGCTGGGCTAGAGGCAACTGAAATGGAATAGGTGCAGCACTAGTAATCGACTACTATGGAAATCGTAGAATCTGCAGCTGCTGATACCCAGAATAAGGACATGATTTAGCATAATGTCCTATCTACCCGCATCTGAAGCATGTCAGGGGTGTCAGGTAACATGGTCCCTGATGGACTCTGCCGCAGGTTTAGCAAACACTAGCAGCTAACTCAGAACTACGACCACTACTGCTACTCGAAGCACCTGACTCGAATCTGAACGGTCTATGCCGACCTCCATGGCCATGTCTACTGCTTCGATGCACTCGCTGCTACTGTCTCTGACTCTGCTGAGTCGGACCTCTCTGCTAACTACTGGAACCAACATGAAAACTCAAATACGGAGTAGTTTGTAATCCACTCGACTGAACACCCAGCTGGTAATAATCAGGCATAGCTCCCTACTTAACTAGCCTCAGCTTAATCTCCTTGGCCAACTCTATCACAGACTCTAGAGTAAGGCCCGTTGTAGGCATACCAGCAAATGCAGAACCCAGACCAGTAATATAGGTAGTGATTGAGAAATACTGATCTTTCATCAGATCCTCTGTATATCTACCCAACCGAAGGAACTCTCAAGTGTACTCCTCTACAGATCTATCATCGCAAGAAATGCTAGTCAATCGAAGATGATAACTCATGCGGAGAGGCTCTGGGCAGAATCTCCTCATAAACCGCTCTCGAAACTGAGCCCAAGTCATCGTCATCATATATGGCTGGATCATCTGAATAAACCAGTCCAGGGCTGGTCCCTCAATAGAAAGCTCAATGATTATAATCCGCTGGTACTCAGTATGAGCAGTCTGAGTCCTAGTCCTGATCGCATGCAGAAAGTCTAACGGATTGGAAGTCCCATCGAAGGAAATCCTGCCAACTCTAGCATAAAACAGAGCTGCCTCAAGGTCAGACATACCCTGTTGATAGGCAAGCTGAATAGGCTGAACAACTGGAGGTACAGGATCCTCAAACTCAGGCTCAACAAGCTCCTCGTCCTGTATCTCTCTTTGCCTGCGATGACCTGCCGCTCCTCCAGGTCTACCTCTGCCGCGACCTCTACGTCTAACTAGCGACTCAAGAGGTAAAACCTCATCCTGAAAAGACTCGTCATCCTCGGCCTCAACGACCGGTGGAGCGACACGCGCTCGCCTCCTCATTTTGAAAGGACAAACAGAACGATTCAAACAAAATAGACAATGGAGTAATAACGCAGAAAACTAAAGCAAGGATTACTTATCAAGACATACTCAAACCTAATTCACTGCAGTAGTTTAACAAAAAACACAACTTTGAAAACTAGGGCCACAACTCACATAACTAAGCCCTAACACAGAACTCCGCTCTGATACCAACTTTGTCACGACCCAAAACAGGGGCCATGACCGGCGCTAGGGAATGGGAATTCTTTCGAATTTGGAACCTGTAGCAAGCCTTAAAATAAAATAAAACATATAGTAATAATAATAACATAAATAATATTATGCAGCGAAAATACAATCATAAATATTAAAATAATAATCCACTACGGGATTTAAACCAATAACTCATCTTACATATATAATAAACTTTTAATACAATCCAGTTCAAATCCTTAAAATATACAACTCACACAATATAGTACAAAACCCCTTTAACAATTTTACAACTACAGCAGTGTCTAGATTATAAAATAAAACTCGAGTAAGCAGTTTACATAATGAAGCCAGGGCGAAAGAAATCCGGCGTATGGGTCTGCTACTAAGGTCTGAAGACGATGACTCTCTTGAAAAATAGTCAACGGAGGGGAGTCAAACCTCACTGAGTGAATTGTTATAATATATATACATGCATAACTAAGTGGCAATGCACACAGTGAATAATGTATATAATAAATATATATATATATATAGGCAATTACACACAAATGCAACAAAATCATTTTTTTATATATATTTTACTGAAAATCACTGTTTATGAAGGATCAAATAGAACCCTAGAAAATTGCAACCTCAAACAGTGTTAAACAACACTCTAGCCATACAGGCTCACTTATTCCAAATATATTCACTTATTCCATGTGGACAATAGACTGGCCCTGAGACACTAAGTCAACCGAGCTCCAGTAGTGTGACTATCAGTGTGATTGGCTCGAGACATTTGGTCAACCGAGCTCCAGCAATCACACTCTCAAATCATATCTCACATAAGATATCAAATCAAATCAATATAATCAACATCCATAAATAGGTTAGTAATATAGCCTAAATGCTATCAGTGTACCGGTACGTACTCGGTCCTAGTGCTGCCCACTAGGTAGCACATTTTATTGATATCCTTCATTTTAAATATAAAACATACATTCATAAAAATAAATGATGCATGAATTTGAAATAAACAGCAACATAAACCATATATATATACTAGAAATATACCAAAAGTAAACCAGGTATATTCAGAGTATATATACATCAAATAAATCCAATTAAATTACAAAATAAACTAGAAATATATTCAAAAACATTTTAAGCATAATTCATTAATAAAACATGCATATAGTTTAAAATATATCGAAAATAAACCAAAAATAAACTTAATGTAATATCCCGTGTTTTTAAATATTTTTACACTATATCGAGATATGCAGTGTCAATAATTTCTGTATTTTATATGATATTTTTACGAGTTAATATGTATTTAAAACCTATTTTAATTACTGTGTATTATTTTCAGTGTTTTACGTAAAATTTTCCCGAGACTTGCATTTTCGGGGAAATTTTCACGTAAATATTTTATTATTAATTATTTTAAATATATTTTCGGACTTGCATGGACTTATACGTATTTTTAAAATACTAAATAAAGTCTACGTGTGTGTATATTTATTTAATTAGGGTTTATTATTACCCTAATATTTTATTAATTATTTATTTGTTTTATTGTTATTTAATTAATTTTATTTAGTATAAATTATTAAAATATTAAATTTTATGTGTGTGGTGTATATTTGATGTGTGTAATTTAATATTATTTTATTATATAGTGTAAAGTATATATATATATACATATATACATCAAAAATCAAAAGAATTGGAAAATTACCATTTTGCCCCCCAAGTCTTCTTCTTCCTCCCGATCCTTCTCCTCGCCGTCTGGTCGCTGCTACTGCCATTTCTTCACTGTGGGTGTGCCACCGCCTTCCCCAACCATTTCCGCCGCCTGAGGTAGCCATTTCCGGCGTCTGGAGGTCGGTTTTGGCCGGAGAAGCCGAAAATCGATCCACCGTCGATCACGTCGATTCCGGCCACCGTTTTCGACACCGCCGGTCTCTTTCTTCTCCTTGAGCTCTGGTGAGTGTGATTCTAGCTTTGGTTTGAGCTGAATTGGTCTAGATTTGCTTAGGTTTTGATTTTTCAATTTCGGCCTATTAGAGTTTTTGATTTTTTTGAGCTTCGAATTGATTGATTCATGGAAACTTCCTTCACAAATGTTGTTCCTAGTAGCTCAATATACATGTATGAATTTTTGTAGAATTTTTTGAGATTTTTTGGATTTTTGGGTATTTTTGAATATTTTAATATTATTTTCTAATTTTTGGAAATTAATTATTTAAATTATGAAATTGGAGTTTATGGTTGAATTAGGTGTTGAAATGAATTATAGGAATTTATTTGGAATTTTTATGAATTTCTAAGTATTTATTTTGAATTATTGAAGTTTATGTGATTTTGAGAAATTAGGGTTAATTGTGTTTTTATTTGAATTTAATTGGTTAATTGAGTTTAATTATTAATATTATTGATAAATATGTTGAGAAAATTAATTTTTGATAATTGTATGATTTTTGGTGAATTTTTGAAGTAATTTAAGTATATTTATATATATAGGGGTATTTTGGTAATTTTACCCTAAATTGTCTAAAAATGTAATTTAATCAGTTTTAATAATTATTTAAGGTATAAAAATGATTTCTATAAATTATTTGGTATTTTTAACTAATTAAAACTATTTTTCGTGAATTATTTTCAATTATATATATAATATACGATTTTTCTAATAAAATAAATTTTTATCGGTTTTTACAGTGTTTTAAGGTTAATTATGTAATTTCTACGTATAAAATGTATTTTTGTGATTTAAGGATATTTTTGGTATATCTGGAATTATTCTGTGTTTGTGGACCCCGGTCGGTGGACTGTAGTTTGGAGTCCGACTGTGGGATTTTGATTGTGTTGAGCCTATTTTTCGAAGTGTATTTCTTTGCAGGGTCGGCTCTACTCTTTTGAGTAGAGAGATGTCCGTTTTACAGGGGAGGTTCTGCCGGATTTTCGATAGAATTCTCGTAAAACGTGATGTCCAGTCGAACCCTAAATTCCGATTCTGTGTTTAATACTCTAGATCAAATTCTAGGATTTCTGTTAGGGTTATTATGATGTCGGTTACTTATTTCTTGTTTAGTTGCGCCGAGACCGAGGGCTAGTGGACCAGGCCTGTCGGACCCGTCTCGTGGAGCGCACTAGGTGAGTTACTATACTATATATATATGCTTAGGATGCATGATTTAGAAATATATGTTTTACTTTGATTAAAATGCATAAATAATGTGATTTGTATTTAAGTATATTTTTGGTTTATTTTTGGTATATAATAAATTATATACATGTTTTATTAATAAAATATATTTAAAATGTTTTTAAATATATTTTTAATTTAATTTATGATTTGATTGGATTTATTTGACATATATATATACTCGAAATATACCTGGTTTACTTTTGGTATATTTCCAGTATATATATGGTTTATGTTGTATTTTATTGAACTTCATGCATCATTTATTTTTGTGAATGAATGTTTTATATTTAATGATGAAGGATATCAATAGAACGTGCTACCTAGTGGGCAGCACTAGGACCGAGTACGTACCGGTACGCCTATAGTATTTAGGCTGTAATACTAACTTATTTGTGGATATTGATTGGATGTGATTATTGATATGTGAGATGTGGTTTGTGGGTGTGATTGCTGGAGCTCGGTTGACCAAGTGTCTCGGGGCTAATCACACTGGCAGTCAGACTGCTTGAGCTCGGTTGACTTAGTGTCTCGGGGCCAGTCTACTGTCTAAATGGATTAAGTGGATATATTTGGAATAAGTGAGCCTGTATGGCTAGAGTGTTGTTAACACTATTTTTCTGAGGTTGCGATATTCTAGGGTTCTATGTGATCCTTCATAAAAGATGATTTTTAATGAAAATATATAAAATGATTTTATTGCATCTGTGTGCAATTGCCTGTATATATACATATTATATATACTATTGATTGTATGCATTATCACTTAGTGTGTATGTATATATATTATAGTAATTCACTCAGTGAGGTCTGACTCCCCTCCGTGACTATTTTTCAGGAGAGTCAACTTCTTCAGACCTCAGTAGCAGGTCGATACGCCGGATTTCTTCCGTCCCGCTTCTTTATGTAAATTGTCTACTTGAGTCTTATTATTTTATCTAGACACTGCAGTAGTTGTGAACTAAAGCATTGGATTTCATGTATCTTATTTTTTTAAAGAGATGTATTATATTGAAACTGGATTTGTATTAAAGATTATATATGTGATAAGATGAGATTTCGATTTAAATCCAGTTGATATGGATAATATTATGATATTATGATTTTTATTTTCCGCTGCATATTATATTGTTACTGTTATTATGGCATGTTTTATTTTATTTTTAGGCTTGCTACGGGTTCGGATTCGAAGGAATTCCCGTTCCCTAGCGCCGGTCATGGCCCCTGTTTGGGTCGTGACACTTAAATACTAATTAAATCATTTATGCATATTTATTAAAATAAACCATACGTTTCTAAAACATGCACCCTAAAATACATACTATATAGATATATATATAAAATAACAACTCACTATTTATTGCGCTCCTCGAGATGGGTCCGATGGGCTTGGTCCACTAGGCCTCAGTCTCGGCGCAACTAAACAAGCAAATGACAACAAAAATCAGAATAAATCTAATGAAAAATCCTAGAAACTCGATCTAGAATACTAGACATAGCATTAGAATCAGAATTCGATCGGATATCACATTTTATGAGAATTCTATCGAAAATCCGGCAGAACCTCCCCTGTAAAATGGACATCTCTCTACTTAAAGAGTAGAGCCGGTCCTGTAAAGAAACATACTTCAAAAATAGACACAGAATTCACAATCACAATCCCTCGATCGTACTCCAAACTACAATTCACCGACCAAGGTCCACAATTCACGGAATATTACAAAATACCAAAAATACCCTTATATAATAAAAATACATTTTATAAATCCAAATTACGTAATTAACCCTAAAACACATTAAAAACCGATAAAAACTCATTTTATTAGAAAAATCGTATAATATACATATAATTTGAAAATAATTTACGAAAAATAGTTTTAATTAGTTAAAATACTAAATAATTTTTAGAAATCGTTTTTATACCCTAAATAACTATTAAAACTGATTTAATTACATTTTTAGCCAATTTAGTGTAAAATTACCAAAATACCCCTATATATATATTTACTAAAATTAATCAAAAATTCACCAAAAATATACAATTACTCAAAATTAATTTTCTCAACATATAATTCAATAATATCAATAAATATACTCAATTAACCAATTAATTTCAATTAAACACATAATTAACCCTATTTTTCAAAATTACATTAAATTTAATAAATTCCAAATAAATAATATAAAAATTCACAAAAATTAAAAATAAAATTCTATAATTCAATTCAACACCTATTATTACCATAAAACATAATTTCATTTAATTAATTATTTTCGAATATTAGAAAATAGAATAATAAATAATCAAAAATACCCAAAAATCAAAATAAATTCCAAAAAATTCCACAAAAAATTAACATAGGTAGACTGAGCTAAGGGGAGCAACATTTGTTAAGAAACTTTTCATGAATCACAAGGAAAAGCTTAAAAAAATCAAAGAATTCAAATGGCCGAAACTAAAACAAGTTTGAAACCTTACCAACACATGTTTTCAAGTTGAAAGGAGTCCAGAATCAACTTCTTCAAAGCTCCACGAGATCAACGCCACCAAAAACATCTGATTTGGGGGCCGAACGAGGAGGAGACGGCATGAAAACGTATTTTGGGCAAAATGGGCAACAGAGGTCGATACCAGCGCCGAGGAAGGTGACAGGGACGGCGGAGCTGCTGGAGAAGATGTGGCACGTCGGGAGGCACTCTAACAACCGGCGATCGGAAGTTACAAGCAGTGAGGGTGAGGGGTTGAGGGAGGAGAGGGGTTGATGGCAATGTTTGTGAATTAAGGAAAGTATATATATTATATATATATATATATATATATATATATATTAATAACTTTAATAATTTATTATTAAATATATTAATATTATACTTAGAAAAATTACACACCACATGTTTAAAATAAACAATATATATACATATACACATGGTAATTAAAATGAAAACTATATATATATATATATATATATATATATATATATATATTATATATATATATATATATATATATATATATAATTAAAAATAATTAATAAACCCTAAAATTATTAAATATATGAATATATATGCATGTATATGTATGTATTTTAATACAACCATTAAAATAGTGCATGGACTCATGCCAAATTCGTAAATATATTTAAATAATTAATATTAAATTATTTACGTGTCAGTTTCCCCGAAAATACAATTCATCGAAAATTTTACGTAAGGTACTTAAAATAATATAAAACAATTAAAATTAGTTTTAAACAGATAAAAAACTCATAAAAATATCATAAATATATACAAAATATTAACACTGCATATCCTGATGCAGTATAAAAATATTTAAAAATTCGGGATATTACAAAAAATAACAATAATAATAATAAAATAAAATCATAAGAATAATAATGCATATAAACTAGTGTTATTAAAATAATAATAATGTACTTCAAATGTTAATATTGAAATAATACTATGATAATAATATCGCACGATATTTATAATAATAACCCACATAAAATAACAATGAAAATAATAACATTAATAATGGTAGTGGGACACTTTAAAAATATTAATAATACTCAAATCACATCAATTAATAAAATAATGTTAATATTTAAAAATAACATTAAAATAACCATGCACTAATTAATATATTTAAAATAATAGTATTTGAAAATATTAAATATACACAATGGAATTTAAATGTCCAAAATAATGTATTTACGTAGAAATTCAATTAAACGTAAAATAATGATAATAAATCACAAAATAGTAAAATAAGTAAATATAACTTTTAAATCTTATTAACACTGCATATAAAAAAATAGGGTTATTACAGTCTCCCCTCGTTATACGAATTCATCCTCCAATTCAAAGAAAAAGAATATTGTAAGGATCAAGGAGGAAAGACATAAGAGTAAGAAGCTCGTATCTCAACTTTAGTCTCCTAGGTAAGCTCTTCTATGTTGTTGCTTCGCCACAATACCTTGACCATCGGAAAGCTGCTTCGAACATAACTGTCAAGCCAATAATCTACAATTGCAATTGATTCCTTCTTGAACTTCAAATCTTCGCTTAGTTCTACATTGTCCGGCTGCAACACGTGCGAAGGATCCTAAATGCACTTGAAATAGATTCAGAGGCAAAGCCAACCGATATACAACCATACTAAACCTCATCACACCCTTCTTCGGAGACATCTTCAAAAACACAAACTTCAACTTAGAACTCCATATCTCTGCATCTTGGATCCGCATAGCTCTTCAGTCTGCTAGCTGCGAACTCTAGTCTCCTTCTAATCATAGTAACTTTCTCTGCTGTATTCTGGACAATCTCAGGTCTAAATAAGACTTTCGTCTATACAAGCCTCATGTGGTGTCATTCCAATACTGCCATAGTAGCTGTTATTATAAGCGAATTCCATAAGTAGCAAATAATCAACCTAGTTACCTCCCAGATCCAAAACACACATTTTCAACATATTTTTCCAATGTCATGATCGCCCTCTCTGACTAACCATCTGTCTAATGATGAAAAGTAGTATTGAAACCCAACTAAGTGCCTATTGCTTCCAGCAACTTCTACCAAATAAGAGGTAAATGTTGAACCTCTGTCTATCACAATGAACATAGGTACTCCATGTAGGCACATAACGTGCTTCATATACAACTTAGCCAACTTAGCTACTGAATAAGTGGCTTATGATGCTTAATTTTCACTTACTGATAAGTTAATCATTTAAAAACATAATAAGCTACATCCTTCTTCCATCCATCCCACTAGTGTTGAGCCTTAATATTATGGTACATCTTAGTAACATTTGGATAAACACTGTAAGCTCATTCCGCAACTTATATAGAATCTCTTTTCTCAATTGTTCCAACATCAACCCTAAATAATTAACTTGTGCATCTCTTACCAGAAGATCATTCTATGATGAAATGCCATGATGACATGCTATGATGAATGTTATGATGAAATGCTGAAATGAAATGTTGTGATGGAATGCTGAAATGAAATGTCATGATGATATGATGAAATACTGTAATGATGTTAGATCTTATCCTCTAAAATTCATGTAACCCTTATATCAACAGTCTTCTTCAGTAATTGGAAATTGTTCTAATAAACATCTGGCCATACAAATTCACATTCTTCTAAGTTAGGCAGGTCATAAGAGCTGCAAATTCTAGAGAATTCTACTCAAATCTCCTATAATACCCAGCTAAAACTAGAAAATTACAAATTTCAACAACGATACTCGGTATAGGCTATTCAGACACTGCCTCCATCTTCTGTGGATCAACTTAGATACCATCCTTAGATGACACGTGTCCAAGAAAAATAACACTCTCCCATCAGAGATCACACTTTAAGAATTCAGCATAAAGTTGACATTCTCTTAGGTGTCTGTAGTATATCCTCAAGTGATATAAGTACTCTTCCATACCCTTCGAATACACCAGTATATCATCAATGAAGACTACTATAAATTGATCCAAAAATGGTCTGAATACCCTGTTCATCATATCCATGAAAGTAACTGGTGCATTAGTCATGCCAAAGGGCATCACTAGAAACTCATAGTGGCCTTATCGAGTGTAGAATGCCATTTTAAGAACATTGACTTCACTAATCCACAACTGATGGTAGCTCGACCTCATGTCAATCTTGAAAAAGAACTGTGCACCTTGAAGTTGATCAGACAGATTGTTTATCCTCAGAAGAGGGTACTCATTCAGTTCTATGTATTAATGCATAGTCTGGGTGTACCGTCCTTCTTCTTCACCAACAGGACTAGTGCACCCCAAGGAAAGATATAGGATCTGACAAAACCCTTGTCCAACAGATCTTGTAATCACTCCTTTAGCTGAACAAGAGCCTTTCTGAATAACTACGTCGAGATAGGAGCTAAATTATATGGTGCAGAACTCTTGTTACTCATAAACTTAAACTCTTCTTCATTAGGAATTCTAAAATTCACAAATCACCCACTAAATTCCAGTTCTCAGTTTGGATGCCATGTATATTGAACTTAATCCTGCAACATATAGTTTAACCAATCTCTTATTTATACTGCATCACGTCTACAACATGACGTGACAGATTGAAGAGTTTATAGGCATTCTTCTCAACTAACTACTCCTCTCCTTACTCTATATAATAACAGTCACAAGTAATTTCCCTCCTTATAAATGGATGGAAATATCTTAGAAATCACTCTTTAACTCTAACCGTGAGCTACAATCAGAACTGACAACTTTTCCCTCAAGAGTATAAAAGTGATTCATCTTCATTAGACATCTTCCAATTCCTTCATCAAAGCATACTCAAACAACTATCAAACTTAGCTACATGCCATCAAGCTCTCATTAATCTCAGTTATCCTAGCCACAATTACTGCTTGTTCGAGTTCAAAGGGCTACTTGTACCTCTAACAGTAACTATTTCAGCCTTTGAGTTACAGTTGCCCTGACTTACCCCTATAGTAGATAGGTGTAGTAAGGTGGAAACTATAACCACAACCTCAAATTGAAAAGACTGATTGCTAGTATTATCTCTACAGAAGAAATAATTCGCATTCACCACGGTGAAAAGATATGGAAAATCAACAGGATTCAGAATATAGAAATTACGTAGAATTGATGTATCCTGAATTCTTTGCTGAAATAGAAGTTACATTTGTTGTACGATCAAAGGTATCAATATTGCACCCAGCGAAACTCCTGTTGCATAAGCAACATTATCGTAATGCTAAGCCATAAGCTCCTCATCTATTGTTCCCGCTGTCTACAGCGAGCATTTGGCCTTCTAAGTCCATCTCTACCCCTACGCCTAACAGGCTGCATAGGGGGTAGAACCTCATGCTCAAAAGACTATCTATCATTGATCTTATCGACCAATGGAGCGACTCATGCTCACAGTTATTAGAAAAGAACAAAAATAAAACAAGTAATTCAAATAATCACAAACATCAACAGACACCCTAACGGTTACGCGGAATTCCTAATGCAAGGAATACTTTTCAAAGAACAGTAATGTCAAGGAAAACATGACTCTAAAAACTTAGGGCCACAACTCAATAATTTAGGCCCAAATACAAAACCACGCTCTGATACCAACTTTGTCATGACCTAAACCAAGGGCCATGACCGGCACTAGGGAATGGGAATTCTTTTGAATCCAAAACCTGTAGCAAGCCTTAAAAATAAAACATGAAATAAATAAATACAATTGAATTACAATTTTTCTCAAAATTGTTATATAAAATAGATATTCCAAAATCCTTTCATAGATGAATATATTCATACAATATTCAAATACAACTTTTAGAGTACAAAGTACCAAAACAAAGCAATACTCTTCTAATATAATAACATTACTATTGCAGTTTCTAGAATACATATCAGAGTTCAAAATATACATCTACATAAAATAGCCAGGATAGAAGAACACCGACGAAGAACTCTACTACTATGGTCCTGACGATATAGGATCTCCTGAAAAAAAAATTGAGGGGGGGGGGGGGGTCAGACCTCACTGAGTGAATTATTATACTATATATACATGCAATCTAACCATATCCAGTGCCCTTATTATATTTATAAAAGTAGAGTTTCGCATTTGTGTGAAATGTGTATATGTGCATATATATATAGTATAAAAGAACACCGACGAAAAACTCTACTACTATGGTCAGATGATATAGGATCTCCTGAAAAAAAATTGAGGGGGGGGGGTCAGACCTCACTGAGTGAATTATTATACTATATATACATGCAATCTAACCATATCCAGTGCCCTTATTATATTTATAAAAGTAGATTTTCGCATTTGTGTGAAATGTGTATATGTGCATATATATATATATATGCACATATACACATTTCACACAAATGCGAAAATCTACTTTTATAAATATAAATAAGGGCAGTAAATATTTTATTTTAATACGTGAAATATCAAATAGAACCCTATTAATCGCAACCTCAATTAACCATATCATCATTCTAGCCATACAGGCTCACTTAATTCCAAGTAAATCACTTATTCCATTTTGGACAGTAGACTGGCCCCGAGACACTAAGTAAACTGAGCTCCAGCAGTCTAATTGTCAGTGTGATTGGCCCTAAGACCTTGGTCAACCGAGCTCCAGCAATCACACTATCAATCACATCATAACTCAATCACATCAATCAAATAATTATTAATCAAATCGTAATCACCATAATTAATTCCTCACTCAAACCTAAATCTATCGCACCGGGTACGTACACGGTCCTAGTGCTGCCCACTAGGTAGCACATTCTATTGATATCCTTCATTTAAAAATAAATCATACATCAGAAATAAATAATGTAGAATGACATTTATACTATCAAATATACCATATATATATACCAAAAATATACTTAAAAATAAACTAAGTATATTTCAAGTATATATATATGTAAAATAAATTCAAATTAATCATGAAATATACTAAAATTAACCCATAATATACTAAAAACATGCTAGGTTTAAATCAATAACAAAATATGCATTTATTTGGAAAATATATCGAAAATATACCAAAAATATACTTAAAAACAATTTAAGTATAAATCGACAACATGACATGCATTATTTAGGAATATACCTAAATATACTAAAAGTATATCTAAAGTACAAAAATCATTTAATAAAAAAATTATGAATGAATATACATTTAAAACATGTATATGTACTAAACATTCATTTAGTTTGACATATACCCAAAAAAAATATACTAAAATAAACCTAATTATCTAACATACACATATCAAAAATAAACTCTAAATATTCCAGTGATATATTAAATGTATATAAAAATTATGCAAATATATATATATCAAGATATACTAAAAATAAATCAAAAATATACCAAATCATATTATAAATTAAATTACTTTCAAAGAAACATATAATGAAAATGAAAAATCCTAAGTCATGCATTCTATATGCAATGCATATATATATATATATATATATATATTATATATATATATAGTATAATAACTCACTGGTTAGCGCTTCACGAGACAGACTCGGCAGGTCTGGTCTGTTAGGCCTTAGTCTCGACGCAACTAGAAAAATAAATAACAAAAACCCATCAGAACAAATTTCTAACTCTACACTTCTAGGATTACTATAGAAAGACTCAATTAAAAATTCAAAACTAGACTCGGACCGATTGCCACGTTTTACGAGAAATCTACCAAATTTTGGCAGAATCTCCTATGTAAAACGGATATCTCCCTACAAAAGTAGGGCTGATCCTGCATAAAAAACACACTTCTAAAATCTCAAAACACAGCACCTCGAGTTGGGACTTCAAACTCCACAAATCCCCAACAGAGGTTCATAATTCACAAATCAATAATATTAACAGTAAAATAATAAAAATCATCAAAAACCCATAAAAATATTTTAAAATCTTTACTTTCCAATTAAAACATATAAGTCTAATTTAAATATATTTGATAATAAAAATTTATAAATGGAATAAAATTTCCATTTTATAATTAAATTTACATAATATTTTAAATTTCACAATTAACTATAAAATCTCTAACATTATATAATATTAATAAAAATTCAATTTTACATTATTCAACATAACATAATAAAATTCACGTTTAATGCATAAATAGTTTAATTATCTAATAAAATTAGTTTAAAGCCCATTTTATTTTCAAATAACATATAATATATTATTTGAATTTTTGTTTTGTGAAAAATAGTATTAATTAGTTAAAATAATAATTAATTTGTAAAAATCATTTTATTACCTTAAATAATTATAAAATCAACTAAAACATAATATTTAGCTATAATTAACACAAAATTACTCATTTACCCCTATATATCAAATATCCAATATACTTAAATATACTAAATAATTTCATCAAAAATTATAGATCACTAAAATATTTAATCAACATATATTATATTAATTTCAACCAAGACACATATTATTCCAACAATTTGTATAAAAATACATATTTAATCTAATAATTCAAAATACACATAAATTGTATTAAAATTCCATAAAAATTATACAAATTCATAAAATTATTTTGTTAACAAATAACCTTCTAGTATCAACTAAACACAAATTAAACTCTAAATTCACCAAAATGCACATTTAATTCAATATTCCAAAATGTACATAACTAAAAATATTTATAAAAATTATATAATAATCCCAAAATTAATTTCTCAACACCACACTAATAACAATATATAATAACAATAATTTAACGAAATTCATAATTTAATTAATTAATTAACAAAAAAAATTTTAATAATTAAAATATTCATTAATTAACCAAAAATAAAAAAATCAGAAAAATAAATTAAAAATATCTATGAGTAGATTAAGATGAATAGATCATCATCTCTACTAGAAATTATCAATAATTCATTAAACTCAAGCTAAAAAAAAAGTTAAAAGAATTTGACATAAACTAAAAAAAGTATGCAAAAACTCACCCTAAACTAAGTTTGAGTTCAAACGCTTAAGGAGTCAAACTAGCCAAGAAATATCAATGCTCGCCGTCAGGAAGTCGCTGGCGATCTCTGTACCCTGTTACTGCCGTTACTGCTTCTGCATGTTGTCCACTGGCGGCTTATGCAGCTCTTCAATGGCAGTGACGACAAGAAGGAGAAGATGTTTGTGTTGGTAATGGCTGAGCAATCATGAGGAAGAAGAAGGAGCACAGTGACGAGGGAGGGCCAGAATTACGGGAAGAAAGGGAAGAAAATAACCCTGCTCTATGTTTTGTATATATATATATAACTATAACTTTATAATATAATATAATAATTTGTAATTTAATTTAATCCCTACCACAAATAATACTCATTATTATATTAAACTATAGATTATTATATTATATTAAACTACAGATTATTATATTATATTATAAAGTTATAGTTATATATATATATACACACACCACACACACATATAATCTCACACACTTATAATCACACACACATAAAAACAAACACATAAAATTTATTTAAAAATAACAATATTAATAACCATAATTATTAAATAATTAATAATACAAATAATGTATATTTAATAAAATAAAAATCATAGGAATAATAATGCACATAAACTAGTATTATTTAAAATAATAATAATGTACTTAAAATGTTAATATTGAAATAATACTGTGATAATAATATCGCACGATATTTATAATAATAACCCACATAAAATACAATGAAAATAATAACATTAATAATGGTAGTGGGACACTTTAAAATATTAATAATACTCAAATCAAGTCAATTAATAAAATATGTTAATATTTAAAATAACATTAAAATAACCATGGACTAAATTAATGTATATAAAATAATAGTGTCACGACCCAAAACAGGGGCCATGACCGGCGCTAGGGAACGGGAATTCTTTCGAATCCGGAACCCGTAGCAAGCCTAAAGATAAAATAAATCATGCAATAACAATAACCATATAATATATATGCAGCGGAAATAAAAATCTGAAATATCACAATATTATCCATATCAACTGGATTAAATAAAAATCTTATCTCATACATAAAAATCTCTTTAATACAATCCAGTTTTAACATAATATATCTCCTTTAAAACAAAATAAGATACATGAAATCCAATACTTTAACTCACAACTACTGCAGTATCTAGATAAAATAAATAAGACTCAAGTAGACAATTTACATAAAGAAGCCGGGGG